>VXBP01002229.1:40995-58510 GCA_013400115.1 Rhinopomastus cyanomelas | reverse complement strand
CTTGATTCTAAACGTGCTGCTACCTGAGGTGACAAATTGCATTCAGTGTCTAGTGCAGAGCCTGGGCAAGTGCAGAATTTGAAATTCCAGCTTATAAACACCACTGTGGGTTACATTCTGTTCTCCCACCCTACTCACAGTATCACACAGTGTCACAATAATGGTAAGGTTGGAAAAGACCTTAAAGATCATCCAGTCCAACCTAAATCCAAACAAACCCAGTAACCCTAACATCTAACATCTAGATCGTGCCCCTCAGCACCTCATCCAGCCTAACCTTGAACACCTCCAGCTCCCTCCAGTTTTCCACCTTGGGGTCACACTCTCTATCAGCACAGTCCTTTAAAATAGTAAAATGGAGACAAAGGGACTTCAGTTCCTGGAGAAATTTTTTCAGGAGTCCTGAATTCCTTCAGTAACTAAGTACAAGCCATAGTTTGGTGTTTGCTGAAAGGCACTCGTGCAATGAACTCCTACAGGAGACTTACACAACACAGCCAGTGAATCCAGCTCTAGCCATCTCAACAAAATTTTCCATGGGAAGGCAATCCTGAAGCACCGGAGGTTTAGTCAGGTTGAGTTACCCCATAAACCTAATAATAGCTAGAGGATTTGATAAACAATCTCTAGGTCCATGCAGAGAGTCTAATCCTGAACCATAATAGAATCAGGAACTCCACTGTCAAATCCAGAAGGTCAACCATTCCCCTTCCTCAGTAATAGTAGTAGTAGGCTCCTTCTAAACCTCTCAATCTGAATAGAAGCTGCTTCACCTGCAGGTGAGAAGAGACGCTGCCATGTGGCTGCAGATACTATTAAGGCTGTTATGGATCAGCAAGTCCAGGCTGATGTGTCCTATTAAATCTACCTTCAGAGCAAACTGAGCAGTTGTAAAGTATTTAAAATGTGCTTCTTACTCTTAAATATTGTGGTGTCTGTGGTTACTGACTGCACCTCAGCATCTGCATCTGGACCTCAGGCACGTGAAGCAGCTTGTTGGAGGAGTTGGGGTTTGTCGCTGCAGTCTGAGAGCTCGAGCAGGCTGCTTGTAACGAAGTGGTTTCTCTAAGATGACATTTCCTAATGGAATAATGTCCCTTCTAAAAACTTCCAAAAGACTGTCCTAAGTTCATACCAGCTCTTTTCTCTCCCTGGAGCCAGTTAGTGACTTCAAGAGGGGAGAAGTCACCCTAACACTGAACAAGTTTGGAAACCTCAAACTAATTGTATATATGGGCTCTGTTTTATTAAAGGAAATGCCTTTATATTATGAGTTATCTTGGTTCCTCAGTTGAATTATGTTATTCCAATATCTTGGTTGAATTATGTTGTTCCAATATCTTGGTTGAATCATGTTGTTCCAATATCTTGGTTGAATTATGTTGTTCCATACAACAGTGGTGATAATCTACAAATGCATGACCCCCTTTTCTTTCAGAAAGTTCTTGATGGATTTTATCTGTGTTACTGTAGTCTGTAACACTATCAGCTCAGCGTGAGAACCCAATATTTTGTCTCAGGTATCAGGACATCAAAATTAAATTCTTACTAGTCTGACAAGTTTCCTGTTATGTCCAAGTAGGTGTTTAAGAAGATTATTAATTGGACAGTTCCAAAGACCTTTTTAGAAATATTCTATATTCTTTATGTGATGGCTTCTCAGTACTTGCTCTGTAACTTGTTTAAGAGGCTCTTCAAAAACAGACACCTAGAGTATATGGATGATGCCTCTTCGTAAAACCATGACTGCTGGAACTGCTCTGGAGTTTGAGGGCGTGGAAACCCTCCAAGCACAGACAACTCTCCTGGTCCTACAGCGTGCTTCCTTTTGACAAAAGGCACTACAGATTGCTTAATCCCCGTTCTACAGCATTTCCATTTTTAAGACTGAAGTTAAGCTCAGAGACTGTAAATATTCACAGCACAGCAGTTATTTATGTTAAATACAGACCCAATTCCTAAGAGAAAATGATTATATCATCAATATATAAGCGTTATAAGGGCTACGAGGATGATTAGGGGACAGGAGGGCATGGCTTATGAGGAGAGGCTGAGGGACTTGGGGCTTTTTAGTCTGGAGAAGAGAAGACTTAGGGGAGATTTGATCAATGTTTATAAGTACCTGAAGGCTGGCCAGGATGGGGGGGACAGGCTCTTTTCACTTGCTCCCTGTGATAGGACAAGGAGCAATGGGTGTAAGTTGCAGCAGAGGAGGTTCCGCCTCAACACAAGGGGGAACTTCTTTGCTGTGAGGGTCACAGAGCACTGGAACAGACTCCCCAGGGGGGTCGTGGAGTCTCCTTCTCTGGGGACGTTCAAGGCAGCCTGGATGCGTTCCTCTGTGATCTGTGTTAGATAGTTTTGTCCTGCTGCGGCAGGGGGGTTGGACTCTATGATCTCTTGGGTCCCTTCCAACCCCTAACATCCTATGATCCTATGATAATACAAACATAATAGACTTTACCTTTCAAATCTGCCAGGAGAGTTCTTTATGAGACTCTGAAGTGCTGATGAAGCTTTTTTTTTTAATCTTAGCTTATATTAACTAGTATGTATTGACTACAAAATAGTTTTAAAACTTCTTCCCCACTTTTTAAACAGGTGTTCTAAGACATCACATGTAGTGAATCATGTTTCATAAGCTTTTTCATGAGAACTTCCAACTATCACCAGACACCCCATAGTTACAGTAAATCCTTTACGTATGAAAACAGTCAGAAATGAGAGTTCGTGTGCGTCTGGACTATAAATAGGTTTGAAATTATCCAGATACTTTCCATATGATCATCAGACGTTAACTTTCACCCAGTGAGGCCCGAAGTGCTTAGACAGGTATTTCAAGCTATCTGCTGCTGCAAGCATGTGATTAAGGGCTTTCCTGAAGAGTGACCCTAATTACCATTCTCGTGACTTCAACAAGGTTAGCTATGCCTGCACGCCTACTTCACTTGGGGAACAAAGATTTGGCTGCTCAAATTAACATGTTAAAGGTTTGCATGTTCCTCATTTACCTTGTTAAGTCCCTTCCTTTGGAGAAGGATAAACATTTCTAATTATTTTTGAACAGTTTATCAGGGGATGCTAGTTTCAAACTCCTCTTCCCCTGCTGGTCAGGTTTATAAATCATTCTTACAGGTCTCTGAATTTTCTATTACAGCTTTTACTATAGGCCAATTCTGACTGTTCTTCTGTTTAATATTTGATCAGTGAGTGGAAAGGCTTTTGTCTGAAGGAAGCATATGATCAGTGATGGCTTTGATAACTCTTGTCTTGCTGAAAGCTGGTTATCTGTTGGTGATCTTTAACGTGACGGAACTGCTCCTGTACTTTGTGGCAGTGTACCTCGTGATGACATTCAAAAGCTTTCAGTCCATACTTGGAATCCCTAATGTCAATCTTTCTTCATGCTTTGTATTTTGCCTCACCTTTTCCTAACTACGGGTACACCATCATCCTTTATTACAAGTAGTTCTCTTAAAAACTCACTTTTCAGACTAACTATTTTGTCACATTTTTAATGATCATTATAAAGAAAATGCATTAAAACAATTCTGATGTAAAAAGCAGGTCTCATTTAAGTGATGTCTGCAGTTCCCAAAAAGAAGAACAGTTATAATGATTTATTTAAAAGCAGAAAGTTTCCTTACGGTGGATTGGTAACTATGATTTTTTTTATACTGATCCAGCTATACCTCAAGAATGAAACACAAATCTCTTAAAGTCTTTAAATCACCTTTTAAAGCACTATACCTTCATGTACAGCAACGTTTTTGCTGGCAAGAGGACATCAGAAAACAGTTGCAGACTTTTCTATAACTGCACTAGTGCTACAGGAAGTGTTGCATTAGGACACTGGCCAACATAGACGTTTGCCTTGTGTCTTACAGATTCTTTTTGAGGAAGAAGAAAAAAAGCCATTGCAGCTGAATGTGTTTCAACACAAAAATGTCTTCAAGAACTACGATTGGGAGTAATCGTTTACTATTTCACAGAATCACAGAATCATTAGGGATTGGAAGGGACCTTGAAAGATCGTCCAGCCCAATCCCCCTGACACAGCAGGATCACCTAGACCAAGTCACACAGGAACCCGTCCAGTCGGGTCTTGAACATCTCCAGTGATGGAGACTCCACAAGCAGACTCCACCCTGGGCAGCCTGTTCCAATGCTCTGCCACCCTCACCGTGAAGAAGTTCCTTCTCAGGTTGATGTGGAACCTCCTATGTTCCAGCTGACACCCATTGCCCCTCATCCTATCACTAGATGACACCGAGAACAGCGCAGCTCCATCCTCCTGATACCCACCCCTCAAGTATTTATAGACATTAATGAGGTCACCAAGGACTAAACCAAGGTACTCCAAAAGAGAAGGCAAGTAGTCCAGCTATAAATTGCTAAGGTTACAAAAAACCCATCTGGTAGTACTGGTTCAAAAAGTACTAATTCGACCTTTTCGTGAGTCTGATAAATGGGACCTTAGCAGTGTCTATCTATAGGTTTTGTTAATTAAGCTTTTTCTACTTGGGTTCTATCCTAACTGAACAGATTTTCAGCTTCTCTAACTAAAGTGTATTTCTTGAAGATTGGTTCTTGAATGTACTGTGAGGTTTGGTTGATGATGCTCCTCAGCAAGCACCTCCTAGGCTGACTTTGCAGCAGGAGTCAGCCGTGTCGTAATGCAACGCCGCTGATTTTGCCTTTCGTGTCCTGCATTCCTGTGGTGGTTTGCAGAGATTTGCTCTGAAAAAAAGCACTAAAGATTTCAAATGAAAACAATCTCATGGAGCATTGAGAAACAAATCTAGAGAGATAAACTGATGAAGTCTTTAATCACATGGGCAACACAGTGCACACAAGTAATCTTTTGGAATATTGTGGGATGCTCTCGCGAGTAAAGGTTCCTGGAACTGACCTCTATTTTTCTTGTGCTTGGTTGCTGAAACATAGAGTTGTTCCTATTAATTAAGATTAATTATTCTGATATTTTCTGCAGGCAAAGTTTCTGAGGGCAGCTATAACAATATTTTCTGAGATATCTGTCTTGCCTTATAGAAAGTATTTAATCACTGTCAGAAAAGCTCCCTGTGCAGTTCCTGATGAGCCCTCACAAACATTTAAATTCCTTACTGGAGAGGAAGTTGATTTAGTCAACCTACTTTTTAAACCTCAGTAACAAAAAAAAGGAATAATGCCACAACTACTTTTCTGTTATTTTTAAAATCAGCTCTGGACCTGAGTGTGATGAACGGAAAAATCTCTCCACAGCACTACAAGGAATAGTTAAGCTTTAGATGTGGACTGTGTCTGCCAAGTGGGACGCAGGACTTTTTTACCACAAGCTTCCCCCCCCCCCCATTTCAACTTCACTCGTCTAGACAAACATAATTAAGTAATGGCTGATGGTTTGTTAGCATTTTATTACACATGTTTGCAAGGGCATTAAGAATAATCATAAAACACACCACAAATAGTATAGGTATGGAGGTTTTCAGCAGTGGAAAACGTGACTTTTTAAAATGTGGGCTGGAAACATCTATTCCTCCAAGCAGAAGAGCAGCTGAGATGCTGCCGTCCCGCTTGATTTACATACACTAATTGCTAGCTTCTGTTAAGCACTGAGGAGTCACCTGCTCAATGATATTCATAAATTAGTATCTTCAGATAGCAGTTATTCACCAATAGGAGGAAACATCACATTAACTTAGGGTCTCAGCAATGAAAGGGGGCGATTCTTTTGCTAAGGAAGTTCTTTGGTGCTCTGTTCTTCAAACAAAACGACCCAGTGGAGCCGTCAAAATTTGCGGTGTTTGCATCTGTACGTCTCATGTAAACGTGGTGTGTGTATATATTTATATAAGGGTAAAAGTTTGGAGCAGACAGGGATGGAAATATTTAATATTTTTATGCCCTTTGACTAAGTCACATGATTCAAATGTTTCTGCTAAAATGACTCATTTATCTGGCTGGGAAATAATTACGTTCAGATTTTGCTGCTGAAGCTTTAAAGCAGATAGGATTCTCCATATACAGGACCTACAGGAATAATCCATATTTATGGCTAAGGCAGTTCAAAGGAAAATCTGAGCTGGCACTTGTAAAATTCCTCACAGCTGAACTTCCCCCAAAATCCATTTAACAGCTCCGTTCACTTGCATATGGCTCATCTGTATCTTAATCACTGCAGAGCTGACAAACCAGAAGACACTGCTAGAGGCGTGATACACCTTGCCAGCCTGTGGCAAAGGGCAGCCACAGGGCTCCCAGAAAACGAGGACTGGAACTACTCAGCCAGAGCACAACTGACATAACCTGGACATGCTTCCATCACGTGCAAACGCGTGTCGCTGCATTAGCCCTGATTCAGCAAGGTGCTCACAGCCAGTGAGGTGAAAGCACAGCGGCAGCTCTTCTGCTTCCCCCTGGGCTGTGCGGTTAAATATGAAACGTCAGCCTTTGGATGGGTCCTATTTCCCAAACAGGTGTCCCCACTTTGGGTCCAGGACAGACAGACCTGGAGATCAGAGCACAGCTTTCAGTACGATGGAAAAGCACCCAGGAATTCCATATTCTGCTTCAGCGATGGTGAGGAGGGACTGTGCTGGAAACAAAAGTCCTTCGATTTCAGAGTCTCAATTCTGTGTCTGAGTTCTGAAGGTAACAAGATACAGAATCACTGGGGAATTTGTTTGGAAGAGGCCTTTAAGATCATCAAGTCCAATCTTAGACCCAGCAATGACAGGTCATCACTTTATCGTGTCCTTTGGGGTTTTTGTTTTTGTTGTTGTTCTTCTTCCTGCCTTTTTCATAGAAACACAAGATTTCCAGGATTTTAAGTGACTAACTAAACAGGATGCAGACAGGGGTTCATGACATGACTCAGTTCTGGGCTGCCCGGTCATAATTCACTTGTTTCTCATTTAAATGGGTGCTACCTTTACTGTTGTGATTTACAACAGTATCAATCTCACACAGAACCTCCAAAGTAAAGCTGTTGTAGCTGAGGTCCTGATTCTTGCTGAAAATGGATGAGATTCAATTCTGGTAATACTTCATTTTGAATTTCTTTAAACCCAGCTCTCCAAGCAAACATCTTAAGTGCCACAATTTATAAAGGGCAAAACCTGAAAGAAATCTTCCTTAGGATGTATATATTTATTTGGCATAGCTTTCTATATGTCTTAGGAGTATATATATTTATTTGGCATAGCTTTCTGTATGTCTTTATAATGGTAGTGTCTACAGTCCAGCAATTAGAGTGCTTGATTACCAATCTCTTCAATGACAGATAGTTAGGACTGTCATACTTCATGTCTTAATGTCTACAAACACTTGGAGGTGGGTATCAGCACTAGGCTTTCAGGATAGTCTAGAAGCTTTATGTATCTAAAATTCAGGCTTCATCTAAATTTTTCATAGGTAAATCAGAAGCCCCTTTAAAAAAACCAACAGTTACCAAACCCAAAACGTAACTGTCACCCAAGGTGCTATTGGTTAAGTTGAGGAAATTACAACAAGAAAATTAAAGTGCTTGGCTCTGATTTGCATAAACATTCAGATGACATTTTCCATGTTTGTCCTTTTGAAATGCTCATATGGCAGTAGAAAGGCCATAAAACCATCTTGGGAGCCCAACATATAATTTATTACTGTTAGAGGGCAAGTGAGCAGTGTTGGAACTTTGATGAAATTTGGATGTGTTCCACGTTCAATGTTTTTAATAAGAACTGTAAATAACAGCCCATTTTGGAGTATAACAAACGATCCTTTCCAAAGGCTAATGATGGCTCACTTTAGTTATGGCCATCCTTTTACAGCCATAGACAGCTTTAAAAAATCATTCTTGCAGCATTCACATAATTTTAAAGAGCTGGAATAAAGTTTTGGAGCAAGTCCATCCATTTAATTTATATGACAAGTACTAGGAATAGTTTTGATGACCTAAATCTCACTATACGTAAGAAGCTCTCGTATCTGTTGGGGTTTCAGTTTGTACATAGAGGTATTTGATACTCTAGAGATTTCTACTCAGGGTATTGTTTATACTCTGATCAAACTTCAATCATGTGCTGAAGACTTATAAAGTAGGCTTAAAAATAATAATGTCTTAAAAATTAATGAAGACTCTATCAAAAATTTTTCCTCTGAATTTGAAGTCTCTGAACTGGAGCCCTAAAGAGCAATGTTTATTTTTTTAAATTAAACAAAGCACCAACGTTGACTTAATCACACAGCTTTGGAATTGGCAAGTTTAGAAACACAGCAAGAGCTGTGATATAATTGAAAGGTCAAAATAATGCAGCCGTATTATTGTCACTAACTGCAGCACTGTAATGTTCTTTGTCTTCTAAGCAGGCAAACTGAGCTTTAGTGCTTTGGAAAAAAACAAGATGAACTTCAGTTTGAGACCACAAATGTCTGGCATGGAAAAAGAAAACAAGGCTCTTTTATGACAGTGTTTTGCCTGCTTGTTAGTCCTGCTCTTACCGCATTTAGTGTCCCACCAGCACAAATGTGACCACCTTATGTTGAGACTTGAGCCATGCAAAAACGTTCCAGTTCGAGTCAAGCCCAGGAGCAAAAACCAAAAATAATGCAAATTACTTCTTCTGAGCAGTCTTTTTTTTTTTCCTTCAAATCTTACTATTTGGTCAGATATACTCTTGAAGAGAAAAGTGGGATGTTCTTGCTTCCCAGCCTCATACCGCAGGCTGGCCATCAACCGGCACAGCCTGTGTCATCTTCTTTGCACCACTGTGGTTTTTTGCAAAGTTTAACTTTTCCTGCTGGTGGGAAAGATGAAAAGCTGTTTGTGGAATGAACAGCAACGACAATGAGCCAACTCTGCACAGTGTAATGGGATTTTAATGTATTCTTCTTGTCGGCATAGTGTATTTCTGTGATAATTTTATGTGACAGCATAATTAAACTGGAAAACAATTCCCATTTCCTATGTATTTTATCTATTTATCATCATTTATTTCTTTACTTTCTTGCTCTGCTATAAATATTCTTGTAAGGAGAGTTAAATAAGTTAAACCAATGCAATTACTTTTACATATTGAAATTAACTTCATATATCAATTTGCAGTGGTTTGTGTGTGGCAAGTGGTGTTCGCCCTGTACAAATAAATGCACCCGCTGCAGTGTATTTATAGTGTCACTGTGCTTTCCATGTTTGCACTCCTCTTGACTAATGTTCTAGATGTTAAAACTTGACATTTTAACAGTATTTGCAAACAATTTCATTCATTATCAAATAACCATTTATTACATTGTGGCAATTCCGAGCCATTTACTGGCCCCTCTAGACATGGCTAAACAATGATTTATCAAGGAGTGTGCAATTTTTAGTGCTTATCACAGCAAATACAAAGAGTAGCATTAAATAGTGACTTGACAACAGCTCTGACTAAATTATTTTTCTTTTTTAATCCTGATGAGTCATATTTAGTAACAGCAGTCTGTAAATGGCCTGGAAATTGAGGACAATATTCTCATTGCTCTATTGTGGAAGGGGTTTCTTCTGCTTTGCTCAATTCTTTTTCATCCTTGGAGGACAAATTGAAGACTGGGAGACAACACATGGATCCTTGCTGCTTTTTTATTTCCTTATGGTACTTACAGTGCCCCAACGCTCTCGTGTGTGATGGTGCTTTTCATATTTTGTTTGACCATGAACCTAACAAAATTCACTTCCATATTAACTTGTGTGTGCATAGAGTGAGTAGCAGCAATGGGAATGATTTTCAGCACTGCTTTCAGGAAAAGTCTTCCTTCTCAATGTTCTAGCAGGAAGGACTTTCATTTCCTACCTGACCACTTGGCTGCAAAATGTTCTTCTATCCCCATTCCTTACGTCCCTTATTTCTATCAAACTTGAGAGCCACAGCGTGTCTGTGAGAAAACAGACTGACACTCACAAATGATAACTAGGTCTCAGGAAGCATTTAGGTGCCAACTTGTTTACAAGGCAGGAGTATTTGAGGGAGATGCCCCCGTTCTCAGAGATCTCATTATTTGCTGCAGCGTTTACACCTTCAGCTATACATTAAGTGAACTG
This sequence comes from Rhinopomastus cyanomelas, assembly GCA_013400115.1. Classification (NCBI taxonomy): domain Eukaryota; kingdom Metazoa; phylum Chordata; class Aves; order Bucerotiformes; family Rhinopomastidae; genus Rhinopomastus; species Rhinopomastus cyanomelas. The sequence continues at coordinate 48,450 of VXBP01002229.1, read as the reverse complement.
AAAGGGTTAAACATTACAAAAGCTGGTTGTAAAAGGAGTTTCAGTGACTCAGGAGTGCTCCTCACTTGTGATACAGGGGCTGTGGCTGAACTAATCACTCACAGTAAATGTAAACGACCCCTAAATCTATTGAGTTCTACTGCAGTAGCGTTAAGCAGCATCAGACAAGGCTAGAGACCCACTGTGCAAAACTAACAGCTAAGATCAGCCTTGCTGAGAAGGATGTACACTCTACGCAGTTTATGAAGTGGGGTAAGAGGGACATGTACCTCAGGTCGTGATGCTCTTTGGCCAGGGCCGTGAAAAAAAGAGCAAAACTGGCAATTACGCAGATTTCTTTATGTCAGTCTTAATTCATTATCACCAGCTGAGGAGTGGTTACCAGAACCACTTGTTCTGCTTCTGTGGTAGAGCCAGCAATGACAGCTTTTACTCATTAGCCTAATAATGTATTAATTGAATTTCCACTGACACAGCTTTCAAGACAGACTCCAAACTGTGGTAGAAAAGAAGCAACTTTTTGTTCTGCAGCCACAGCCTGGCATCATCTACCAAGAGGGCACAGCTAGGCTTGGTAATCTCAAACAGCCGGTGCAGCACCAGCCACCATGTGCCACAAATGAGGGGCTTTTTATGTGTTGAAAGGTAAAGATGTCTTTGTTTCCGACAGGTCTCACTACACCTAGTTGAAATAAGTTCAGTTCTCTAATTTTAGCCGCGTATCCACTGCGTTTACTTGTGATGACAGCGGTTAATGTTCAGAGGTTAAAAGATGTTTTGGAGGCTTCAGAACTGTCACTGGAGGCAGGTAAGCCAGATCAAGCACAAAAAGAAGTTTGGGGTTAAACCAATCACTCATAGCTAAGTGAGGCCAGAATGAATGAAGCACTACACCCATGTCCCTGCTTATTTAGAAAAAGAAAACAAAACTGTCTTAGAAAATGAAGTGCTGGAATGGGTCCAGAGAAGGGCAACTGGAATGGGGAAGGGGCTGGAAGATCAGCCCTGTGAGGAGAGGCTGAGGGAGCTGGGTCTGTTCAGCCTGGAAAAGAGGAGGCTCAGGGGTGACCTTAGCGCTGTCTATAACTATCTGAAAGGTGGTTGTAGTCAGGCAGGGGTTGGTCTTTTCTCCCTGGCCACTGGAGACAGGACAAGAGGTCATAGTTTTAAGCTCTATCGGGGGAGGTTTAGACTTGACATTAGGAAAAGATTTTTCACTGCAAGAGTGATCTGGTTTTGGAATGGGCTGCCCACAGAGGTGGTTGAGTCGCCGTCCCTGGAGGTGTTCAAGGTTAGGCTGGGTGAGGTGCTGAGTGGCCTGATCTAGATATTAGGATTATGGGGGTTTCTTTGGATTCAGGTTGGACTGGATGATCTCTAACCTTATCATTACTGTGATACTGTAAAGTGGCTGAGGGACTCTGAGCAGACAACAGGAAATATTCAATTGTCAGAGAAAGTCAAGCTGAGTTGAATCACAGGTTGGAGCTGAAGACCTGCTCAGAAAATTAGGTACCTCCAATTAAAGCATTTTGGGTACTAATGTGTTTATAAACAACGAGTCAATAAGCAAAATCAAAGTACCAGTCTGTTTGCTTCCTCTTTTTTTAATCAGTCTAGACAACAGAGTCCTAAGATATTGAGGTCTGTTCAGACCCTTTTGATCCACAAACTGATCCGGAGATGACTGGTCTTGTTATCCCATTTTCAGCCTCCCAGTCCAGCAGACTTCTGATTGATATGTCTTGACTTCCACTGGTTAAATTTGGCTTATTTTTCACCTACTTCTATGAAATCAGTGTTGTATGTTATAACCCATGAATGCTCAGCTATCATTTTCAGGCTTGAAAATGGCAAAATAAATGTATATAACCAAGGTTAACAAGGCTCCCTCTCAGAATTCAGAAATGTAAGAAGTGAGTTAGTTTTCCCTATAACCAAAGGCACTGTCTATCTGTGGCCAGCAGCCTAGGTGTGAAGGAAGGAGGTCACCGAGGCAAGCTCTTTGCTTGCTTAAGGAGATATACAAAACATTAAACCAAATGAGAGAATCTGTCAAAATCTAAGACTCCATCTCGGCTGTTATCTACTTTCCATTATGGATTAATTTGACACTAATTGCAACTAAAAATTAATTTCATGCCAGGCACTAGTGGAGAAAATATCAAGGAAATTATGTATTGATGGAGAAGGATGGAAAAATAATTGTAAGTACTTTAGCTCTGAAACGGTAAAATGGGGATATATTTAATTAGATCTAAAAACCTACAAGAAACTACATGCTTTTATACTTCTTAGTCACATAACAGAACTTAGACAACCAAGTATTTGTCAACTGTGCGTTGGTCAAACTGGAAAATGTGATTTTTGGAAGGATTCAGTCTCTCAGTGTAAGGTGAAATTTGCACCAGCAAACGAATCACCGCTTTGTGATGTTCTTCCAAGTCCCTATTCCTGATGAAGGCACTGTGTAACATCACAGACTCTCAGCTGCACCAGATGGTCCAAGTCCCCAGTGAATTCCCCGCCAGCTGTGCACGGCTAGAATACAACACACTCCACCCACCGTTCCTTGTTCCTTTCACCGCACACCCAGCGCGGGAGAGCTCTAGTGATGCTCGAGCTCACGAGTGTTCAGAGCAGCAGAACACAGATGTTGGAGGCTCTTTGGATAAAAGGTGACACACTTTGTGCTCTTACTACTCTCTTCATTTGACACACTTAACAGGGTAAGGGATACAGCTTTTCTTGTGTGTCCAGGAGGCCAATAGGATGATGTCCTCCAACATGCAAAGATGATGGTTCACCTTATTCTTCTGTATGCATAAAATTAAAGGCTGCAGTTTCAACAGCAGACTTGCCACAGTGTGAAACCTAACTGCCCCATCACAGCACTAATGTCTGTTTTGCTCATGCTCTTGTGTGCTTATCTAATGTAATTAGCAAGTGTACAGCTTGCAAAGGAGAATAAGGTTGATTCTAACACATGGCTAATTAAGATATTACAGTTAGCTATTTGCTAGGCTGGCTCGGGGGAGTAGTAATAGGGTATGGAGTCTTTCACCTGAAGCTCAGCCATTCTTACCCCTAGATTCCCAGGTAGTGACCAGTAATTCCTCATTAACCCTGGCACAAGAGCAAGCTGACTCCACTCAGGTATGTGGATGAATTCTGATCACATGTCTGTCAACGGGGAGTGTCAGTGTCTCTGATAATTAAATTTCAGAGTGAAGAACCCCACTGCTGTGAGTGAACTGCAGAAGCTGACGCCTCCCCGTGGCATTATAGTAACTCCTACTCTTGATGGTTTTGGTTGTCTCCAGACTCAACAAGCTATTATCACTATCATCATTCATTTAGGTTTTGACGACTACAAATTGACTGTTGTCCTTAGGTTCTCCTGCAAGACAGGCAGCTAATAATAATACAACCATAAACCCTGGGAAAACCTAGTTTAAAATTACCTGACCCGGTACCTAAATTATGCAGATTCTGCAAGAGGCCCCTAATTTCAAGATCCCACCTGCACTGCCAAGAATGTAAGGAAATCACTGGTTCTTAACATCATTCTCTTGCCGAAGGGCACTTAGGTCTTCTGTATGCATTGCCTTAATCACGTCAAGTTGTGTCCCATAAATTTGCATGTCTCCCAAGGAAGCACAGTGCGTTGCCAGCAGCCTGATAGGCCAGATCAAAACAATTTCCTAATGTGTGTTTACATCAGCTTTGGCTCCTGAGCTGCTTTTGCTCCACTTGTGCTGCAAAACAGAGCAAACTCCCTCTCTCTAAACCGTGTGTTGCATCAGCGATAGGAGGCGGAACAATCAGAATATGGATGGCTACGTTGTCCTTACCAGGACTGTGCAATGCTTCCCAGATTAATGAACTGCAAATCACCTACACAAATGAAACCACATGGCAGCTATAAACGCAGTCCTCTGAGATGGGCTTGTTGTCACAGTTGGAGAGGGAGGGAGGGAGGGAGTGCAAAGGCATCTGTGTGTTGGGGGAAGTAATGAATGCCATCTCCCCTCCCAAGTCTCTGGGATACGTGAGGATGACAAACTCTCTGAGGAACAATTCCTTTGACTGCTTCGTTGAGGAAAGGAAACTTGTCATGCTGCCAAGAATAAAACCGCTTCTGGGCTTAGTTTTGAATTTTATAAAGTGAATAAGTGAAAAACGTATACACATTCACTTCAGACCCAAATCATGAATAATTAAAAGAATATATAATTGTACCCAGTTTTCCCCTGAAGCTCAACCAGCAAAGATATCTTCTGTCCATGTAACAGGGAACTTCATGTTTTTTTCAGAAACTGTAAAAAGTGAGCTGCACCAAGTATTGCTGAATTCCTACTGCATGCAAGTGTGAATAACAACAGCCTGACCATCAGCACAGACAGAAATGCAAACTGACAGCTTCGGAGTTTGTGTGAAGGAAGTTGCAGGGGTTGTTTGGATGATGCATAAACACTTTCCTGGTGTGATTCATCCACACTTGGTACTGGTTCCTGACCACAGTAAGATAATGTCTACCGCAATGCTGTGTTCATGTAAATTTTAAGCTGATACCCCAAATGGCAAAGATCAGATGTTTCTTTATGAAACAGTCAGATGTTTACCATGTCAGAAATACTTATGAGAAAATAAAACTTCAGAAAACAATATTTATCTGCACCTACATGCCACTGTCTCCTTTTTCTGAGACTTTCTAGTACAAATTAAGAAACGTAAGTTAACAGTAGAGAGCCACATGTCTATCTGCAATTGTGCTGGTGCACTAGAGCTGACTAGTGGTATTTATCTGGAAGAGGATCTTCTCAAAGTCATCTAGTGATAGGATGAGGGGCAATGGGTGTCAGCTGGAATACAGGAGGTTCCACATCAACCTGAGAAGGAACTTCTTCACGGTGAGGGTGACGGAGCACTGGAACAGGCTGCCCAGGGTGGCTGTGGAGTCTCCTTCACTGGAGACATTTAAAACCTGCCTGGATGTGTTCCTGTGCATCTTGGTCTAGGTGATCCTGGTGTGGCAGGGGGATTGGACTGGATGATCTTTTGAGGTCCCCTCCAATCCCTAATGATTCTGTGATTCTATTATTGCTTTTACTTTTCCACATTTCCACAGTCAGTGGGTCTGTCAGTTTTCAACCAAAATGAAATGTAGGATTAATTTCTACTTTTCTTGAGGGAACAGTAGTTATAAAATATTATATTAATAGCAAAGTCTTTAGTACCTTTCACTTGCAGGCAGAAAATTCCTGTTTGAATGCTAATGAAGATCTGTGAATCATTATGTGCCCTTGCCCAAATGGAGACATGAAGATTCTCACAGCCAGCAAGCTGGCTCTGTCTTTCCCTCATACCAGTTTGGCCATTTGCACCCAACAAACAGCGATGCTCTACAATAGAAAAAATATATTAAAACCCCCATAAAATTGTACACACAGAGGATAAACAGATTATCTTCTGTACATAGGTAATAGCTATGGCCCTGAAACGGCAAAGGTCTGGGATTTGGTTTGACTGTCGTGGTTTTTGTACTTTTATACTTCTCTAGCTGAATTCCAGACGCGAGATCTTCACTTAGACCTTGACTTCTCAGCAGTGAGAGAGAGAGAAAAAGGCCAAGTGCCAGGGAGGAGCTCTAGATGGCAAAATGCAGGTCTGCTTCAGAAGAACTGCTCCACCACAGCAGTCATAAGTAGCTCGAGGACATTTGGGGAGAAGTACTTGGGTACACAGACAGACTGTGGTGAGACTCACTGTCCCCAGCCCCACAGAGACAGACTTTCAAATGACTGTTTTAAACTTTCAGCATTTCGGAGCTGTTGCTTGAACCACCCGAATGGGCAAAATTTTTAATCTGTTTGTTGGGTTCTTTTTTAAAATTACTAGAAAATACTTTTCTGATAAGTAAAATGGGCAAAAAGACATGAAAAAGGTGAACAGTTTATATTTTGTTGTATTTCATGACTACTTTCTTTTTAGAGGTTAATTGTGAATTGTCAGGCACGAAATTGTGTAACAGTGGCATTTTTCCCCACGTACAGGACAAAATTAATGCAACAGAACATTATTTCTCCAAGCTCATTCTCTTTGGTAAAGCTTTCATGTAGGAAACAGTGTGTATTTGCAATTGTCTGATGTTTAAAAATAGAATTATTCAACATTCCCTAGTAGTTGGCTCTGACCTCTTGTTTGCTTGTTTTCTAGGCTACACTTGAGCGATTTCCAGCTATTTTGTGCCACCCCGTGTAAGACACGGGAAACTGCACAACTGTCAGGACACCAGCGTGGACCTGGTTTTAAGACTATCAGCAACAGAAGCACATTTAGAAAAGCATTAGAAGTATTCAGTATGATGCTTACTTATTCTTAAAGCTTTTAATTTGCTGAAAAACTTTCAGCCTTTTGATTTAATAAGTACTGATGGCTTTTTATTTTATTTTAAAGACAAGGAAGATTATCTATCAGGCAGTGATTATCCATAAGTGTAATTTAATATATTTTTTCTCCTTTATGTGAACCATAAGGAACACTGTTCCTTCAAAATGTATACTCTAACACTTAGAATCATAGAATCATTAGGGACTGGAAGGGACCTCGAAAGATCATCTAGTCCAACCCCCCTGCCACAGCAGGATCACCTAGACCAAGATGCACAGGAACACATCCAGGCAGGTTTTTTTGGTCACCAGACCAGGTTGCCCAGAGCCTCATCCAGCCTGGTCTTGAACATTTGAACATCCACAGCCTTCCTGGGCAAACTGAGGTCTGCTGATACAACAAGGGGTCATCAAACCATCCAGCGGTGGCAGTTTGACTCATGCTAGCAGAGCAGCCCAGAAAAGAGAATTTATCTTTTCCGTTCTACTAAGAATCACAGACACCCTTCACCTTCAGAGCTCAGTTGTATCCAGCTCATTCTGGAATAAGTCCAACCAAGTCAGCAGGCTGACATCTTCTGACATCCAACCTTTAACATCTAAGCAAGTACCTGGCAAACATTCAAAGATGCTTTCTAGAAGCACAAGAAATGAGTATCCCAACAAGGAATAAGTCAAGGAAGGGGGCCAAAAGACCCGTGTGGTTAACCAGGGAACTACTAAGCAAACTGAAGAGGAAGAAGCAAGCCTATAAGTCATGGAAGGAGGGGGTGGCCACGGGGTGATTACAAAGGCTCTGGTGAGGGAATGTAGGGATGCAACTAGAAAAGCCAAGGCCTCCTTGGAATTAAACCTTGCAAGAGAGGTCAAAGGCAGCAAAAAAAGCTTCTTCAAATATATAGCAAGTAAAAGTAAAACTAGAGGCAGCGTAGGCCCCCTGCAGAATGAGGTGGGTACCCTGGAAACAGAGGATGCAGAGAAGGCAGAGATACTTAACGCTTTCTTTGCATCTGTCTATACTGCTAAGGGTTGTGTTGACATTAGACCCCAGACTACAGAGGAG
>VXBP01002229.1:0-40422 GCA_013400115.1 Rhinopomastus cyanomelas | reverse complement strand
CTGGAGTATTGTGTCCAGTTCTGGGCTCCTCAGTTCAAGAGGGATGTGGAGCTGCTGGAGAGAGTTCAGCGTAGGGCAACAAAGATGATAAGAGGAGGAACACCTCCCTTATGAGGAGAGGTTGGGGGAGCTGGGTCTCTTTAGCTTGGAGAAGAGGAGACTGAGGGGTGACCTCATTAATGTCTACAAATATTTGAGGGGTGGGTGTCAGGAGGATGGAGCTGGGCTCTTCTCAGTGTCATGTAGTGATAGGACGAGGGGCAATGGTTGTAAGCTGGAACACAGGAGGTTCCACATCAACCTGAGAAGGAACTTCTTCACGGTGAGGGTGACGGAGCACTGGAACAGGCTGCCCAGGGGGGTCGTGGAGTCTCCCTCACTGGAGATGTTCAAGACCCGACTGGACGGGTTCCTGAGTGACTTGGTTTAGGTGATCATGCTGTGGCAGGGGGATTGGACTAGATGATCTTTCGAGGTCCCTTCTGATCCGTTATGATTCTATGATTCTATGATTCTATGATTCTAGGATACCTTAGTCACAAAAGTCGCATAATCACCTCCTCAGAATTAAAAGCTGGGATGCTACAGGCGTATGAAGTTCTGCGGTAGGTACATGAGCAGCAGAAAGTTTAGTGTGCAGCTGGGAGCAGACAGAAATATGTGTTGGGCTAAGGATGGAGTATCTGGTATCTTCTGTCGCTTTCACAGGTGACAAGAGTCTTCTTTTGCTGTTTGCCGTTTTAAGCTACTGCGTTTCTCCTTTATCTACACTTAAGCTAGCTCATTTTACATTTCGTTCCCGTGAGCAGCGGCTGCCCCGGCGGCGGGGAGGAATCCCCCTCACCACGGATTGTCCTCAGATGAGGTGGACGCTGCTGAGGGCTAGGGCAGGGACGGACAGGCTAACACACACACAACTGTCGTCCGCGGCCCCACCCAGGTATCGCCTCCTGCGCTATCGCCGACGCGCGAACCCCACGGCCACACCCCTCGAGGAGCAGGAGCGAGTGCGCACGCGCGAACAGCCCGGGGGTGGGGCCGGTCAGCGGGGGTGGAGGGGCGACCGCGGCGTTATCCGGCGCATGTGCAGCGCTGTCACGTGACGCCGGTGGGACTTGCGCTTCCGGGTGAGCAGGGGCGTACGGCTGAGCGGGGCCCTTCCGCGGTGCGGGCGAGGCCGCGGCTGGGCCCGTCCCGCACCGCCCTGCCATCCCCAAGGCTTTTTGCCAGGTGCGGTGCGGCGCGGAAAGGGTGGGAATGACGAGTCGGCAGACGCGGTGCGGCCTGGCCGAGTTGTGCGGGCGCAAGGCGGGGCTCAGCCGGGAGTTCCGGGCACGGGGTAGTGGTACTCGGCCCCTGGCTTCCTCAGGCTGCCTACGGGCGCTGGAAGCGGAGGTGTTGGCCTTGGCAGACCCTTCCCTCGACCTGCCAGCGAGCGCAAACCAGCCTGATAATCGCTGTTGAGGCTGAGGCATGTCTTCAGCTATGGAGACTTAGCGAGCTCCCCCCAGCCTCCACGCTCCCAGCCATGTGTGGCTTAATAGGGAGAGGGATGAGTTAATGGAAAGACTTCCTGCTGTAGAATTAACGAATGCCTAGTACAGAGTTCTCGCAGGGTCAGAATTACTTTTTAGTGCTTTTTATTTTAGTTTGTCCTTATTTCCGGCTACTAATGTTATACACTGAGTGGTAAACGATCGTTTCCGGTTATCCCTGCAAAGGAATATTGATTGTTGCCTGACAGCTTAGCGTTTACCTTTAAATGATTGTTGGTGACTCAGCAAGGCAAGTTCTGCTATTGTTCTGGCAAGTAGGAAAACCTCAGCAAAGGCAGTAAGAGCGTCTTGGAAATGTTTCTATTTTAGCTGGCTGATTTCTGCATCACCTGATTGTGCAGACTTGCAAGTAATAAAGTTAGAATGTCCCTCTTCACACATGAATGTTTGGAAGTGCTTCATGGGGTCGCGCTGATGTGATCACATTCTAAAAGCCAGTGGGATTGTACAAACGTTTAAAAGTTTTAGTGAGCTGCACTATGTGGATGTGTCTACCAGAAAATACCTCTGTACCTTACTTTGGGCTTGCTGTAAAATAAATAAGTAGGCTATTAACTTCTTTTTGAAATTGACTTTGACTTTCTGGAACAGGATGCTGTTTTTTGTCACTCAGGTGCATAGATGTAGTGGTTTCATCACTTCAATTGCCTTGTAAAATAAATGTTATATTTCTTCTACTTGAAATGCTTCTACAAATACAGGCCTTCAGTTAGGCAGATGGGATTGTATAAACACATGTGTTCTATTTATTTGTGCATTATTCCTAGGACTCAAAGGTGAAAAACCACTTTTACAAGAGATGTCTACGAATAACATTATTCGTACATTTAGTTCCTTTTTTCCCCCTTAAATATCTGGCAGAGATTGAAGTCTGTTTAGCTGTTAATTAAATTTTTTAAAGGGCAGGTAAGGCGGCTTGGTATTAATGACAGAACAGTGAAAATTAACTTATAACCCTAGTGATTGGGTTGGTTTGTGGGTGTGCTTTGTTTCTTTGCAACAAATAAAGAACTATATGAGCTTGCTGTTGCTACTAATCAAAGCATGATTTTATCTCCAAGCAGTTACCTAAAATTGATTGTTGCAAATACTCGGCTAGTTGATAGCCGGGAGAAACTGTGCTGAGAATGTCATCATCGTAATGATAGAAAGGACTTGTTTCATGGAGAAAGTAATATGATTTCAAACAGCAGGAAACTTTCCAAACAGTATATTAAACAAAAAGAGCAAATAGAAGGAGATTTGCAAGGATAATTGCAGGGGCAATTTCTTGGAGAGTGTGCGCACTGGCACATTTTCTCAGCAACTGAGTAGTGCAGGGGCTGAAAAAAAAAACAAGAGTCAGACTGTAAAAGAGAAACCAGATTGCTGCCCTCTAGAAATTCTGCTTCAATTTTCTGTGTTACTGGAGCAGGGAAATGTCAGTAAAATAAGCATATACTTTGGTTATTGGTGTCAGTGTGCTCTCGATTTTCAGGTAGTAAGGTGGATCATGAACTGGCTACAGGGTAGAAGTCAGAAAGTAGTGGTCAGAGTCTGGTTGGGGGCCAGTATCTAGTGGAGTGCCCCAGGGGTTGGTACTGAGACCAGTCCTGTTCAATCTATTAATTGATGATTTGGATGAGGGATTGGCATGCACTGTCAGCAAGTTTGCTGATGACACAAAGCTGGGTGGTATTGTTGACACCCCTGCAGACTGTGCTGCCATTCAGTGGGACCTGGACAGGCTGGAGAGATGGGCAGAGAGAAATGTGATGAACTGTAACAAGGGTAAGCATAGTCTTACTTCAGGGCAAGAACAACCCCAGCTACCAGTATAGGCTGGGGACTGACCTGTTGGAGAGTAGCGTAGGACCTAGGGGTTAAGCATGGTAGGACATTTTAAAATCAGTCTGTAGCTGTAATCAGGTCAGGAGGAGAGACATGGAGGTTTGTTGTGCAAGGCAGTAGTGCAGAACAGTAATTGTGACCTGTTTTGGTTTTAACCATGCAAAAAGTTAATTGCTTGCATTGCTACTTTGTGCTTTCTGCTGTTACTGTGTTCATTGCTTCTTTGCATTTAAAAACATTACTGTCTTCTGGTTTTGTCAGGATTGATTTTCACATCCATTGACTATTGTATCTGTTCCTGCCAATATTTTGAGCCAAAATAGCCAAAGGCTTCGACTGGCTTGGACTTGTATGTCAGCACAATGGTGTCTTATGTTCCATTATTGGGTATTCCTTGTTGCTGGTGATGGGTGAGCCTGAAAAACCACAGCTTGTCTTGCATGTCACAGGGTGAGTTCTCTGCAAACGCTTTCTGAAATAGTTATCTTTAAAGTGTATGGGTTTGGTGTTTAGGTTTTTTTTTTAAGAATAGGTTGTGTTTTGGATCGGCTCATCCAATCCCTAATGATTCTATGGTTCTATGATTTGTGTAGCATTTGTTGGTTTGTTTCTAAATATATGCCTTGTTCTATCTTCTGTAGAATCTAGAGAGCTGTCAAGTTTCTTAGTTTGGCGTGAACTGGTATAATACTAGATTATTAGGTTGCTTCAGTCCTTTATTTTGCCTGAGAGGTTGATCCTTTTGAGCAGGGCGTTGGTGTACATGAGATCCTTTCTGATATGAACTTTGGGGTAATATGCCATTCTATAAACAGTTTTGTATGGAAAAGAAATCATAATTTGTTACCTGGTTTTGGGGTTGTTTAGGTTTTTTTTCTGCATAACACCTCAACTTGATGAGAAGTGAAAAGATGTGTTGCAAGTTTGGGAATTAGGGTAGTATTGAACCAGCATCTTCTGTTCTGTTCCTGCAGCTCCTCTTCAGCCCGCTGTCCTGAAGGCAAGAGGTTCTGGCTCATCAGGAGTCTCTAGTAGCAACTGAAGTTGGCTGGAGAATGGAAGGTGTTGAGTTTAAGGAAGAATGGCAAGATGAAGATTTTCCAAGGTTTTTTTTTTTTTAAGTAATTCAAATGAAATTCATAAAATTGAGAATAAGCCAGCTCTTTATCTTCGGGTGAACTCACCCTCGATAATAATCTTGAAGTGATTTCCAGTGATCTCAAAGATTTTGTGCTGTTTCTTTGTGGCCCAATAAGGGATCACTTCATGGTAATGCATTAGTTAAGTGATACAGGAATGACACTGCTAAACAAGTAAAGTATATGTTTTTAACTTGTGAGGTTGACATACACCAGTAACAACCAGTATTTTGGCATTGTCACACCAGCAGATGGTCAAGTGAGTGTTGTAGAAGAATTTTCTGCTACTTTGGTGCTTTGCTTACAGAAAGCCTGAACTTAGCACTAGAAGTAAATGGCAGTACTACCACACAGTGGGTTCTTTAGAAGTGTATAAGTCTCAATATTTGTCATTTGGCTGGTTGTTTAAAAAGTTTTGTAACAATAGTTTCTGCTTTGTGCACCAGGCCCCTGCCAGAGGATGATCCTGTTGACTCAGATATATTGGCTGCAGCTGAAACAGAAAGTGAAGCTGGTAAGAGCACTCCAGCCCAGCTGATGGGCTTAAATGGCAGTTGTAAAGCTCAGTTTTATTTTGTTGTGTTGGGGGGGGGTGTGTGTGTGTGATGTTTTATTTTTTGAGTCAGGCTTGAGGAAACATCATTCTAAATGACATTTTTGTATGTGAAAGTTATCATAAAAATCAAGTCTAGAAAGAAAAGGATCTTAGAATAAAATATGTGACTCTTCATGCTGCTGTATTTTTACTTAATAGTTTTGTACTCCCTGTTATCGGCCAGACTTTTTTCTCTTTTCCGTGGCTTGTATATTGTATTTTGTTTCTTCAAAGATTGTTCTGTACTGGGAAAAACCAAGGGCTAGCAATGTGAATCAGTTGCATTATTGGCAAGGCTGATTTAGTATAATATGTAGAACAACTCATAGTACACTTAAATATAGCACACAGGGGTAATAGGTGCTTAGGTGACAGCAGAACCTGAGGTTTTTTCTTCTGTAGGAAACAGGGTGGTCTGACACTGATCACTGTGTATGTGCACTCAAGAAAACTCCGTCATGACCACCACCAAGAGCTGTTCTTTTCGCCCTGAGTGTAATTCTTATTCCAAACATAATATTTAAATTATGGGCATTAACTTAAAGCTTTAGCTTTGAAAAGAAATAATTTCCTGTTTTAAATGCAGATGTTATTGGAACCAAAGTGAAGAAGAAATTGATGGCTCCAGATATTAGCTTAACTTTGGACCGCAGTGAGGAATCTGTGCTGTCTGATGACTTCGATGAGAGTGGAGAGATCAATTTGGATGACTTAGATACTCCTTCAGAAAACAGCAATGAGTTTGAATGGGAAGGTGAGGATTTCGCTACTTTGATGTGATGTCCTAAAATGGTTCCATTTTCTTAGGTGCAGGTCAGCAGTTCTTCAGGTGGGAAATGACTGTGTCTCTGTTGTAAAAGGAAAAATACAAAGAGTGACTACATGAGCAATTGGAAATAGGTGCAATGAGCTTTTAAAGAGCAAATCAGACCTCGTGTGATTAGTGTAGTGGCAACATAAAGGCTGTAACTCCAGATAAACTTAGATGAATGTTATGAAATGCCTGTAAGACTTGAAGTTCTAAAGAATCCTTTTAAGAACCAACCTGGAGAAAAGAAAATGAAAGGTGTTTTACATGTATTATGGATCAGTTTTAAATAGAGGTGAACCATATAAAGGGATAAAGACTACAGATTAGTCAGAAATCAATTAATTGCAAGTCTTTGTATTTAGGGAGGACTGAATGGTATTTGTAGAAGTTTTGACTAACAGTATCTCATGTCTCACTGTGGTGAGGACGGCAAAAGATCTGTAGCCTGAGAGTTTGTAAAGTTTTCAGATAGACTGGAAATGGTAGAAGAACCTCTATTTAGCATTGAGGAATTCTGAAATGACATGATAAGCAGTTAACTTAGCTATAGCCACATTAGCAATGAACTTATTTTTAAGAAATTAATAGATGCTGCCACTTATTTTTGCAGACAAATCCTGGAGATTCTAACAAATTGTATGTGAAGTGAAAAAGGAGTTAAAGCACGGATTTCCAACTTGCAGTTTAATTACTCTTTAAGGACCTTTTGTGTAAACTGAAGTCTTTAACTTATGTGACCTTCATGACTTAAGAATGTGTCTAATGATTAAACACGTAAACTCAATTATTCTTTTTTTCCAGTATAAAGTATAACTTCTGACCAAGCAGAAAGCTCTCTTTTCTCTGTTTCATATGAAACACTATTGGTTTTTTATTGCAAGATAGCTTAAAAGTAGAGAAAGAAACACTCTTTAGAATAAGAGATTGGGGTTTTTTTCAAATAGCTAAAGCACTATTGCAGGTAAAGTTTTCATAACAGAGGCTGTGGGTTTGCTTATGTGAAAGGATTTTCTTTGTTTTAGTGAAGAACTGCTGTTTAGGGTTACTTTTGCAATGATGCAAAGGAAATGTTCCAGTTATTTGTGCCTTGTTTTAAAAAGTGGCTGAAAAGGGTTTCTGTCTTTTCTTCCTTTAATGCTGCTGCCTTCATTTTCCGGGAAGGATAGTTTCAATTAACAGCTTTCTCTTGGGAACAGACAACTAACTTGCAGTAGGTTTTTCTCACTTTGGGTAAGGTCTATGCAACAAAGTCAAGAATCATAATTTAGTTGGAGCAAATTGTTTTACAGATTGCTGTCGGCATAAATGTCACATATATCGATTGCACACACGTAAATTGAATTTAATTTCTATAGATCTGCCTGCATGTCTGCTTGCGAGGAACTGTCAGTGCCACTGCTTTAAATCATGCTTCGATGTCATTCTGTGATCAAGTGACCTGTGTAATTGTCACTGGAGTTAACCACTTTGTCTATTTTGGTGCCACCCAGCAGGGTCTGAAAGGGTACCGCTGAATAGGTCTCCTACACAAATGGAAATTTTACTTCAACACAAAAAATGACAGCCAGTGGGTAACTGACAAGATAGAGGATTTTGGTGAAATATATATGACACCCACGAGATCCTCTTTTGTAATGACTGAAGGAACCGAGTCAGCTGATGTGCCCCACTGGCTAAGGACTATTAAATTTAGATAGCAAAGTGGTTAAATCTGGGCTTTAATTGATTGTCCTAATATGTGTCATTCATACGGAATCTTGAACATGTGTTAACTTTGGCAGATGATCTTCCAAAACCAAAAACTACTGATGTAATTAGGAAAGGATCACTTACAGAATACACCGCAGAAGAGGAGAAGGATGATGGTCGACGCTGGCGAATGTTTAGGTTTGGAGAACAGGATCATAGAGTGGACATGAAGGCAATTGAACCATATAAAAAAGTTATCAGTCATGGGGGTAAGGATTGGTGATGTGCTATGGGGAACTCTTGAGAAACTAGTCTTTTAAGCTGAGTTGGGGTGGCACAGCAAGAGCTTTGGACATAGACTCCTGTAATGTTTCCTTTGGTGTAGCATTAAGGTATGTTAAGCTGGAGAGGGACTCCAGTGATAGAACCAGGGAGATGGTTCCAAGCTGAAAGAGAGGAGTTTTGGATTGATCTTTGGAAGAAACTGCTCCCTGTAAGAGTGCTGAGGCACTGGAACAGATTGCCTGAGGAGGCTGTGGCTGCTCCATCCTGGAAGTGTTCAATGCCAGGTTGGATGGGGCTCTGGGCAACCTGCTCTGGTGAGAGGTGTCCCTGCCCATGGAACTAGAGGTCCCTTCCAGCCATTCTGTGATACAGTTGATTTAATATTTTAATTTAATATTTTAAAGTTCCAAAGATGTGCATGTATTCAGATGAAGCTACTAATGTGTACAGATGATGTAAAATCTTACCTGTCCTACAGTATCAGTGCTACCGGTAGAGTTTTGGGGTTGACTGCTGAAAGCATTAACAGTAGCTCGAGTAAGGCATAAATCAATTTAATAACACTTTTCAACAGTCTGTGGAGCTTAAGTTAGAGGAAAACCTACATAAAGTGTTATGAAACATACCAAGGTGTTGATTGTTGCTTGGATTTGCATCAACTTGAGCTATTTTTTCAGAAGTAGATAAAGTTTAAAAAGAAATCTTTACGCACAGACTCATACAGAAAACATAGAAAAGAGGTATTTGTAAATTTCTTTAAGGTGATAATGGAAATATTTACTGAATGTGCTTGACTTGTGTAAATGTTGTCAATATACAGTCTGCTTTATTACCAGTGTTGCTCTTTTTCTTTGCCTCTAGGTTATTACGGTGATGGGTTAAATGCCATTGTTGTGTTTGCTGTTTGCTTTATGCCTGAAAGCAGCCAGCCTAACTACAGATACCTAATGGACAATCTGTTTAAGTAAGTGATTGTCTCTCTCTGAATACTGGTTTCATTTCATGTTGTGAAACTTTGTATTTTAATGCCAGGACAGTTACTTCTCTCTCTTTTAATTGAGCTTTTTGTATTTCAGATGAGGGAAGGGCAACAAATAGTATTTGTTTCCAGGTGGAGGGAAAAAGATGTTGCTCAACACTGTTGCCACCTCTCTTGTTTTGGTTTTTTTTTTTAGTATATATTTGAACATTTCTTTTAGTATCTACAGATCTTCACTTGAAAGCTTTCTTTGCTTGTATCTGCAGGTATGTAATTGGCACTTTAGAGCTCTTAGTAGCAGAGAACTACATGATAGTTTACCTGAACGGCGCAACAACGCGGAGAAAAATGCCAAGCTTAGGCTGGCTTAGGAAATGTTACCAGCAAATTGATAGAAGGTAAGAAGCTGTGCAGTGTTTTCCTACAAAATTTGTGTGGTCATTGATTCATCTTTTAAGGAAAAACTGCTGTTTAATGTGCTGTCTGGTACCTCCTGATAAGACTTCATTAAGCTGAGTGCTTGGTGTATTGAAAAGCTCTTTGTAAGCTACAGAGTGTGGAGTAATGCTGTGTGCATGTTTGTTGTGGTGGGTTTTACTGAAAATAGCTTTGTTACAGTACTGAGGGTTGTTGCTAAGTAGAATGTCCTTAAAACTTCTTGTCTTAATATGACGAGATAAAAAGGGAGTCCTTTGTGAGCACATCATCACTAGTTGTGTAAAAGGATTCAAAGAAACTTACGTTGTTGCCACTGTTGTCTAATAGCCTATCTTAAATTTTTACTGTGCAGTTGTGTGGTCTTTTTGTTTTCTTCTGGTTGATGGTAACTTCTGATAATGGAATATCAGAATGCTAGTTTGTTGACAATTTTGCTTGCAAAAATATCCTTTTTATATCTATTAAAAATATTCCTTGTCCTGCTGCCTTTTTGCTCCAGTAATTATGTCCTCTGAATCCTTCAGGTTAAGGAAAAATCTGAAGTCATTAATCATAGTTCATCCATCTTGGTTCATCAGAACACTTCTGGCCATCACAAAGCCTTTTATTAGGTAATAAATAATCTTTTTTAAAAAATGAAATCTTAAACGAGTTCTTGAAGTTAATACTGACCTACAGAAATGTTCTTGAACTTGTAACTGTACCCTGCGTTTGTTCTTCCACAGCTCAAAATTCAGCCAGAAGATTCGGTATGTCTTTACCCTGGCAGAATTAGCTGAACTCATCCCCATGGAATACGTTGGCATCCCAGAATGCATAAAACAGTACGTTTTATTATTCAAACATGTTTCAGAATGAGTGTATTCTGTGTTCACTGCTTAGTTTATAAGTAATACTTTGCATTGAATGAAATCATTTCACTCAGATCACCACTATATTTAGGAGATGTTTGACCACGTTGCTGACTGCAGTTTGGTATGCAAGTAGCATGGATTTTAAGACAGTGCCTTATCTATTTATCCAGTTACAGTGTGTGAATTAAGCCTTACAGACACAGCCTCGTTCCACTTATTCTACCCCTTTTACATACTAAACTGGCTTTTGAGTAAAAAATTCTGGGCGTGCTGATACCGGAGTTATTTATAGTATCTTCAGTGAAAATGTGGAACAAGTTCAGTGGTGAAGTATCACTTGGGTAGGGATTTTACATAAGAGCTCTGGTGGAAAAATGCTGAATCCCTACTCATCAGTTTTAAAATTACTTTTGTGAAGAGCTGAAGGCAACATCAGTGTCCTTGGTTTTCTCCCTTCCCTCCAGATATAAATACCCACTTCACCATCAGCACAACTGTGCTATCAAATATGATACAAATAGCATCTGTGGGTGCAGTTGTAGAGGAGAAGCCATAAGCTTTGGTCCTAAAAAAGCCAGATTAAATTGCTAACAATTCTGATGAGTAAAACATAGAAAACTTATAGAGTATATATCACAGTAGATGATCACAGAACCATAACGCAGTGAGTCTCGCTGTGTAGACAGAAGGGTATGTCCATCTTGGGCAGATCCCCTCTGCCTGCTCCCAGGAACGCTTGGTTGGTGCAGTGTACATTCAGCTGGTACCAGCTGCACATCTTAACTTCTAATAAAAAAAGCAAAACCATGATATTCTTAGGGCAGGGAGAAAAGACATGAAAATGCTGAAGCAGCCTCGTGCTCTCTTCAGAATATTTTTTCTTTTATTACTAGGGCTTTTGAAGGACATGTTAGGAATATTCAGACTGTCATGGCAAGTGTTGAGACTTATTTATGTATTGATGGACCTTTAACTGTTCTGTAAAGGCTGAACTTTGACTTACGGAGTTAATTCTTGTACTCCTGTGGAGGATTAGATCTGGTTTCCAACTTTACGTTTTAGTGATGGTTGTTAATACTGTACAGGAAGTTGTATTTAGTTCATATGTTGTAGTAATTAAATCTTAATGTTTCTTGTTTAATGGTTATAGATGTTGGAGGTACTAAACAATATTTTTTTTCTTGATTATATCAGTTTCAAAACTTGGTATATACTTCTAGATTTTGTATTGACATGAATAGCATTTTGCAGCTTCTGTTGAATTCGGCCTTCGTATGTTATATTTACTGAAATCAAACTTTTCCTCACCAAGGTATGAAGAAGAAAAATTTAGAAAGAAACAGAAAAGGTATATTCATATTTTGATTAGGGTTGCATCTAGTTAAGACAATGTGCACTGCAACTAACTCCCAGTTGATTGGCTTGCATAAAGGAATAGGCATTTGTAAATATAAACATGCACTAGTGACTAGGTGTTTATGCATGAAGTGCCTGCAAGTACAGCATATCATCTCAAAGAGCTCACCCCAGGTGTTCAAACAGATACCTGTGAGTAGTCTCTGTTACAGACGAGCAAAGTTAAATCACGTGTCGCTGTTTCTAATAAGTGAGGTCTGAAGGAAGAGCTGGTTTTAGGTGCTGAGCTGTAGCTGTGCATCAGCAGAGATGCAGCTCTGGAAGATGCCCTAATAATACATAACCTTGTGTCTTAGAATCTTGGTATGCACTACCTTTTTGGTTTTTAACTTGCACAGCTACAGTCTAAATTAGTGATTTGAGTGCTGTTTGTATTTGCAGTGCCCCTGTTCCTTCCTAATAAACATTGGATTTCCAGTTTGTTAATTCACAGTTTCCTGTTAACTGTTCAAGCTGTTCCTGCCGCTGATTTTTTAGAACGGATAATTTTTTCCACTCTCACTAACACATGTCCTGTAAGGTTTTGCTACTAACTTTGCTGATTTTTAAATTACTCTTTTCCTGTATGTGCTTAACCATTGTCTAAATCGGGTAATGGATCTAGAGAGGGACGCTGAGGGATTAAAATGAAAGGAATTTAAATTATTTCTGAAAGCACGAACGGGTGAAGCTGGTAACAAGTGTTGAACATTCCCTAGAAATTATTGCAATTAAGTGATAACTTTGCAGTGTGTTACTTGAAGGACTAAACCTGTCGAAGTTAAGAAGCCCTTTCAGTACAGATAAAAAACTGTGCAGTAGACTCCCCTGCTTATAGTTCTGTGGCTTAGGATTGCTGCTGGGTGTGGGTTGAGGCTGAGCAGGTCGGTTAGACAATTATGTAATTAGAAAACAAACTTGGCCTTAGCCTTCCTCAGCTTGCAACTGGTGTTGGTTTTAAAATTAATTTACCTCCATGCACAACTTATTTTCCAGGAGATATAGCTAAGCCTGTAGCTTCCTCTTACTGTAAAGAGGAAAACTACGTCTTCAGCAGAACTGTCAACCATCGCAGGGTTTCTGCAAAGCAGTTCTGTTTGCTAGTTCCAGGGCAGATACTTTAAAAGTAAAAAGGCACAAACAGCAACAAGTCATTGCAGTTAAGGAGCCACTTCTGTTGATTCAACTAATGCTGTTATCTTCTTGGCTTAATTACTCTTAATGGTAATTCTGTGCTCACTGTGCAGCGTATCATGTTACCTGTGAACTTGTGTTCCTGCTTGCGCTCATTTATGAAAGTCCAGAATGTTCTTTTTCCTTCACTTGCACTTTTGAAATGCTTCCTTTCAAATGCTATAGTTACCTAAATGATTTCTTAACGATTTCAGTTAATTTCTAGGGGGAGGCAGGAAAATAGATATTCTTTTCATTAAAAGCCATTGTTCAGTAAATGCATTAATATTTATTTATTAAGACATTTTCCTTGTAAAATCTTAGGGTTTTCTTGTTAAGATGAATAGTTTTTGCTTAATACATGAGCTGTTGAGCTGAATTGCTTCTTAACATAATTTTAATGTACTGTTCTCTTTGCTAAGCAGAGTCGACCAAGAGCTTAATGGAAAGCAAGAGCAGAAAAGTGAACATTAAGTTTGGGGCCTGAACGAGACTGAAGAATATTGCAGATGGAAAGATGTGATTTTTGCTCCTTTTACAATCCGTTCTGTGTGTGTGTGTTTATATATTATATAACCTGTTGCAGAAGGTGCTTAATTTCTTTGGACTAGCAGGCAGTGGACTTCTTATTGCTGCATTGGTTTGTCTTTAATAGCTGAGTTAATGTAATCATTTTGTACTGCTAAATGTCAAAGAACCTGACATCTTCAGAGGATGTTCTGGTGATTGTTTATCTAAGTGATGCATGTTCTTCAGTAAAATATTTATATACCTAAATGTTAAAGGAAAGAGATAATATATATTTTTATGACTGAGCAATATATTGGGTGTACCTGCTGAAGGAATTCGTTTGCAGGCAGGCAAGGCTATAAGTTACTTGTTATTATATAAACCTCTTTTGCTGTAAATGGTCAAGTGCATTTCTTTGTCACAGAAAGCTTAATTTTTTTTATACTAACAATCACATAATGTAGTCTCACACGTGTGGAGATGGTTATTTTTGCTCACATACCTAATACAAGCAGTACTCATTTACCTCACTAGAGTGAGCTTGAACTTTGGTGTCTTCTAGTCTGTTTTTCAGGATGCACAACTGCTCGACTTCAGTCTGTTGGCCAAACGGTTTAAGCTTAAGCCACAACAGAATTGGAACTGTTTGAAGGACTAGCAAGATGTTTCTCAGCTCAAGTTCTGAATTCAGTATCTGCTTCAGCAAATCAGGGCTGTCTCAGCTACCTGAAGAAACTGAGGTCATTGCAGTTCTTTCTGGATGCATACCCACTGCCACCAGTAAGAACTCTGGTCATACCTGGTAGATGTTGAGAGTCATGCGTATTCCAGCTGTAAGAGCAATTTTTTGCAGAGTTTTGGGGAATCTTAATGCTACTTGTGTCGTTCTTGTAGCTGAAACATCCATTTCTAAAGCTCTTAGTCTGGCACATGATATGAGCACTCATTTCACTTTATAGAAAAACATGATTTAAAGGTAGAGTGTAGTGGGGGGGGGATTTGGACTTTTTTTTCCTCCCATAATGGCAGCAAACTTGTCTTTAGTAGGTGTTCAGGCACACAACTTTGTGTTTATAGGTTTACCGGGGCGGCAGTAATGCTCTGGCTGACAAGTAAAAGTCTGTAACATCTTTTGGTGGTGATTGTTGTTTCCTTGTGAGGACAAGTCCATGCAAACAAACCCAATGAGGTGTTGAGCAATATAATATTATAGCAAATGTATTCACTCTTCACTTTTTGGGTTTCATTGTGCTTACAAGTTTAGCTTGATGCCAAAAATACCAGTTCTTAATATAATGTAGTGTTACACAGTCCTCATATTTAAAAAGAAAAGGTTGTGTTCAACCAGACTACCGTGTGACACTAATTAATACAAGCCAAGAGAGTTCTATGGTCCAGACTTATTACCAATTAATCTGCTGTCTCTAAGATACATGTATGGACTTGGAGCTTATTCATGTCAGATGACAGCAAATTACCCATGTCTCTGCGAGTTCTCAGTCTGCAGTTCGGAGGTTCTTATCTCAAGATCCAGGTGCTTTTGTTGTAGTAGCTTCAGTATCACAGTTACAAAGAGATTTAAGTGTTCTCTGTAAACAGTGCAAATTGCAAATTTCAAGTTGCTTTACATCCATTTTGTCAGGTTTGGATCTTGCTCTGAAAGCAGAACTGTAACGTGAACGGTTTCTTTGGGGCTGTTTTATCTCCTGCTTTGTTTTTGATGTTGACCCAGGTTAGCATGAAGTTCCAGTCAGTAAATTTGGAGCCTGTTTACCTCAAAGTGTATGAACATGCAAACCTGTAAAACTACCTAACGTACTGGTTCTGTGTCAGTCCTACATTAGAGCATCGTGATCATCTCATTTCAAGTTTTTTCTCATTAAAAAAACTGTTGTCAGCAAAATAATTTTCTTAGTGGAAGGACTGTAGTTCTGTGTATACTCTTGCTTCCTATGTACATAGAGCAGCCAGTCCTCTGTGTAGGTCCTGTTCTCAAGGATGGGACTGTTGTTGTCTTTCCCAGTGGCTGAGAGATTTTCAGTAACGATGCTGCAGTAATATAACTTCTTCTGGAAATATCTGTGCTTACGGAGCGGTTTACTCCTCTGGCGTAAGTTTTTGTGAATACAGGACTCCAGTCCTTCTGTCCATAAAGGTCTGCAGCTTGAGAAACAGGTATACTAGCTAGTTACTCCTCTCTGGCCTTTTGCAGCTCGTCTTTTAACAGCGAGGTGGTTGCTTACCAAAGCGAAGAGGTCCTAAAGTTATCTTGAACACAGCTGGGTAACTTTTTGTCAAATTTATCTTTTTAAAATAGATTTAAAATAAATATATTGAAATATTTAAATAGATCAAAAGTTGGAGTTACATTAATAAAAGCTATTTCAAAACTTGGATCATGCTGTGATAAGATAAAGAATTGCAGGGCCTTCCCCATTGGGTAGCATTGGCTTTGAAAACTCAAACTGCATTTGAGCCCTGACAAGAAAACAATTTCCTGAGTCACTAATTTGCCTTTTGACTTGGAGGTCTCATTAGTTTATTTATAAATGTGTGGTAGTAAGTTATCAGTTACCTTTGGTTACTTCTGTGTTCAACTGAAGGACAGATGTTCGGTCCAGTGGCCTGTGTGTGTGGACATAACATTTTGTAAATGGATTTCTACAACAGGGAACATGTTCAGAAGGGGCAAAGGTGTTTTGGAGAAGGTGTCATTTAAAAACTGGTGTGAGTAGACTCCAGATGGCTGGAATTCTTCTACTGTAGATTATCCTGTGTAGTGTGTCAGTGTGTCAAAGCCATGTTCTGCTGGAAAAAATGGAGGGGGATGTACAAGGAATTCAGTGCTGCAGCATGTTGAAGCTACTCAGATTTTGCAATGTTAGAGAATCTGTGGTTCCTGAAAGCTTAGAATTAGTCAGAATAACCACGTGGTTCATAACAATGCAGTTCAGCGTATTTTTTCCTTCTAACAAATTGTTTATTAAATGATCACAAAGTGTGTCACAGGGAGGAGAGGATGTCATCAGTATCTAGTCGTGTCATTCCACTGAGGTCACCTGCCAAAACAGAACTACGTTGTGAATAGGCACTTTCTGATCTAAATCCGTCACAAAGAGATGAGTTTCATGGTGAATGTATTTCTTCCAGCATCAGTTTTTTAATCTGCGCATCCTGTGGATTTACATGATATTTTTTACTTAGAAATGTGTGTCTTACCAAAAGTTGTCTTGGAGATGTCAAATTCTCAAGTCATTCCAGTTCCCCTCGGAAAAATCTCTGTAAGGAGCAATGGGCAGAGGGGTGTGCTCTTTTGTAACCACAGAACAAATACGAAGCTTTCAGTGAAAACTCTTACTCAATCCTTGGTGGATGCAGGTCATTCTCTAGAGGATTTGTTTCACAGACTAGTTGTTCAAGATGCTTTAAGTGCTTTAATTATACTTCTTAAGGATACCTGGGTTTAGTCTGTAGCTCTCTGAAGCAGAAAGAATATTTAAAGATTCATGTACTGAAAGATTTTGCAGCTTTCCTGGCTTCTGAATGGTGAGTTGGACAATACTGCTTCCCTTTCCTTGCGCCCTGTAGGCAGCTAACAGGAAAAAGGGGCATTTGTGAGGTGAAGAAGGTGCAGTCATGCTGCAGTTGTGCATCGTGCATGAAGTTAATGACTGAGATCAGGAAAATAAAAGCTGTTCGTTGCTTGACTAGATCTTTTTTCAGTTTTGCAACTTGGACTGCTTAGATGACTGTGAGGAGAAGCTACTGGAGCATTTTCCAAAAATCCTTACCTTACCATGCTTCTCTCTCTAGCTTTCTCAGCTGCTAGTTAATCTTTATGACATGGAATTCCAGGTTAATAATGATAAAAAATACTCGTGGAAGGCAGATTCTTGTTTCCCCATGGCTCTGCAGTGTTTCTACTCAGTCTCTAAATGAAGCCTTTTATTAAAAGCCCGGGTAGGAGGGCTCTCAGCAGTAGAAAGAAGGGTTAAGAACATTGTCTGTTAAGATGTGTGAGATGGGAAATGTGCAGTATTTGGTAAAGTGAAGCTGCAGCAGTCATGGAAGAACATTGGTTTTGAAGCCTAACTGGCGTAAACTGATGAATAGTCTTCCCTGGATGTGACTGTTGTCCTTCGCCCATTGAATATAAAAGTATGTCGAGACTCTTCACCTACCTCTTGAGAATGTCATGACCCTTTTAAAATGAGTTCTGGTTTCTGTTTGTCATGTGATAAACCCTTTCTCGAATGTGCTGTTAATACATACAGGGAACTTTTTAATTAGGAAAGAAATAAATGCTGTATGCACTAACTACCTTCAGAAAAGGTCTCAATGTTTTATTTTACTGCGTAGGGGAATACATTGAGTCGTGATAATTTTGAATCCCCCCACCCCTTTATAAAAACCCCAAAATTGGGTTCCCAAAGGATAGTCCCAGAGAAATGTAACGGCTCCTTTGGAAGTAGTTTCGGAGTTGAATGTTTCAAGGGCTTTTAGCTGGTGCAGACCGGCGTGTAGGGCAACGGAGAAAACCGACAGAGCTCTTTGCTTAACGAGGGCTCGGGCTCCACTTACGTCACTGGTCTCTGCGCCAGGAAATGCAGGCCCTGGGTTCGCCAGTCGCTGATTCTAAGACGTTAACCCACCTCCTACGCAGCACAAACGGCCGGGTAGCGGGGAAGGCGGGCGGAGCGGCTGGGGCCGGGTTCCGCTTCCGGGTCACGGGGCGGCCGCGGCTCTGTTTCCTCCCTCCGTCTTCCGGCCGCTGGGAGCGGGTGAGGCCGGCGGCCGTTGGGGTGCCGCGGGCAGGAGCGACGCTGGGACGTGGAGGGGGGCGCGGGACCGGGCTGTGCCCAGCGCTGGGCGGCTCCTCCGGGCTAGGACCGGGGCCGGTGTGGCCGAGGGACAGAGCCAGGGACAGCCACGGCCCCTTGAAGGGCACAAAGGGCGGTGGGTGCTCCCGAGGGCTCTTGGCTGTCAGCGCTTGTTCCTTACAGGCCTATCCGCCCTTACTGCGCCTTAAGGCTCTGCTGTGGCGTTTAGATATTTTTATTATTACTTATTTTAGTAATTGTTTTCGTTTCTTTTAAATGAGAGCCAGGACATAGCAGGCACTGGCGCTGTGGCTGGTAAGGCAGGGCCAGCCCACTTCGGTGAACCATGGCCTACCAGCTGTACAGGAACACCACGCTGGGCAACAGCCTGCAGGAGAGCCTGGACGAGCTCATACAGGTGTGTGCGGGGCCGTGGGCCTGGGCATGGCCGTAGCCGAGAGGGAGGTTAGTCATTAAAATAGCTCTGTGGTTGCTGTGTTGGGTTGTTTACAGCCAGGGATTGGAGAACTTACTGGTGGAAATGAAAAGCTATCTGTGCTCCATTTACGTGGCAAGTCTTAGGCTTTTAGATGAAGGAACACATTCTCTGTATACGGTGTTGTCCTCCGCTGCGTGGCCTAGTACATGAACAGCCAGACTGATCGTAGAATGGTTGAGGTTAGAAGGGACTTAAGAGATTATTCAGTTCCATGGATAGGGACACCTCTCACCAGACCTGGTTACCCAGAGCCCCATCCAACCTGGCCTTGAACACTTTCACATCTGGGGCACCCACAACCTCTGTCCCAGTGCCTCAGCACCCTCACAGGGATGAACCTCACTAGGAAACATAGTGGATTTCCCGCTCTGCTTGTTGTTTCCAAAGAGTACTTGTCAGACAAAATCGTGAGTAGCACCGAAAAAATGTCGTTAAAATCACATTAGCACGTTGCTTCTTCTCTCAGTGAAAATAGGACAAAAGAAGTAAACACAGGCACGTAATTCTGCCAATTGCTCTCAAGATCTGGTTTGTAGGAACTCTGTTTTGGTGGTATAAATTTTACTGCTAGTTTACTTAAACAACTGAAAACTTACTTTTGCTTTGACCTCTTTAGTCCCAGCAAATCACACCTCAGCTGGCCCTTCAGGTGCTGCTTCAGTTTGATAAAGCTATAAACTCAGCACTGGCACAACGAGTCAGGAACAGAGTAAACTTCAGGGTAAGTTAACATGTAAATGTTTTTTATGAGGTGCAGAAAGTCATTAAAACCTCTGTGCTCTGAGCAAAGCATGATGGAAGTCTAGTTTGACTCTGAAATAACATCTGTTTACACATACAGCCTCCATGTGATTGTAGGGCTTGTTATTCATGGATCTTTTGAAGGAATGCAAATACCAGATG
The DNA here is from genome assembly GCA_013400115.1 of Rhinopomastus cyanomelas. NCBI lineage: Eukaryota > Metazoa > Chordata > Aves > Bucerotiformes > Rhinopomastidae > Rhinopomastus > Rhinopomastus cyanomelas. The sequence goes on along the minus strand of VXBP01002229.1, from coordinate 20,946 downwards.
TGGGTGAATGAAGACGGGGGAGATAGGGAGGGGTAGTATTGCCAGCCTGGCAGATGGGGAGGGAAACTTCTGCTCCAGCAACAGAAGGGAGATGAGGCCAGATTTTCACTCACATCTGTAACGCAATGAGAGACTACGGAGTGAAAGATCTACCTTATGCAATAACACTTTGTAGCTACTTTCTGTAGGTATCATAGAAAGATAAGTTTTGGGGTTTTTTCCCCAGCCAGCCACCCTAATTAGTGTCCAGCAATGTTAATTTGATTGTAAACCTGAGGATGAAACCAAAACAGTTGCCCTGTGAAGTCATGTCCTTTATACTTCCTCTGCAGTCTATGCCAAACACATGAATGAAGTGAGTTTTTAAGATTTCACATTTTTGTATTTTTTAGATACATTAAAAAGAGTTTAACTTCTTTCACTTGCTTTGTGTGCAGTGGTGTATAACATGGGTCAGAAAGTGTTTTGTAGATAAGCTCCAAGTAACTTTTTTTAATTTAAGTTCACAAGTATCAGTTTAAAATACGAAAAGGTGAAGGCCAAAAGGTTTGTGTTACCGACATCCTCAGTAATACACAGAGCATGAGGGGTACCCCTGTATGTCACATTGATCATTTTTGTATTGATTGTTTGATTTAAACTCTTGTGTTATTTAAACAACTGCAGATTTCACATCTTATTTTGATCACTGCTCTTATTTTTGTTGTGGGTCCAAGTTTTAAGAACTCTTTTCCGATACCAATCTTTTATGCACGTCAGAAAAAATGTGGACTTGTTACGGTGTTTGTGGAGCTTCCCCTTGGAAAGACTTTTAACAACACTACATGGTCCTGGCATTTTCAGCCACTGGAGGGCATTTAAGCTAAAGCTTTCCTCGGAATTGCTTGTTTGCCATGTGTGTATGCATTCAGGTTCACACCTGCCTTCATGGCAAGCCTAGTTCTAGAAGGCACGTAAAAGTAAAAGTCGTATGTTCTGTTACTTGTAGGATGTGTCCTATAGAAAACATCTCTTGTCTTTTTAAAGGGGTCTCTGAATACATACAGGTTCTGTGACAACGTGTGGACGTTTGTACTGAATGATGTTGAATTTAGGGAGGTCACTGAACTTGTGAAAGTGGATAAAGTGAAAATTGTAGCATGTGATGGAAAAAGTAAGTATGCAATATGGTATAAATAAGCTGAGACACAAGACTTGATCGTTTACAGAAAGCTTGGACCAATTGTTTGATTAAAGCCAGACCAATTGCATTATTCAGAGAAAAAAAAATAGGCTCTGCACTCCCAGTTGCATATGGTGAGAAGTGAAACAAAAACAAGTTAAGTGCTTTGAACTCATCAGCACTGAAATAAGACTGATAGGGATTGCTGCACACCTGCTGTTGGGAAGGACCTACTGCTCCAGGGATTAGAAAGTCAAAAGTGAATGTGTGTGTGGTGATTTTTCTAGTATTAACCTGTTTTAGAACGGCACTGTTTTATTGAATTCAGTGAGTGCTTCATGGCTCTGAGCAAGCAATTGTGTGAGAAAAATGTCTAAGCAATTGTTTGCTGAATTCGATAGCAGGGAACCCAAGCACACAGAAAGCTTTTGCAAATCTTACAGCAATATTTTTATGTTGCTCAATAGGCCCACTGTACATATGCTGCTTGCTAGGGTCTGTGTGCCATGTCTGCTCAGCTGGATTGCTTTTGTCTGTGGTCCTTGAAATTCTTTAGTGGAAAAAGTCATATAAGAGACCTTTGTGGCAAGCTGGTTTATAACTTAAACCTATTGATGTGGTAGGATATTGCTAAAAATGAATGAAATGGGGCCAAAAGGAGAAAACAGAGAGGAAAATAAAGTCTTTGAAACCAAGTTCTTCATAGCTTCCTGGTCCCGGTGCGACTACAGCGGTGCCTTAAAGTTACAGTTCTAGAGTTGACAGAATTTATTGTTTGCTCAACTTCTGGTATTAGCCAAGCATATAATCTTACCGTTTATTTTTTGTGTGCTTATTATATCTAGTAGAGGAAACCTTATTTTCCAAGTAATAATTGTTTTCACTCTCGATAAAGTATGCAGATAAGATTTAAAGAACAGGGTGGCTTGAAGCTGCTATGAACGTTGCAGCCTTTTTTTCCCCACGTGAAGCTGACTTGCTAAGGGAATGTAGTACACCCTGACTTGTCATTCTCCATACTGAAGCTAAGGATTTTCTTCCATAGCCCTAAGAACAAGAAAGCAGTAATGGTAGCAAATACCAGAAGCTGCACTCGTGTTAATGGCTGCCTCTGACAAAAGTTTAGAACAGAGAATTGCTGTCAGGCTTTTTAAAATGGATTTATGCTCATTCTTGGTATCTGCTTCAAAATGCACAGTAACCTAGAGCCCACACTCCACAGGAGCTTGTGTTACTGGATGTGCACCCCACTCTGTTCAGTAGATTGTGGAATATAGCCAGATGTACTTGCAGCTGTCTGCAGTCAGGTGCTTGGTAGAGCAAAGCTTCTGGTATTTTTAATGCCTTAATAGCAAATTATGCCTGTGCTCAAATCCCCAAGTCTTTAGCTGGCTCTTTTCAGTGTTACTGAACAGAGTGAAACAGCACAAGCAGTTTGTGCATCACGCTGACAGCTGTGGAGGGAGCTGGATAGGTACAGAACATGCTTTTGAGCTTGGGAAAGCTATCAGAGAATGGCAGTCATTCTCTTTAATTTGCGCCCTGCTGCTGTGGAGGAGGTGTGTGTTAACTCACTGCTTCTTTTTCTTTCCTAGACACTGGTTCTAATACTGCAGAATGAATAGAACTGAGGTTTGTCTGCAATATGTTCTGTTAATATGCAGCACTTTCTGGAGAGAAGCATGGAAAGGGACTGTGTTCGTACATAATCCTTGTGATACAGATGTGAGCTAATCTGTACTAGAAAGCGTCACAGAATGACATGCGAAGAAATACCGGTAGCATTTCTTCACCTTATGGGGCATGAACACATTACTTTTTTCTTTCTTTTTTTTTAATTACAGCAGATACTATTGCCTTTTTTTTTGTGTTGTTCAAAATAAATTCTGTAGTAAACTTTTATTTAAAAACTTGTGAATGAGTGATCATTAGAAAATTTTGTTTAAAAGCAATCTTGAACATAACGTATTCTCACGGTATTGTCAGTGCTCCGAATAAATATGAATATGTGAAGGGTGGGTGTGAGGAGGATGGAGCCAGGCTCTTCTCAGTGTCACCTAGTGACAGGACAAGGGGCAATGGGTGTGAGCTGGAAAATAGGAGGTTCCACATCAATATGAGAAGGAACTTCTTCCCAGTGAGGGTGACGGAGCACTGGAACAGGCTGCCCAGGGGGGTTGTGGAGTCTCCTTCACTGGAGATGTTTAAGACCCACCTGGTTGTGTTCCTGTGTGACTTCGTCTAGGTGATGCTGTTGTGGCAGGGGTATTGGACTAGATGATCTTTCGAGGTCCCTTCCAATCTTTAATGATTATGATTCTATGACTGGTCCCAGTACTGACCCTTGGCTCATTCCACTAGTTACAGGCCTCCAGCTAGACTCTGTCCCATTGACCACTACTCTCTGGCTTCTGTCATGCAGCCAGTTCACGATCCACATCACTGCCCAATCTTCTAGTCCACACTGCCTCATTTTGGCTGCTAGGATGCTGTTATAGACTCTGTCAAATGCCTTCCTGAAGTCAAGATAGACCACACCCACCTCCTAGCCATACATCCACCACACAGGTCGGATATTCCAGCATAATCAGGCTCTAGCAATGCCTTGGGGAGTACCTGCCTATGGGATGAAGCCCGCTGCCTGCTCATTGCAGAAGAGAAGCTTGTCTGTGCTTCTGGAGGAATTATTTCCTGTAAACTCGTAGCTGCCAGCGCAAGTTCTGACACCAGTTCAGCAGCACTCATTCTCTCGCTCTGGGATGAAATTTGTCCAGGCCCTAGATCTGCTGGTTCTGTGGAGGCCGTTTCAGTTCACTGAAGGAGAAGGTTGCAAAGAGAAGGTAAGTGGTACCAGTATTTCTGATTTTTACTGCATTACCATCCATAACTTTCTTGCCACTTACTATCTTTTGTGTTTGAATTCACCTAATGCCATCATGTTTGTATGATTAAGGTGCTTTGTGCTCTTGGGAGATTTGTTAACTTACACCTACAGCTGTTAACTGTCGTTTCGTTTTAGTAAGCTGTTTTTAACACCCAGTGGAAGGCAAACCTTCTCACTTGCTGCAGCATCAGCATACCTGTTGCTGCTTATTTGCTTCTTTCTTGCCTCTAGTGCTGGTAGAGAGATTCAGTTACTTGTCTGAATTTGTAAATTTCCTTCAGAGAGGTCACTGTCGCTTCCACCCATCAGTAGCAGAGCAAAAGTAAAAGATACCTATGAGCCTTGAGCTAGAGTGGATGTTTCTGGCTAGAAAGTAAATTAGCCAAAAGGCAGTGAAGGCAAGAACAAACACCAATGCAGAACTGGCTGTGGATTTGAACATGGCTTCTGAGAAAAGAGATTCTGTGAGTTCCTTAAGTGTGCAAACTGAGATGTTATCTGAAGGAAACTGTTTGCTCAGTCAGGGATGTCAATATGTGGCTTTAATGTTTTCAGAGACACACAAATTAAAATGCAGAGCAGAAAGAATTTATAATCCATTTCCAGAAGACAAGTTTAATCAGGATTGCTGTGTACCTTCATACAGTGACTCGACTCAATGAAGCAGATCAGAGTTACTCTAAGCACAGATACTTACTTGATTTTAAGGATCTCAGCAGCTTAAGGAGGCGGTAATTTCAGTTAAGGTACTAGTGACTGTTTTGCTTTACTAGACATTCTAGGGGATGGAAAGAAAAGTAGGAGCGTGGTAGAAAACACCTTGACTTTGAAAATGCTATACTGGGACTCTTGTTTCACTGTCATTTAAAGGGTGATCGTTGTTTGGAAGATAGCTTTGCTCAAAGATAGATTCCCTGTATAAATCAGTGATCATGGTTTAGTAGGTAGTAAGTCACAGAATACTAACAGAGCTTTCACCTCATGCAGGAAGAGCCTGCACCCTCCAACAAGGTGGATAACAGTTAATCAGGAGTCTAGTTCATGTCTCACAATTGCTGCAGTTGCAGTCAGAAGAGAAAGGACTCCCGAACTCAGTTCCCTGAATCGATTCTATTCATGACTGCAAATACTTTAATGGTATTTTGTTCCTACAGGGCATGTTCACTTTTAGGTTGTTCAGAATTTATAACCTGGTTTCCTCTGAATTTATTTCAAAAGACCCATTTTGTTATTATAGGACATTTCAGAGGTGATCACATAGATTAACAGCTGGACTCAATGATGTTGAAGGTTTTTTCCAACCTAAACTATTCTGTGATTCTGTAGAGTATGAAAGAAATGCAAAGCAAGAAGGGAACAGTCCCTCCGAACTAGAGTTCAGCTGTTCCAGGACCTGCTGTGTAAACACTCCACCAGCTGCAGCTCATATTATGTTGTTCTTGTAAATGCAAAGTGAAGACCATATTGAAATACATTAATGCTAGGCGAGTTTAAAAAAGTCATCTGTTACTCAATTTCAGAACTCAAGTTTTGCCTTCCTCCCGTGCATATCTTGAGAAGTAAATTACACTTTGCAATGTATTTCCTTGAGCAGCAGGTGGTTTATTTAAAGTTCAGGTTGTCAGTTAATGATTGTAGACAGAACTGTTAGGAGCAGATTTTCATCCTCTCACTGGACAGTGATGCCACTATTTCTGATCTGAATCTGTCTCCAGTTTTGATAGCCCAAGATTTTACTGATTAAGTTCACATGTGGTTGAACCAAGTTTTTTTAGTGGATGCTATATTCTAATGCAGCAGTGCTCCTTTGGGCTAGAGCTTGTCCTACTCTGAAGTACGCTCTTTTTTCAGCTCTTTGTACTGTTTTGCCAGTTTTCCGAGATTACAGTGATCTTACTGCGAAGATACTTTGAGATCTCTGAAATACAACGTCTTATATTACAGCAGAGTAATTTTTTTTAATTGTCACTTGAAATGGTAAAGAAACATTTTATTTTTCTTTCTGTATCACTGCCTTGACATGCAACTGCACTGATAAATCTGACATTTCTAATGCCTTTGGAAGAGGAAATGCTGTCCGGTGTAACAACCTGTTTGTCTTAACTCACCGCTGAATTTGAGAGTAGTCTTGTTCTTTCAGAAGAAACTATGTCACTGCTAAAAGGAGAGGGTGAGTTGGAAATAAATGTGCACATCATACGCCTTTGTTTTTGGAACCAAATCATCTGGGATAAATTGTGAATAACACCAACAGAAACTGAGAACTGTCTTTCAATCAGGAATTGGATGTAGACGTTGTTTACAGATAATAATGCCAGAACTTTTGTTTTCATACCAATCAGTGATGCCTTTGAGTAGAGAAGAGAGTAAGTGCAGAGTCTTACATCTGGGCAAGAACAACCCTAGGTACTAGTATAGGCTGGGGACTGACCTGTTAGAGTGTAGTGTAGGGGAAAGGGACTTGGGGGTCCTGGTGGACAACAAGATGACTATGAGCCAGCAATGTGCTCTTGTGGCCAAGAGGGCCAACAGCATCCTGGGGTGGATTAGAAGAGGGGTGGTTAGCAGNCCACCTGGATGTGTTCCTGTGTGACTTGGTTTAGGTGATCCTGCTGTTGGAGGCGGATTGGACTAGATGATCTTTTGAGGTCCCTTCCAATCCGTAGTGATTCTATAATTCTATGAGAAGGCTATGAAGGCTGTTGTTAGGTAGCTGCTGGCCCTCTTGGTATGTCACCAAGCTGTTCTGGGTTTGCTGGTTTCACTTGAGGCCTTTCTATTCTACCTTTCAAATGTAGATAAATGCTAATGTTTTGTCTTTAACCAGGAAACACATTAAAATGATTTTGACTTTGCTAAAAAACTTACGTTCCCCAGCTGGCACCTGAGCGTAGTGCGGCTGCTTGCTCACTGGTCCCTCATCCCCAAAGAGAATGGAGAGGAGAATTGGAAGGAAATAAAAACCTTACAGATGACATAAGGAGAGAAGTGCTAATAATAACAATACTACAAATAAAAGAATGTATAAATGTAGTGGTGCCCAATGCAGTTGGCTGGCCACCCTAAACCAGTGCTCAGCCCATCTGTGAGCTGGCCAGATCTCCCAGTTACATAGTGAGCACAACTTCCTATGGTCTGGCCTATCACCCCCACATAGATAAATACTTGACTCTGTCTCTCTGTCTGCAGCGTGTTTTGTCAGGACAATGTCTGTCAACAATAGGTGAAACACTGTTCTTTAACATTATATACAAACAACCCTTCACATTTCTGAGAGAAGAAACAACTGAAGAAGTTAAACATATTTAAGGAATGAAGGGGATAAAGCCTACTGTTAACAAATCTGTAAGTAGCAAGAGGTGTCTCCTCTTTTAACAGTCTTCACTGAGGCTGAGGTTCAATCCACCCCACAACTTCTGAGCTTTTTGTAGGTGCTCAGAAGGTTATTTTTAAAATAAATTATTTAGATCTTACACACAGTCCAGTTCATGGATGGGTCTGGTTTTGATGCAGTTCCTTAGAATAGATAAGTATGAGAGTTTGTTTGGTTGTTTTTTCTCCAATGAACTCTTCATTCTTCCAGGGAAAAACACAACAACTTGTCAGAAACAGGGTGATCCTGCTCAGCCTGACTTTGCCCAGAAAGCTGAATGTATCTGAGTCCCCCAATGAACCACTGGCAGTAGTTTACAATTTGGGGCTAATTTAACCTAAGTTAAAGGGTTCCAGTAAGCAAAACCAGATTGGGCTGCAGAGACTGAATGCAGCCTTCTTTGCTTGGAGGCTTGAGCTCATACCCTGAGTCAGCAGTTTTGTTTGTTCTAAAATAATGGACTAGACACGGAACCGATTGCTATTTAATGTTGAATTTGCTGCTGAAACAATTTTTAATTTTTCAGTGTTACTGTCAGGTTTGCATAAAAATTTAATCTCTGTTGTAGCAAAAGTCTGTTTACATAAGTTGGACAGAGTTTCCCACTGGGGACTAGCAAATGCTATTCATTCTATTTGCAATCTTGAATAAACAAATGCCTAATGATATGTTGTGTATTTGTTTCAAAGCTTCTCTTGCCCTAGTTGAGGTTTTTGCTTTTAATGTGAAGTCACCATGGCATTTTAAAAATCAGCATTTTATGGCCAGGCCATAGCAATTTAAAGACATTTAGTAGAATGGCAGTCAAACCCCCTTTCAGGCCAGTTGTTTCATCTTATCATACTGTTGAAATTAATGCTTTAAGGATCTGTGTGATTGCAGTCATAACTTCATTCAGGTGTAGCCTGGTGCTGCAGAATTGTTTCAGATCGTGTCTGTATAATGCCAGTTCCTCATTGGAGACCTTCAATTGATGAAGGTAAGAGCATTTACTGATAAAAGAATACTTGCATTTGCTTTTGTTTTAGTAGTACAAAGACAACTGAATTCATCTTTCAGCATTCTAGGTAGTGAAAAGCTGTTGGATACATGGAAAACAAATTGTGGAACCACAGATGGTTTAGGTTGGAAGGGACTTTGGACATCATGGAGCTCCAACCCCCTGCCATGGGCAAGGACACCTCTCCCTAGAGCAGGTTGCCCAGAGCCCCATGCAACCTGGCTTTGAACACTTCTCAGGATGGGGCAACCACAATCTCCCTGGGCAACCTGTTTCAGTGTCTCAGCACCCTCACAGGGAGGAATTTCTTCCTGAGATCTAATCTAACTCTCCTGGCCTTTAGCCTAAAGCCATTGCCCTCCGTGCCATCACGAAACACTCCAGTAAAAAGTCCCCTCCACAGATGGGAGCAGAGGGTTTACTGGCTTTGCCTAGGAGCGCGGCCAGCACCCAGAGGCCCACAGGATACAGAATACCGAAGAGCCATCGGTTTGAGTAAATTTTATTTTCTTGAAAGGCTCTTTTTTTTTTTTTATGGGTACTGACAGAAACGACAGTGTCTCAGAAGCCGCAGCCGGACGCCAGGCAGGGGCAGTGCCGCAGGCGCCGGGCGCGGTGTCCCGCCACGTCCTTGCTACAAAAGCCAATTAATTCACTGCCGGCTCGGCTCGGACCAGGAAGCGGAGCCACGGCAGCCCCTGATGCAGTCCCGTGGGAAGGGCGAGGAAGCTCCGTGCCCCTTTCGGCAGGGGCGGCGGTGAGAGGGGCGTCCCGCTCGTCGCATCTGAGAGGGGAGCGCGCCCCGCGCCCGCCGCCTCCGCCGGGCCCGCCAGCGCCGCGCGCCGTTCCCGCCTGACGGCTCCGCGCGCCGTTCCCGCCTGACGGCTCCGCGCGCGGCAGCCTCCCTGCGCGATCGGGGTCCCTTCGCCATCGGGGTCCCTCCCTGCCGCCTGACCCGCTGCGGATCCCCGCCGACTCCGCTGTTTCACACAATCCTAGCATCTCCTTGGTTGGAAGAGACCATCCAACCTTAGACCCAGCATTGCCAGGTCACCACTTCACCGCGCCCCTCAGCACAAGATCCACGGGTTGTGATCGCAACCAGCCTTGAGCTGGAAAGGCCCTTTAAGATCATTGAGTCCAACCACCAACCCAAGTGTACCAGATACCTCGGTGTTCAAAGTGGCTTCCCGAGAAGGTAGATTTCCTGACAGCTGGTTGACCTCTTGCACGCTGCAAAGGCGGGAAGGTGCTGCTTTATGGCTCTGCTGGGTAATACTTAGCCCGACAGGCTTTCTGTGTCCTGAGAAGATGCAGGGGCTGGAGATTGGTCATGGTGCAGCAGATGCCCTCAGAAGGCAATTCAGAGCATCCAAAGCCTGCTTTTTCTCATGTACTCAACTGGAAAATTCCCGTAAAGTCTCATCATGCTGACCATAAATAGCTGCTTTCTGTCTTCATGGTGTGGAGCTCCAGCCAGGCTAGACCCTCAGTGCTCCTGGCCGTAAAGGGCCTTGTGCCGCAAGTGCTCCTCAAGGCACTGAATGGCAGCCTCATCCACCTCTGGGTCAAACTTATTGGCAAGGAGATGGTGCTGGGTCAGCATCCAAGGCAAATCACCCACGCCATAGATGCAGACGGCACGCTGGTGCTGGCCGGTGCAGGGCGGGTAGGGAGCGCCTGCACTTGGATCCCCCTCCAGGTACTGCCACTTGACAAGGCGAGGCAGTGCATTCATGTCCGACATGTGGTACTTGTTGTTGCGGGGCGTGGCGCCTGGCACGCCGGGCATGCGGTTCAGGGTGGCCCAGACGTGCTCATCGGGGCTGTAGGTGTCCTTGGCCCACTCAAGGAACTGCTGTGCTGTGGGATTCTCAAAGACGTGCTGCACGAAGGCACGCGTCACCACAATGTATGCGTTGCCTGTGAACATGGGAAAGTTGTGGGGTGGTGGCTGTTTCTCAGTGGCTGTCCGGGAGATGGACTCCCCCACCGTGTAGTGGTACCTCCAGCGCTCTTGCTTGATGGATGAGGGCTCCTCTGACTCCATGCTGTTATGACCGTGCAGCACCTTCAGGGCACGGATGATCTCGGCGTTTGTCTTGATGGGGAAGTCAGTGCCGCAGGTGTTGAGGATGTAGCGCCAAGGTACAGGGCTCTGCAATAGGTCCTTCATGCAGTTGAGGTCAGCCTGCAGCCGGGACCAGGAGGCATAGATCACCTTCTCCAGGTGGCTGGCCACAAAGACATTGGGGAAGCAGGACACGATGGCCCGCACAGCCTTCTGGAAATCAGCTGGCGCCTTGCTGTCAATGTGGACGCAGTAGACATTCTGAGGGGCGTAGAGGGACCTCAGGAGCCGTTCAAACATCTCGATCTTGTTGTGGATGACCATGGAGTAGGCAATGGGGAACTCCTCCTCCTCCTGGCTCAGTGGGAACTCGATGAAGCGTCGTTTCTTCCTAAAGCTGCTGCAGTCCTTCGTCATGTTCAGGTACTCACCAGGCGTCAATGGCACTCGTTTGTTGGCCACCTCCAGGTTGCTGAGCTGGGCTTCCAGGATGGCAGCCTGGTCCCCCTGGACCACAGCCGAGCAGTTGATGCTCCTGTTGGGGATTAGCTCCAGGGCTCGGGCGTGGCGCAGGCGGCAGTGTGGAATCGCAGTGGGGCAAGACCCGGTGGCAGCGCGCAGGGCGATGGCAGCTGCCAGCAGCAAGGAGCACAGCAGCACCGCACGGCGTCGCACTGCGAGGCCCCGGTCACTGCACAGTCGCATGGCCCTGCACACCACGTGTGGGTCACCAACTGCCTTGGTGAGCTCCAGGCTGAGCAGCAAGGAGCCAGGTGCCGCCTGCCCTGGGAGTGGTGAAGGAGTGGCACGGCAAGCACAGCGTAAGCACAGGTGAATTATAGGGGAGTGGAAGAAAGTCTCCTCCCTCCACATGGCGTGGCTGTGCTCAGCTTTATCAGCACGGGAGGTGGTGGTTGTGTATCTGACATGTCTGTTTAAAAGAGGGTATTTTATCTTACTCCTGTCTAGTGCGTAACGTGAAGAAAATTCCCCAAGAATGCAACCCTGCGTAACTTGCTTTTAGGGAAGTCTTTACTAGATGACTTTGTGATCGAACCTGCTTTTCCAGTGTTCAGGTCATTTTGACTTACAGGTGAATAAAGGGAGTGACAGGGCTGCAACGACCCTTCTGCTGGCCTAGAGCAGTTTGACCTTTAGCAGAAGGTTAATTGCAAAAGATGTTGGGTAGCTGGGCAAAGTGAGAGCTCTGCTTCTACAGTGGAAGCACAAGGTTAAGACAGAGGCCATAATTATAAATAATTTGCTGCAAAGTGTTTGCTTAAAGGAGGACAGGGCCAGTTTCAACAGCTGCAATGATAAATCAAAATGTCTAACACAGGTTTCTTAAGATACGAAGGTGCACTTTGTTTAATTTGGGGAGGTTTTTTCCTTGCTCTAGATGTATCAGGGAACCAAACTTGGAGAAGCCGCAGCTGGACTGAGGACAGGTGGTGTGAGTACAGTGCTGCTTGGCTTCAAGAAAACAGCTGAAGTTACCTCCTCAGTTTCAAAATGCAAAAACATTTCTTGAATTGTTACCTTTACCCTAGAAATAATTTTCTTTGACATCTGAGGAAAGGTACAAGATACTCCTGGAATGGGATAATTATAATTGTCTTGGTGCACTTCGTGCACCTGTATTCCTCTTCAGGATGCCTTTGCCAGACTGTACCCTTACAGTTTTGTCAACAATTGCTAAGTCTAACCTGAGCCTTGAAAAATGTGTTTTCAGTGTTCTCAGTTGTACTTTTGAATTCTTTCTCTGAACAGTGCCAAAAGCTAAGAAAACCCCCACTTTGTGCTGGCCAGCATCACAAGTCACACATGTGCACAATGTCATAGGATTATTACACTTCTTGAAGATGCTGTCAAAAACCTTGGTGAAGTTTTTGGAATTGATAAAACAATTTAATCCTTAAAGACACATGAAATGGAACAAAATCAAGTGTAATTAACAGTGTGCTTTCTGCAACATGGCTTTTTGTTCTGTGAGAGAAGTGTTAGCTTGTAGAAAATGATGTTTTGTTGGCAAAGCCCAACAACTAAGGACTTTGTCTGATACTAAATAGGGATTAAAAACTCTTAATATGGATATTTTTATCTATATAACTTCTAAATACTTCACTTGACACTGTGGGCTCAGATCATTGGCTTTGACTTTGTTTTATGATGATGAATGTCTCTATGAATACAAAAGTGACTTTTTAAAAGTGTGTGTAGAACCAGTGCCCTGCGGCAAGGATACTGGAGTACAGAGAAACCAGATCCATGTGATCACCTACATAAAGACAGCAACAGCCTGGAGATCCTGTAGTAGATTATGATGTCAGAGAAGGATGATTTAGTCATGCTTAGATGACAATCCTGCAGAAGTCCATCTGTGAGAAGGTTCATAATTAAGATTTTTGTGGTTGGCTTTTTTCAGAAATGTGCAATAGGCCACAACTCTCTGAAGCAGTTTATATTTGAAATGGCAAGGAATGGCCCAGAGATGAGTTCAGGTGTTTCCTAGCGATGGCCATGGGTTCAAGATCACTTGGCTGTTGTAAGAAAGACCAATGTTTATTCAAGTCCAGAATTCCTTTGTTGATATCCAAGAATGAAGTGTGAAGACTCGGGTAAAACCAGCTTCGATAAGTAAGTACCACATTGCCTTAGTGCCTTTTGGTACTCACTGCCTTTTCAGTAAGCTGTATCAAGTCAGAAGTCCCTGCTTTTTTAGCTAAGTGATGGATCATCCCGAGGTGAGCTGTTACCTAATGGCACAGCTTTTAGGTTGTGGTTCAGATAAATGCACTGGAGAATGGAACAGAAACAGGTATTTTCTTGCTCCTCTAAGGGGGCAAAAAAAAAGATGATAGTTTGCTGGTGGTGCCACCACAACTAGTGAGCACCCTGTAAACATTTAGGTAGTGCTGAAAATGCTCATACCCTCAGTGGGTTCACTAGCACATGGCTTGTCACAGAAACAAGGTTTTGCCCTAGGGAGCAGTATTAATAAAGAGGGGACAAGCAGAGCTCACTGTGAGGAATCAGCCTGAAGTGGTGGTTACTAAAGTGTGTACCGAGGGGATTTTTGTATATGGTCACACGTGTATACACGAACACAGTCAGCTGTGTTAGCGTGACGTCAACGAAACATAGGGAACTAGTAAGGTCTGCTGACAAAATCAAATAGCTACCTGAGACCAGCCTTGTACATGCTACAGAGTTCTATTCCAGTGCTTGCGTGGGCTGAGAGTTTTGGTTTTAGCTTCTTGGTCACAAACGATTTGATAATATTCCTTTTTTAAAAAAAGTATATTAAAGTTGGGATCTGTACAGTCCAGACCACTGCGTAGGGATTTTGAAGGACTCCACCTCAGAACTGTAGTATCACTGTTAAGCTATCAGGACACTGTGGCTTTTATCATCGTGCTGCTTTTTGTATACTTTTACTTACTCTCACTTTTCAGGAGAGAGGTTATGCCATGTGGATTGGTTTGGAGGTGTAGTGTGCTTTGTGATGTGGATTCTCCAGTGTTTGCTGATTGCTTTGTGGGCATTACTAGCTCACAGATAGCTAACTTCTGAGTTTTCCAGGATGTTTGTGACAACAGAGGAATTTTATATTCCCGGCACGATGACTCTCATTTAACCTTTGAGTCTGATAGCTGTTTGTTCTCTGTGTGTCCTTTAGATAGTGAAGCAGACCTTAAATAGGAGGGAGTGTGTGCATGAGGCATAAGTGTAAGCAGAAAGCAATGCACTTTCCTCTGTGAACTGATTCAGTGGGGCTCTTTCTGCAGGCTGCAGTCCTTCAGGATAAACCTGCTCTGGCATGGGTCCTCCACAGGCCACACTTCGTGTTCCAAAACCTCCTCCTGTGTGAGCTTCTCTCCAGAGACTGCAGCTTCCCCCAGAGCCCCCTTGTCCCCTTCACCTTCCTCGCTGGTTTTGATGTGATAGTTTCTCACACTTCCTGCACCCCACCAACTTCTTTTTTTTGGTTTTTATCTGCTTAACCTCATTCTGAAAGATGTCTCTCTTCACAAAGGCACAACCAGACTAGGTGACTGGTGAAGGTTTTTACATCTGGCATGGGGCACCTCTGACCTGTTATCACAGAGGCCCTGTCTGCCTCCTTTCAAAATAATTTCCCTATTAACTCTGTAGATGAACCTTTGTAGATGGAGCCTTTTTCTCTAAGTGTGCAGAGGTGAGAAGAGTGACTTCAAGAAGGAACAGGTTGTATAGGTGTGTGGGTGTGGTGCTTAGTGGCAGATTTTACTCGTATAGTTGGCAGTGCTAGGTTAACAGTTGCACTCTATGAATTTAAAGATCTTTTTCAACCTAGATGATTCTGGTTAATTGTTAAAATTGCTTTTCCTTCGTCTTACTCTCTCTCCCACCCTTAGCTGGCTGCATATTTGCTTGGGGGGGCTGATGACTCTAGTCTTCTCCATGTCCACTGGTGTCTTTTACAGTGACACAATGATATATGACATAGTGAAAAGGTCAAAGACATGTAGAGGATTACCCATGTTTAGAGATAACAGGTAACCTAAAACCATGGAGCGTCAGCTTCCTGGTTCTATCCAAAGTTTTATGGTGAGAAATACTCACCACCATGAGGCCTGCACCTAAAAATATTTAGATCTGTCTCTGATCTTCCTGTAATTATTGGTTATGTAATGACGAGTCATTAAACAAAATCAGTGATACTCTCACTGGCTGCTAATTAAGCAAAATTGTTCCTAAGTATACATAATTTGCTGTTAAGTGCTCACCTTGCGTTAAATTCAGCATTCTGGTGTGCAGAGCTGTGTTCCACTTTCTTCAGGTGTGCTCACACAAGGAATTTTCTAACTTGTGTCAATAAAAAATGGCCAATTCCCCAAATAACTGGTTTTTGTTGTGTTGGGTTGTTTTCTTCTTTTGTTTTTTAATCAATACTTTCTGTAAACTATGCTGACAACAAATTAGATTTCTATCTTCATGGCTCTTCAGATCTTTTTTAACTGGCTTTTTACTGGTGTTGTGATACCTCTCTGCAATCTCACAGAATCATGTTTGGCTTCTAATTTTAATATTTATAGACACCCAAATTCAGTGTTCTTTATGTATATGGAGGCTTTGGCACATCTCTCTTTCCTTTGGTGGGAGGGTGGAGACATGAACAAGGAAGTCTTAAGGTTTCAAGGGAAATGCAGTAAACCTTATGCAAATATTATATGTGTACTCTTTACCTGTAAACCTCTAACATGATAAACATGGTCTCATGCAGGTTTTGCTTTTTGAAGTTGAAAACTCTAGTTACAGACTTTTGGTTTTCTTGCTGTTCATCTTCAACTCACTTATGTTGCTCAGCTCTGCGCTCTGTACCAGGTTAAACTTGTGTCTTTACAGGCTACTAATACTGCATCCACACTAGCACCATCTTTGGTCACTTTTATGACTAATTAGAAAGAAAGTCAATCTTTGAGGAAAGTGTTGGATGTCAATTGGGTTTTTTTTGGAGTTCTGCTTCATTGCTGGTTTGTGGCAAAGTGTTTGAAAGTGCTGCGTGCCGTACCTCTGGGTCTGCACTGCACAGATGTGCTTCAGGAAGAGCACGGACAGGCAGCGTACAGTAGGTAAAACATCCAAACACTATCACTTTTGCAGCGTGCCCACCAGTTCCTGTGCTGTAACTGGGCACCACCTGATGCTTATCACCTTACAGTTGCAGGCTCATTGCTGTTTCTGGCCCTGTGTGGAAATCTCACTAGAGCCAAGAAGGACTTCTGCTTTTATCCAAGGCCACACAGCTGGACTCTATGAAGTGATAGTGAGTACAAAGGGTGTCTTTGAAGAAACTTAAGCACACAGTCATAACTGCCATATAACCAGCAGGAGATTACTTATTACCTGGTCTTCAACCCAAAAGATGATAGTATATAATGAGTTTTCTAAATCGCTTCCGTATAATACAGCAAAATAGGGGGATGAGGCATTACTCACCTTATGCAGAATGCTGAAGTCAAGAGACAGGCAAATGAGTCTAGGTGATGCTGGTAAAGGTGGCTTTAAAAATTCCTTTAAGCTTAACTAGCTTAACTAGCACTGATTCTGACTAGTGCCCAACACTGGAAACTGGACTGTGTCCTGGGGGAAGCAAATAACCTGGCTTTCATGAATGATGTAACACAAAGAAAACACAGTGATACTGGGGATAATAAATACATTAGCTCATGCCTCATTGTTTCTAGAAAAGGGTTGTTTCATGCAGCTTGGGAACTATAAACAAAACAGCAAACAAGTCTCTTTTAGACAGACAAAGAGGAGTTCAAGGCCCTCAGAATAAAGACTCAAAGAGAATGACATTAATTTTGTACATTTCATACAGTGGAAGACCAATAACTAAGGTATTGAAGAGATTATTTCTTAACTAATAAAGGACTTCCTGAGACAGAAGTATTACTGAGAGGGGTTTTATCTGAATAAAAACTAACCTTAAAACACATTAGCTCTGATTCTTGCCTTGCTGGCAGCTGTCTACGTAGTATTGTGAACTTCAGGTGTTTCTCTTCCATGGTAGAACTGTGTTACTTTATCAACATTCAGTGCGGGTTGTTTTGGTCATAAACAGTCCGTGTCATGGTACCTATGCACAGAGTGAAGGTGAACATGGATCATGTCCAAAGATTCTCTGTAATGTCATGTATTTCTTTCACATCTCTGTGACTGCTCAGAAATGCAGCCAAACGTGTTTGGAGGTGTGAAGCTACTTCAGGCAAGTAAGTGTTCCTGGGCTTAGTGAGTCCAGTAAATTTTCCTTCAGTGCCTACAGAGCACTTCTCACCTTCACAAGCACGAAAGGCAATGTAAGCAAAGCCACAAGAGAGATCAGCTGAAGAAAGACAGTTGTTACTTTAGAATCACAGTTGCTTTCGTTGCTGTGGGCTGTTCAGTTCCATTTGAATTGCCTGCAGTGCGTTTGCCTTGTTTTGGCTGCTGTTCTGCAAAGAAACCAAAGTCTTTCCTAGTGTTGCACTACTTTTGCCTAATTTCAGGTGATCCGTTTGCTTCCAGTTTCTCACCCTTTACACATCTGCTATAGATTTGCTGGGTTTGCCTCCTCTTGGGCAAAGCTAGAAGAAATACTGGCTGTGCTTACTGTCAGAGAAAATCCCTGTGGCTTTGGTGGTTATTATTTCATTCTTTACGTCTTCATTCATGGCTTGTCTCCATAATATTTCTTTGTTCACAAACATTGTTCCACACTGCTGTGAAATAACTCTAGAGGAAAAGGTAGCAATAGCATAAGATAAATTTTCTGTAGGCCAGGTAAGCAGCTGAGGTCTAGAACCATAAACGCCTGTTAGCATCCTACTTGAAAATAGTAAGTGCCTGGATACACAGACCTAGACTGTAGAACAGTTCTGCACAAGTGTGGCTGAGACAGGCAGAAACCTGTCCTTCTTCTGGCATCTGTTATGTGCAAGAAGGGGCCAAAGGTGAAACTGGTTTTGAAGAGCAAGTGCTGTCCAAAGACTAAAATGTCCATAGTTGACCAAAGATTGTTTTGTCAGGGCTTGCAAGTGAAGCCAACGGAGTGCACCCTCACGTGAACAAAGCAGTTATGGTATTGATGTGTCCTGACTCATCAATCAAAGACTAGCATGTGCTTTCAGTAAGCTTATTTTTGAAAAAACCTACAGCAGCTTCTAATAGTCTAAGATTTATTTTCTGCTTATATGAAAATTCCAATCTTTATGATTTTGGCCCTTGATTTAGGTCAATGATTAGTGCTGCAGCACTGCCTATGGGGAAACACCTTAATTGTAAATTCAAGAACGGGAGCAGATTTTATTACTTAATGGGTATGATACTGCCACAACCTTCTCTTCCTATTATTTCAGCTCTCAACTTCAAGGAAGTATTTTTTGTTTCTCCCCTGCTATGCTAAAAATGTGCAGAGTCTTCACTGCATGTTGGACTAGTCCAAATGCTTAAATGAGAGTTTTAGTGATTAGCAGTTTCTGCAGTTTGTTCAGATTGCATGTTTAATGCCAGCAATGAACAGTATTTCCAGATCATTTCACTTACCTGCTTATCTCAATTGTGTTGTGTCAGGAGTGTCATTTAAATACTTTATTTCTGAGCTGCAGCTGAAGGTCACAGAGCAAAGGTTATGCAGTAAAAGTACATATTCTTATAGGTGCCTGCATCTCTAGCTCTTTGCAGCTTGCAAAGAGTTTTATGGTACTATAAAATACATTTTCAGTTCAAAATGAAATGGTATGAGGTCAATTTGATATATTCATTGTAGATATGAGTTGTAGTCACAACTGAGAAGAGGAAATTCTGTGGTTTTTGTCAGAAAAGAGCTGTTGGAATTGCCAATCACTAAGCCCACCCTCCCCTTCCTCTCTCAAGATTCCTGAGCTAGATATGTAAAAACGTTCAGGCTAGAAAGACTTTGCTGCAGGTAAGCACATAAAAGATGAGAATGTTTGGAAAAGGTGTTTGATCATAGGGCAGTTCTTGGGCAGTAAAGGCTGGGATCAACCCAGGTGTTAACGTTTGAACCGGTCCTTCACCACTCACTTCCGAGTTAGACTGAAAACACCCCAACAGCTGGGAAGAACCCACCACAATTTGCAGGGGGATGTTTTAGCAAACAGTAGGCTGCAGACTGAAACAGTTGCTCTTTAGGAGTACTGATGTGCCTTCATTTCAGGAAGGTTATGGGGCATGGCCTTTTGGAAACTATTTGAAAATAATAAACCACGAGGGACTGCAGTGTTCTCTGCGTGAAACAGTTTGATTCTAGCACCGATGCCTAAATACTGAGTGGGTGCTGTGGCATGATGCCACGCTACAGGCCACACTACAGCACAGCACAACTGCTGAAGTACTCATAGTCTTGTCTCTGTGCCTCACACACAGTGCTAGCCATGGCTGCTAAAGCTATGGACAGGAGTAAACGGAGGGTGTCTGGAGCCAGAAGTTCAGTGGGATTTTGTTTGTTTATTTTTGAAATACACCTTTATATTTTTCTTGCAAGTGTGCTAGTGTCATTGAAACCCTAAGTCTGTCTAGTGATACTGTTGTGGTTTTGCTGCTGAGACTTGAGAAGCAGATCTGTGTTTACTGGCATGAGTATTTAGTATATAACAGAGAATTGGATCAGTAAATGTGGTTTTTGTGGTTGTGTTCATCTGACAGAAAAATAAACATCACTGACTTAAGCTCTCTTCACCAAATCTGAGAAACTGTGTTTCACACACAGGATGACATGAACTATGGTCTTTGTTTCTGGGTACACTTGCCATTACTTCATCATCTTTCTGCCTGGAGCATGTTGAAAATGCAGCTCAGTCTAAGAGGAGCTCAAATGACACGGGATTATATCAGGCAGTGAGAGCTGCCTCTCTTGGTTTTTGAAGTCCCAAAGTGAACAAAGGCAACATTAAAGCAAATAATTGTCCACATCTGAGATCACTTCAAAATCTCACACATGATTCAGAAAGGTTTCGTGTGTGTGTGTGTGTGTGTGTGTGTGGTCTGTGGTCTTGTCCAACCTCTTCACACAGTTACTGTGGATAATAGACTAATCAGTGCCTGCTTGCAGTTTACAACTACATGTACATCAGAGAGAAGTAAGTCCTGCTTTACCCTTTGTTGAAACTCTTGCACCGGTGTCCTAGGTCACAAGACCTAACCCATCTCATTGGCTTTGTGATTGCAGTGCAGACCAGGAGTGTAATCACGCTGAAAAGAATTTGAAGGGAATAAGAAACTCGCTAGCAGACCTATATTTTCTTCTGGTAAGTTGTGTGCTCCCCCTGCTTAAGTTAAACTTCAGCGGTAATATTTCACCGCTGGGTCTGATAACAGTGGTCATGCGCAAGCCAGCCTAGAGAAACCTCTGCTGCTCTCCAAAACTTTTGCTTTAGGAACAGCACTAGGTTGCTTAAGCAAACAAAGCCACTTGTCTGTGAAATAGGAAGTGACAAACATTTATGATGGGATGAATCACAGGGAAGTCATGAACAAGCTTGTATGTATGTGCCTTCACGTATACTTTATGTACAAGAGGGGAGCAGCTGAAGTAGTGATGGATAAAAACCATTCTGACAAGTAGTGGGGAAGAAGAGATGTGCTTACCTGCTCCTCGGATAGGTGCTGGTTCAAGGCAGGGTGGAGGAGTTGCTTTTTACATGAGAGAGCAACTGGAATGTCTTGAGTTCTGTCCAGGGGCGGATGAAGAGAGAGTTGAGGGTTTGTGAGTGTGGATTAAGGGGCAGGCTGCCATGGGTGACATTGTTGTGGGTGTCTATTACAGGCCACTAGATCAGAATGAGGAAGGTGATGAGGTTTTCTACAGGCAGCTGACAGCAGCCTCACAGCTACAGGCCCTGGTTCTCATGGGGGATTTTAGCTACTATGATATTTGCTGGGAGACCCACTCAGCCAGCCAGCCACAGTC
>VXBP01002228.1:0-91057 GCA_013400115.1 Rhinopomastus cyanomelas | reverse complement strand
ACTGGCTTGATGACCGCACCCAGAGAGTGGTTGTCGATGGATCCATGTCCAAGTGGAGACCAGTGACAAGTGGAGTCCCTCAGGGATCAGTCCTGGGACCAGTCTTGTTCAACATCTTTGTAGCTGACATGGACAAGGGCATTAAGTGAACTCTCAGCAAGTTTGCTGACGATACCAAGATGTGTGGCACAGCAGACACGCTGGAGGGCAGAGTTGCCATCCAGAGGGACCTGGACAGGCTGGAGAAGTGGGCGAAGTCTAACCTCATGATGTTCAACAAGACCAAGTGTAAGGTCCTGCATNTTCTAACCCTGAGTGATTCTGATTCCATGGCTTCTCCAGTGAGGTGATCCTGCTGTGGCAGGGGGATTGGACTAGATGATCTTTCGAGGTCCCTTCCAATCCCTTATGATTGAATGATTCTAGGATTTAATTGTGCACTGGATCGTATGCGCTCAGTGAGAACATAGTGTTGCCCACTGTGTTACTCCGCAAAGAATGTGAAAGTCTGGTTTAAATGCAACTTGAAGGTAATGCCAGCTTCTTACTGGAGTTTCTGCTGCATTTGACAGATGATGGCAATCTGATAAAGGACAAAATGAGCCCTTAAATTATTTCTATGTCTCTGGCTTATTTTTCATTTGCTAAGGAACATGCATTAGTGACTGTCAGTTGAACAAAGTGTATTTGTGCTCTCAGCACACTTATTAGGTGGTTGTTTCCACCCTCAGTACCCATAAAGTTACAAATAGAAGCACCTTTCCTTCTGAATCTTCCGCAGGGAGCAAGAGAGACCCTGTGAACCTACACCTGAGAGAATCAGCCACACTCTGCACATTTCATGATATAGGTTATATACGTGTGCGTGACCAGTTACACATAAATCTGTGATTACAGTTGCAGTAATTAAGAGCTTCATGGTGCCCTTAGAATCACAGAATCACAGAATCACAGAATCATTAAGGATTGGAAGGGACCTCGAAAGATCATCCAGATCATCCAGTCCAATCCCCCTGTCAGGATTACCTAGACCATGTCACACAGAAACACATCCAGGAGGATCTTAAACATCTCCAGTGAAGGAGATTCCACAATCCCCCTGGGCAGCCTGTTCCAGTGCTCCGTTACCCTCACTGGGAAGAAGTTCCTTCTCAGATTGATGTGGAACCTCCTATGTTCCAACTTACAACCATTGTCCCTCGTCCTATCACTAGATGACACTGAGAACAGCCCGGCTCCATCCTCCTCAAATATTTATAGACATTAATGAAGTCACCCCTCAGTCTCCTCTTCTCCAATCTAAAAAGACCCAGCTCCCTCAGCCTCTCCTCATAAAGGAGGTGCTCCACCTCCTTCATCATCCTCATTGCCCTGCGCTGGACTCTCTCCAGCAACTCCACATCACTCATGAGCTGAGGGGCCCAGAACTGGACACAATACTACAGGTGTGGTCTCACAAGGTCAGAGTAGAGGGGGAGAACAACCTCTCTTGATCTGCTAACCACGCCCCTTCTGATCCACCCCAGGATGCTATTGGCCCTCTTGGCCAGAAGAGCACATTGCTGGCTCATAGTCATCCTGCTGTCCACCAGGACCCCCAGGTCCCTTTCTCCTACACTGCTCTCCAACAGGTCAGTCCCCAGTCTATACTGGTACCTAGGGTTGTTCTTGCCCAGATGCAAGACTCTACACTTACCCTTGTTATATTTCATTACATTTTTCTCTGCCCATCTCTTCAGCCTGTCCAAGTCTTGCACAGTCTGCAGGGGTGTCGGCAACACCAGCCAGCTTTGTGTCATCAGCAAACTTGCTGACAGTGCATGCCAATCCCTTGTCCAAGTCATCAATGAATAGATTGAACAGGACTGGTCCCAGCACTGACCCTCGGGGCACTCCACTAGATACAGGCCTCCAACCAGACTCTGTCCCACTGACCACTACTCTCTGGCTTCTACCCTGTAGCCAGTTTACAATCCACCTTACTACCTGAAAATCTAGGCCACACTGCCTCATTTTGTTTGCGAGGATGCTGTGGGTGACTGCCTCAAATGCCTTACTTAAGTCAAGATAGATGACATCCACTGCTCTGCCATCATCTATCCACCTGGTTATGTCCTCATAAAAGGCTATCAGGTTAGTCAAGCATGACTTTCCCTTTGTAAAGCCATGCTGACTGTCTCTAATGACCCTCTTGTTCTTGCTGTGCCTGGAGACAGCCTCTAGGACAAATTGTTCCATCACCTTTCCTGGGATGGAGTTGAGGCTGACTGGTCTATAGTTACCTGGGTCTTCCTTCTTTCCCTTTTTGAAGATTGGGGTAACGTTCTCTATCCTCCAGTCTCTAGGCACCTCTCCTGTTCCCCAGACCTAGCAAAGATGATGGAGAGTGGCCTAGCAATGACTCCCGCCATCTCCCTTAGTACACGTGGGTGCATCTCATCTGGGCCCACGGGTTTATGCGCATCCAGTTTGCTCAATTTATCCCTAACCCAGTCCTCATCAACCAAGGCAGGCTCCTCTCTTGCCTTAACTTCCTCTGGAGAGTCTCAGCAGTCTGGGACTTTATATCAAGACAGCCCCCAGAAGTATAGAAACCAACCTTTCCTTACTAACTAAGTGACATTTCATGGAATATTTTACTGCATTTTTCCTGCAAATACAGCCTTGCTTAATACACCCAGCACAACTGAGTGAGTGAAATGTTTTGTACCTGCTTCCACTGTTTCTATGCTCTCTCCTGGGAACACATGGTAATGTATTTAGCCTCTACTTTTGATGGATAGATAGAGAGCCAGAGCATGAGATGTGAAGATGTGTTCTTTTAAGCCAAGCTGATAGCTAAGCTCTACACGGCCTCTTGCTTACTCACTGCCTCCCACGAAGCACAGTGGGAAGGAGAATGGAAACTAAAGAAGGTTAAATTCCAAGGATTGTTTTAAGGAATAATGTTTATAAATACATGAAAAGTGGGTGTCAGGAGGATGGAGCCAGGCTCTTCTCAGTGTCATCTAGTGATAGAACAAGGAGCAATGGGTGTAAGCTGGAACATAAGAGATTCCACATAAATATGAGAAAGAACTTCTTCACAGTGGAAGTGACAGGGCACTGGAATGGGCTGCCCAGGGGAGTTGTGGAGACATTTAAAACCTGCCTGGATATGTTCCTGTGAGACTTGACCTAGGGGATCATGCTGTGGCAGGGGGATTGGACTAGATGATCTTTCAAGGTCCCTTCCAATCCCTAATGTTCTGTGATTCTGTGAATTTACTAGAACAATACAAAGGGTAAAGGAACATCAGTAATAACAATAATACTAATAAAATAATATATTATATGCAATACAATTTTCTACTAGCTGGAACTTGGGACAGGACAGATACAGAAAATCATTTATATCTCCCCTCTGAGGACCTGGGATATGTTTTTTGGGGATCTTCCCCCTTACAAGAGACAGGGCCAGAAGAAGTGAAGTGAGAGTTTTGTGAGTCAGAGATGGGAAGAGGCCAGAGACTGCAGGCAACGCACAGTCAGCCTTGGAGATCTGTGAGGTTCCCCTTGGACTCTAGGGTTTCTCTTTTCAGTTATCTGCTCCACCATGACTGCACCTTGTGAGGACTGTGCCCACAGAAATGTGAAATGCACAGTATAGGATTCTGTATCTCATATCCCCTTTGTTTGACATCAGTTTCTTTGTTCCAGGGGCAGATTTTACTAGTGTTCATGATGTTATAGCAGAAGAAGTGAACTACCCAGATGTTTTTTTGAGAAGTTAATCTTCCTATTTCTACTTCTAACCAAGTAACTTTTTTTGTTACACTGAATGATCACCAAGGCTGAGAGGGAAAAACTCCTGTACTTGCAAGAAAGCTGCAAGTACAAGAAAAATCTCTGATTGCTTGAGACTTAAAAACTTAATAGAGAAAGTCTGTTTTGGTATTGCCTGGAAAAATGACTCACAACCTTAATGAGATGTTTGCTAACTGATCCTAGAAGACAGGGAAGAAGACTGTCAAAACCAGTGCCACTTGTCTCTAAAGCTCCCTTAGTAATTGCTTACCAGGAAGCTGTGACTGTTCACACAAACTTTAAGTGAACTCTTTTTCTTACCCATTCCTCCACACCTTTTTTGACATTTCCTTTAAAAATAACAACAGGTAACATTTGTTTGTGGTTTGCTGTTGCTTGCAGTGTCTTTTTGTCTGACAAATACACAATGCCTAACCTGTCTTTCTCTTTTTCTTTGGCCCTGGGGCAAATGACACAGCCTATACAATGCCAAGAAGGTCAAAGGCCATATCACTCCTTTTCAGAACTGGATACTGAGTCATTTAAATGTAAATGTCTTCTGTAATCCAAATCCTCTTCTTAGCTTTAAGTCACTCAAATAATTCTTATCTTTCTGTAGGCAGTGGCAGAGTTTGAGTATTTATGATAAGATAGGTTGAAATGAAAGGAAATGTAGCCCCTGGAGCACACAGTATGACCACTGGTAGAAGTATAGGTCCAAATTTTGGAGGACAAGGGTAGTGTGAGTCCTCTGTCAAATAGCTTTGTGTCTGCTATGCTCTTTAATGTATTTACTGTTTATCTGCCCATGATGTCTCTGGAAAGCATCTGACCTAAAGAGAGTTTAAGGCCAGATGCATATATGCAACATTTTGGCTCTTCCAATTACTGTCTTGACATATGCTTGGGAAAACAAAGAATTAGGCTTTCTTGGAGAAAGGGGGAAAAGATTTAGGATGTTAAGCAAGTTTGAGAAGCCAAAAACATATGAGTAAAATCTCAGGCTTAATAGCATAACAGTGGGTCTTTCCAGGGGTGCTATGAGAGGATGTCTTTGGATGAATAACTTCACAGAGAGAAGATCAGCCTAAGAAAGAAAACATTCCTTTGCAGTCGGAAAACAAACCTAATCATTCGCTGCCCCCTTATTTCCAGATTTGAGTGATGTTAATAATTATTACTTTCAAGTTATATGAGTTTAATAGTGCTTGGGAGAATGTTGTTTCCTGGTGCATGTGTGAAGCAAACAAACCCAGAAGCCTGTCTATAGATACAGATGACTAATTGCCTTATAAATTTGATCATTGCATGAAAGACTGACTTCTTTTCTGGGTTATACCTAATCTTTGTGCTGTTGACATTGCTTCTCCTAAACTCTTATATGGGTAGGCATGGCTTCTACTCCAGTGTTGGTCACAGGCGAACATGGGGGAAAAAGGAAGGGGGAATGGATCTCACAAAGACATATCCATTTGGAAAATAATGGTGTCTAGGGAACATTAGAGGCCACATAGTGGTTTCTGAATAGCAGTCACCCATTTCACAGAACTTCTGATGGTTTTAGTGAAGACATCCCTCAAGGCTTCCCCTATGCTCAAAAATGGCTTTTTTGGGTATATACTCATATTGACAGCTTTCTTTGGTTGAAAGCAGAAATCCCCTTTCCAGGGTGAACTCACACTGAAATTAGGGAGCTATATGGGAAAGGTCAGAAGCTTTCCAGATGAAGGCACTTTCATTTTCATCTAACTACACTTTCGTTGGAGGCTCTACAGATACATCTTTCTAGGTTAAAAAAACAAACACTTTTAACTGGTGCTACTACAAGAGCAAAGCCCAGACCAGGCCAATGTCTTCCAGCAGCACAGGGTGATGCCCAGAGCCCGGTATATCTAGCATGTGGGCTTTGGTTCCAGAGTTGCAGGTGTCATTTCTAAATGCTTAGTCTACTGAGACTCTTTGCCAGCTTGACCTCATGACCTCATAGAGTCCTGCTGTGCTGCCTACTTAAGCCTAGACATTGTTTTACCCTGCTTACCAAGAGTTATACTAGTCTTGGGAACTGCTTTGGTTCCCTGCAACCAGCTGTGACTATGCCCCAAAGCACAGCTTAACTGCCTGCATGGGACGCGAGGAGAAGATGTTTTACAGAGCAACAGTGGAGATGGAAAGGATGCTTCTATACTTTTCCACATCATAGAATCACCATGGCTGGAAAGGACCTCGTCAAGTCCAATCTTCATCCCAGCATCTTCCTAACCACTAGGCCATAGCCTCAAGTGTGTCAGACTGCAAAATAAACTGCCTGTTCACTTTAGTAGAGGAAAGACAAATTTCACACTTTTAAACTTGATGGCTGGCCTTTGGTAACACTTACAAGGAAGAGGTAGAGAATGACTTAGTCTTGCTCTTTATTGCTTTCTAGAGAACATACAGCATCTGAACACACCCAATGGGGCATATTTGGTCCTTAGCTGAACTCTACCCTAGCTGACATCTACATTAATTACAAAAGTAATCAATGTTGGAAAAAGCACTCAACAATTCTCCTGTCAAGTTATGCCATGAGACGCTTACACATGTCTCAGCTCCTGTAAAAAGGATAAAAGAATCTACTGCAAAACACCCAAACATAGATCTGCAGTGGTATGATCAAAACTGGCACCTACATTTGTTTCTCCTTAAATGAATGTAGGTTCTGAACTTTGTAGGCTGGTTTTATAGACTGACATTAACTTTCAGGTAGCATTACTTCCTTGGACTGTCCCTATGGTGAAAAATGGAGTCAGGTTTCTAAAAATTATTTCACTGAGCTGACAAATCCAGCAGTTAACTAAGAAATGTATAAGGAAGTGTACTTCAAGAGAACTTGTAGTACTTTATTTCTTTAAACACTCAGAGTGTGTACTTTTGTTTACACATGTATATAAATATTTCCTTGTAATTGTTTTCACCTCAGGGTTAGCACTGCAAAGTGTGGTGTGCACTCATGATTACACAAAGAAGGAAAGGCTCCTTCTCTTGGCTTTTTCTCCTCATTCCCTTTTCACCTCACTCATCAGTGTAGTTTCCCTTACTTTTCTAATTACTTAGCAGAGAAAAGAGCTGTCGGCAGCCTGTTGCAAGATTAATTCAGAAGTAAGCATTATTCAAACACTGAGTTGCTGTCCTAAAAAAATTCTGGTTTTTAGAAGCCTTAAAGTAATAGTCTCCTATAGACTAGTATGTGTCACATCACAGAAAACGAAGTTACGTATCGTCAGTTAAGTGTTCTCTGTGGTTTGTATTTCATGCGTGCTTGTGTTTGCATATATCCCGTGTATTTGTATGCCATAAGGACAAATATGCTATAAAGACCTCAGCACGGAGTCTTTTCATTTCAGCAAATTTTGGGTCCACCTCTCCTTATGTTCCACGTGCATTACTGTCTTTGCTGTCTATTTTACACTCTGTAGTTTACTTCCACCTGCAAAGCCCTGTGGATCAGAGAGACAGATGGTGGAGAATGAGTAATAAATGAATATATGGACAAGATTAGTTAACAGCAGGTAGCTTTTTCTGCCTTTCTTGAGGGAGCATTTAGTGGTACAGCAGTTCTCTTCTAAGCCCCAGCGCCTGCAGTGATGCCCTAGCTCTGGATGCATAAACCAGTGAACTGTCTGTCTCAGGTGTAAATTTTAGAATTTGAAGGGAGTCCTCAAGGAAACCTTATCCTGAAAAAATGATCTGCCATTAATATGTAGATTTTCCCTACTTTCTTTACTGGAGAATTAAATCATATAATCATAGAATCATTAGGGATTAGAAGGGACCTTGAAAGATCATCCTGTTCAATTCCCCTGCCAGAGCAGGATCACCTAGACCAAGCCACACGGGAACATATCCAGGAGGGTTTTAAGTGTCTCCAGAGAAGGAGACTCCACAATCCCCCTGAGCAGCCTGTTCCACTGCTCTGTCACCCTCACTGTGAGGAAGTTCCTTCTAATATTTATATGGAACCTCCTATGTTCCAGCTTGCACCCATTGTCCCTTGTCCTATCACCAGATGACCTTGAGAAGAGCCTAGCTCCATCCTTCTGACACCAGAAATTCCAAAAGATCTGGTTCATGAAGAGAAAACAGAAATTATTAGAAAATGGCCAAGTGTTCTCTGAGAGCTAGAAATTCTTATTTTCATTTGACCATATCACCACCCTCTGGGGAGACTGCTGAGAGTGAACCCATGTCAGACACTTCAGTAACACTTCCTGGCCACAGTACTAGCTTTGTTATGATATCATCCATTGTAATCTGACAATGGGAACCTAGGGGATTGCTTCTACCCATAACTGATCAGTTAGAAATTGTGAGGTCTCAAGTGAAATTTGCATTTCAAGTGATGTTCTGCAAAGAATTCCTCTATCCACTCTTAGTGCAACATGATGCCTGTAGAGTAAAGGTTCATACCAAGACAAACAGGGATGCCAGCTTCATCTAATATAAAATGCCTGAGAGAGACAGATGCTAGTACATTCTGTGATACAGTTTCTGTGTTGTTAATCATTTAACGGAATGTCAAAAACTTGAATGAATTCAGTTGGAATGTCTAGTTTCACACCATAAATTGAATTTCTCCCTACAGCTGTAATGGGTTTAAAAACTAATCAGAATCTGTATGTTTAATTTGTGTGTTTTCCACTGAAAAGCTTTGGTTTGAAGAATGCTTATATCCCCCATTCCCTTTCTCTCTCCTCCCACTCTTGTTTTCTTCAGCTTCCAAATTTCTCCATCTTGGAATTTAATCTTGTCTGCATTCAGGGTTATGCAGCAATGCTGCTGAGAGACAGAACTTGGAAAATGCCTGCTACTGTGAAGATTTTCAGTGGGAGGAAGCTTTCTCTGGATTTTCATTGTCTGTTGGACTCTCCTTGTCTGTACCAAGTGACTGTATTTCTGAACTTTGGAGATTCACAAGTTAACTCTTAAGATGTCTGCTGACACTGAGAGACTAAGAGGAGTTGGGCAACCACTGTGGCTTCAGGAAAGCAGCAGAAATGATCAGAACTGTCTCTTACTCCTTTTAGAATTTGGCTATTTTGAGCATTAAGGGTTTTTTTGCTCGGTTATGTCTGTGTGCATGTCTTCTGTGTTGTTTTTTTTTCCTGGTGTGTGTATGTTGGGGTCAATTACAATGTCCTTTTCCCCCCAAACTGAGCAAGTTGCTTCATTGCATGCAAATTAATGAGTGGCTTTCCTAAACACTCCCTTTATATATAGCACCCTAGCTAAAATTCTTGGTCAAAATACAGTCAGGGTTTCCGACCCATGACAACAGCTCTCCCTAACTTGCATTCCTATTATAGAAGTAAATCAACAGAATATGTATCTTTACATTGTTTAATCTTATTAATTTATTTGGCTTTTAAGCTTTCTTTAGAGAAATGGAAAATTTTCCAAGTGTTTGAAATTTCAGCCTACCGGTTCTTCATGTCTCGTACCAATTGCTCTGCTGCACTTGCTTGAAAGCTGTCCTTGGCAGGAGTGGTCAGATTTCTAACCTCTAAGCAGTGGTATTCACATCTAACCACTCAGCTTCTCTGTCAATAAAATCAGAGAAATGAAGCTTAAATAAACTCTTGGGGCAGATGCATTATGAAATGTAGCCACCTCATTTTTGTAAAATATTCAGAAAATCTCAAATGGGAGGTGCTATAGAGATGCAAATTTTAAGGTTATATTTCACAGTCCTTGGCACAGAAGTCAAATGACACTGACACTATCATCACTGGCTTGGAAGACCTGAAGTTTGCTCTGTTAGTTTTTAATTATTTTAACATTGCTTTATTTATTAGTGATGACAGATACTCTTGTTATCCTGTGCAGCCTACACTTGAAAAGTTTTCCTGACTCATCTTTGGGTTGTCAAACTGTAATCCAGCAATACCTCCTTCTCTGTAAACATATTTGTGGCATTTCCCCTGTGTCTGAACACAGTAATGTCTTGCTAAACTGTAATCCTTATTATCAGCAATGTGTTGTGACGTAGGTTATCTGGATACCCGAAGCCTTCATGGCATTATCAGTAAACTGGTCTGGCTTTTCAAAGTGACACAAGGAATTTGGTATTTCTGCTAAGCTACCAACATTCCAAAAAGCAACAAAATGCTCAAATACTTGGNNNNGGGGGGGGGGGGGGGGGGGCTATTCAAGAAAAGTCCTGTAGCCATAGCTAGATTGAAATATGAAATACACTCTCTGAATAAAAGTTCCAGGGATTGTGTCTAATGTTTGGTTTGCATTTCTTAGGCTAATTTCTTTTGCAGGGCTTATACAGAAAGTCGAAGACTTTTTTAAAGAATTGATGCTTTAGCAAAGGAAAATTAGCTAAATATGCTTAGAGTAAGATGTCTTTGATTCCGGGAAGATCCTTGCTAGGTAAGGTTCCCAGCTTATTAAATGTGTATTTTGAAAGCTATTGATTGATAAGGCTAGTGGAGGAGCAGGTCTTCAAAGTCAGAAATTAGGCTAGAAATTTATTAATAGGCTTCTGGAGAGCAAATCAGACCAAATTAAAGGAAGGGAAGAGAGACAGGAACATTCTAAAAAATGGAGTCACAAGAAAATAACAGCAAGAGACAAATCTTAGTCATTGATCTCTCACTGAAATCTGCAGAGGGTGACAATAACAAGGAAACAGAGCCTTCTATCATATTCAGTCCTGCAACTGAACAAAACAAGCATATGTGTCCCATCCTATTCTCTCACTGCAATCCTGGCACTTAGAATCATTAGGAATTAGAAGGGACCCTGAAAGATCATCTAGTCCAATCCCCCTGCCACAGCAGGATCACTTCACTGGAGAAGTTATGGCATCAGAATCACTCAGGGTTGGAAGGGACCACCTGATCCTCCAGTTCCAACCCCCGCCGTGTTTGATGACACGATTTTTTAAAGCCTCAGGCTTCCACAGAAACACAGTTCTTCAGCATTCCTAGTCCTTCTGTTCAAATTCTCATTATAATCAGTATAATGAAGCAAAAAGCATCTTCTCATGAACTTCAGAGTTCCCTAAATCTAGTAGGCAAACAGAGGCAACTCTTGCCCTGGTTTGTTTCCCTTTTGTTTCTCTTGTCATTTCTTTTCAAGCCAAGATCATGATTTTTCTTAGACTGACTGAGCTTTGGTTGGTTAAATGTTGAGAGACAGTCAAAAGAGTTCAAGGCTACTGCAGATTGTTTCTCTCAATTAGGTGTAATTTTTTGTGATTCTGTGGTCAGGGAGCCACAAAGGTGTTTTGGCTACTTTGAGAGTGCCCTTCCCCTTCTCTCACTCCCTGTTGCACTGAGGCCCAGATGGTCAAGATGTAGGCAATACTCTGCTCTTTAGTGGGTCTGTGGCTCCACAAAGCATGCCTGAGAGTTGTAATGTGCAATATGGACATGGGTTGTGCATAAAGCCCACCAAGTTTCATTGCGAAGGAATATTGATGGATCATTTCAGAAATGCTACCATGATTTACGGCCTGAGGCCTCAGAAATGTCTTTGTTTTCTGTAGTTCCGCCACACATGAGAAGGAGCACTTCTTTAGCCAAGTATTGGTGAACCTTAATGAATCATAGAATCATAGAATCATTAGGAATAGGAACCTGTACACCAATATCCCCTGTACACCAATTTTCTATCAGAGTAAGAGGAAAAAATGCTCCTGTACTTCCAACAGGTTGCTTTCTTTTCAAATGGAAAAGGGAAAGGGGAAAATTCAGCTTGTTTCAACTAGGTCTTCAGTATGCTTGATGTGGAAGTAGGAACCATGTTGATCTCTGGCCAAGACAGTTTAAACTCTTTGCATGCCTACTGTTAATACCATCTAATTTTATTGTATCTGATTAGATTTTAACATTCTCGACCATTAGTTTTTCTCTGGAACATAGAATCATAATCATAGAATCACAGAATCACAGAATTGTAGAATCATTGAATCATTAGGGATTGGAAGGGACCTCGAAAGATCATCTAGTCCAATCCCCCTGCCACAGCAGGATCACCTAGACCAAGTCATACAGTCTGTCTGGATTAGAAGGGACCACAGGATCATCCAGTTCCAACTCCCCTGCCATGGGCTGGGACACCTCACCCTAGACCAGGCTGGCCAGAGCCTCATCCAGCCTGGCCTTAAACACCTCCAGGGATGGGGCCCCAACCACCTTCCTGGGCAACCCATTCCAGGCCCTCACCACTCTCACGCTGAAGAACTTCCTCCTCACATCCACTCTAAATCTACCCATCTCCAGTTTTGCTCCATTGACCCTAGTCCTGTAGCTAGCTTCCATCCTAAATAATCCCTCCCCAGCTTTTTTGTAGGCCCCTCTCAGATACTGGAAGGCCACAATAGGGTCACCTCAGAGCCTCTTCTTCTCCAGACTGAACAGCCCCAATTCCTTCAGTCTATCCTCATAGGAGAGGTGCTCCAGCCCTCTGATCATCCTCATGGCCCTCCTCTGCACACGCTCCATTTCCACATACCTCATGGCCAGTAAGTTTTGCATGCGCATTTCACGCACTTTGAATATTTTTTTGACTTCGTGGCTCTTAGAAAATACATGTTGTTTGTGTGTGCTCTTGGGAATCGGTTGCAAATAAGAGAGTGGTAGAAAAAAAAACCCCTTTCCTGCAAAATAAGAAGATAGTTCTTCTTGAAGCAGTTTTGGACAAGGAAGTATCTCACTTTTGTTCATGACTAATGAGGAAGCAAACATAAAATAAAAACACAAGAGAGATTCATGAGTTAATATATGATAAATTGATATTGGACCGAAGAAACCCAGTGTTTTCCACTGAATAATGTAGGTTTACATTGTTCAGGTGTACTGAGTTCTCTGAAATATGGTTCACATGTTGAGTAATTTAAGATAAAATTCAGTGATAGGAACTTACATAAGTCTAGTTGTCAATGATGTGGAATGTCAGCTGGAAATGTCACTGACCCACAGCTAGTAGTAAAAAAAAAATTAAAAAGTTCTGTCCCTCCAGCAAAAACCTCTTGAGCGACTTAACAAGGTGGGAGGGTTTTTGTGCCCAAAATCTGTATGGTGACCACACTTTGTGACAGTGCAAGTATATCCTGCTTCAAACCAAGGCTGTTTGAATTGCAAGCATTACTGTGTGGTTAACAGCTTGATCACAGAGCTCTTTTCGTGTTATTCTAAGAAGGTGGTGGAACTGGTTTTGATGTTTAGCAATGACAGTTATGTGGTCACACACACATTGTGTTACATCTGGAGAAAAATCCCAATGCTCCACTCCCACCACGTACAAAGTAATACACCTCACTGACAATACTGGTATAATTTTGCAGGTTCATGGATATGCTAATTTGGTACTGACAACATGATAAAAGAAATTAAAAGCAGTATTATCCTTTTTTCCTGAATTGTGATTTCCCCAGGAAATTCTGTCTTTGAATAATAAGCAGGTGATAGTATGGAAGTGGTTGGTGGTGGCTGGAAGAGAGGAGCACTGGAAAACTGAATAAATCAAAATGGGTCATTTTATTTCAACTGTGAAGAAACTAGTACTCCTCCCCCGTGTTTGCTGCTTGTGATTGAGATTGTCTTAGGTGTCTGGATGCCCATGAGTTTTGTTTTTCTTACCATCATGTTCTTTGACTTAAATTATACTGGCTTTGGCAGTTCTGCTGTCCTCTGTATTTCTTGTGGCTTTGTGTTGTTCTCTCTCCATCCTCCTTTTTTTTAAAAAAAAAAAATAGCTAAGGCCTTGGTAAACACAATCTTTTAGCAACACATTCTTAAGCAGGTGGAAATCAATATCATAAAGGGTTTTTTGCCATTTAAAGTCCAGGGGATTTTAACAAGTGAACGATATGACATTCCAGTCCTGTTATTTCCTTGTGAATCTTCACCTCCTACCTCCAGGACTAACCTGAGTTTCCTCACAACTTTTGAAAGATTCATGTAACAAGTAGGTGACCAGTCAAATCTTGAGCATGTAGGTGAGTGAGATGAGTAAAAAGGCATTTAAAAAAAAAGAGAAAGGTTACTAGCTTCATAGTAGCAGCTCTCATGCTTTAAGGCATACGGTAAAACTTGTTCTGCTTTTGACAGAAAACAACTTTTACAGTAGTATATATGGCAAGATGAATTCAAAGTCTGTTTGCTTCTGGGACAAGACATCATAGGTGTAAAAACTCTGAAACTGAGGATGCCTAACAAAGAGGTTTACCTAAACTTCAAATCTGGCATCAGGCTGTAATGAAAAACAACCTTCCTGCTGTATTTATTGTATTATTGCTGTATTATATGTTTGTTTGTCTGTTTATTTATTTACTTATTAGGCTAATATGTCTTTGCTGTATGCTAGCAAAAATGGGTGTATACTACTAAACCTGAACTTGCTTTGTTCTTTTGGTTCATAAAGGAATACTTTCATATAAGTTAAGTGCAATTTCACCCTAAAAAATGAGGTGCTTCTTCTAAGGTAGCTAAAGAACTGATGTAATAGACTTTGCAGACAATTTTCTATGGCTTGCATTTAGTACAAAATTATCGTAGTTAAGAAAGGTAAAGCATGCCATCTCCTGCCCCTTCCTTGATAGGGACAAGAGGCACCATAAGTGCTCAAGCTGAGTATGAGTTAAAGACTTGTGTTAGGTGAACATGAGTCCCAGAAAGAGAGGAGTCCTGAGACTCTTAAGTAAAAGGAAGATGTGATTTCCAATTATGTATTCAAGAGGAAATAAGTCATGTGCATTCTTTAAGCATTTCAGCTAGAGCTGTGAACAAATATTTGCTAAGAAAACACCTGATTGTGTGAGGAGTTCTTTCACTGAGCAAGGCACAACACTGAAATTTCTACCTACCACCACAAAAAAATAATAATCTTTATTGGGTTCATTTCAAGGACTGTTTGCCTTCAACTTATTTCCTCAGCAAAGCAGAAGTGAAATTAAACCTGTTTGAGAAACATAACTGCTGGACCAAAATCTGGAATTTATATAGTAATAGATATGCCAGGACCCAGCTGAGGAAGGTTATCCAGTATTTTTCACCTAGTTCAAAGAGATGAAGTAGCAGAGATTTACAACCATTCCAAACTCTTTATGGAATTGGAGGATCAAAGGGTGATGTCTGTTTGGTGCTTTTCTAGCAATTTGCCATTCTAATTAAAAATACAAGTTATAATTGAATACCTAAACATTTACTCCTGCATAATTAAAACTTCAAGAAAATCTGAGGTCAAGACTTGTATCTCCTGACTAGGACAAGACTTTTGGACTCAAGGTTTCTCAGTTGTGTATCTTAGTCACACATTGCCCAGGTCTAAGGCTGTTAAAATACATTGCTTATTGAATATCCTGAACAAGACGATGTTCAACTGTGGTGTCTGTCTTTCCTTCTGACTTGGTAGTCGTTGGATCATATTCAGACTTTATTGCATGCATGCTTCAACAAAAAACTTTTTATTAGAGTACAGGTCATCTGTGAACATTTCATTACATTGGCTGTGATCCCATTTACGTGACGGATTAACAGAGGCTGAGACGTAAGGATGCAGTCACACCCCTATTTAAATTGCTGAAGTCTTCTAGTCAAAATGTGAGTTTCACAAACGGAAGGAATGCTGTAAGGAGGTGAAAACTCAACATGGGGACTTGGAATTACCTTTGGCTTTTCATTTTCTCTTTTTTTCTGTGTAAGTTAAATTTTATTTGATTATTTAACATTGTTGTAGATTTAGTGGATTTGAAACAGTAATTGGGAGAGGGAAGGGGATGGCTAGAAATGAATATTGGAATGCAGTATAATGAAGTATTTCCAGTTAATTCTTTTTAAATTTCTCTTGAATGTGCAGTATTTCAGCAGGTATTTTAGTAAGGACATAAAGCTGTAAGTAAATAAAAGAATGGGAGTGAAGTATTTGGAAAAAGCTCATTAAAAAGATGGAACATCCAGTGTCTGACCAGATTTTATAGTTTTCTTTAGACTTAAGCTTAGTTCTGGGATCAATGAATGATCTGTTTTGCTGATTTTTCTCCCCTGAGAGATTCTTTGAGAAAAGAAAGCATGGACTAGGTTGTATTATGCTATGTTCTTACTATACTGAGATAGAGTTTTTTAAATAACATCTAGAAATGTAGAGATTTGCATTATTTTTCGTACTTGCATGCATAGTTTCTTACATGCATAGTTTCATGCATTCAATGCAAATGTGTACAGGTTTCTCAGGTGATTGGTAATTGCTGTTAATAATTCAAAGGATAGGTGCACAAGGTGTTGCAGTTCAAGCTGTATCAGGATGTAGAAAATGCATCAGTCTGTAAGGAGGAATTTTGTAAGATATGTCTGTTACAGTCCCAGCTATTATATATAAGCACAATTTTATTATAGATCAAATGATATAAAAATACCACTTCAGTTTTAGAGGTAAATAGAGTTGAAAAAGTAAATGAATGTGGATCTTAAAAATCTGATAGAGCAACTGCAGTATACCTTCTCTGAGAGCCCTTGAAGTTTTATACAAAACAAAATCCCCAGGTTAATAACTGTTTTTAAGGCGTAATATTAACATAATGGGCCGCATCAAAAGAAGTGTGGCCAGCAGATCGAAGGAGGTAATTCTCCCTCCTCTACTCCTACTTCTGTGAGACCTCACCTGAAGTCCTGTGTCCCCACCATAAGAAAGGCATGGAGCTGCTGGAGCAGGTGCAGAGGAAGGCCACAAATATTACTAGCAGGATGGAATACTTTTCCTATGAGAACAGGCTGAGAGAGTTGGGCTTGTTAAGCCTGCAGAAGAGAAAGACTCTTTGGAGTTTTATCGTGGCCTTTTGGTACTTAAGGGGGGCCTACAGGAAAGATGGGAAGGGGGTCTTTATTATAGAATCATAGAATCATAGAATCATAGAATCATTAGAGATTGGAAAGGACCCCAAAAGATAATCTAGTCCAATCCCCCTGCCACAGCAGGATCACTTCACTGGAGAAGCCATGGCATCAGAATCACTCAGGATTGGAAGGGACCACCTGATCATCCAGTTCCAACATCCCCACCATGGGCTGATCAGCCTCATGGCCCTCCTCTGCACACCCTGCACACGAGATAGGAAACTATGACTGTGTATTTAGTAGGAACAAAAGCAATCTGCAAAATTAAGGTTAAATTACTTGAGCTAAAAAATGAAATGAGCCCAAATCAGCCTATTAAACCATAATGGGAAAAAAATTTGATTTTTTCCTTTAAAGAAATTTCAGAATTATTAGATGTTGTCATCTTCATACTGTGAGTTAAATTATTAGAATCTATTCATAGTTATAGATACAGGTAAACAGAGGAAAGCAAGGAATTTTGTTACATGAATGCTTCCATGTTCACCAGGCCTCAGCACTGGGGCAAACTGCCTTTAATATCTTTGTCAGTGATCTAGACAAGGGGATCAAGTGCATCCTTGGTAAGTTTACAGACAACATCAAATTGTTGATCTGTTTGAGAGTAGGTAGCATGTACAGGGGGATCTGGACGGGTTGGATTGATGGGCTGAGGCAAATTGCATTGAGGTTTAACAAGGAAAAGTGCTGAGGTCTTGTGCTTGGGCCACAACTACCCAATGGAGGACTACAAACTTGGGGAAGTGTGGCAGAAAAGTCTGCCTGGCAGAAAAAGACCTGTAGGTGTTGGTCAATGGTCAGTTAAATATAAGACAGCAGTGTGCCCAGGTGGTCAAGAACACCAATGACATCTTGACTTGTATCAAAAACAGTGCAGCCAGCAGGAGCAGGGAAGTGATGGTCTGACTCTGCTTGGCACTGGTGAGGTCATAATTTGAGTACTGTGTTCAGATTTGAGCTCATCACTACAAGGAAGACATTGAAGTGCTCAGCTGTGTTGAAAGAAGGGCAATAAATCTGGTGAAGGGCTGAGAGAATAAGAGTTATGAGGAGCAGATGAGGGAACTGGGGTTGTTTAGCCTGGAGAAAAAGAGGCTGAGTGAAGACCTTGTGTCTGTTAACAACTGCCTGAAAGTACATTGTGAAAAGGTGGATTGTAAAAAGGTGGACTGCTCCCCCAAGCAGCAAGCCATAGAACAAGAGGAAATGGCCTCAAGTTTCACCAGAAGAGGTTTAGTTTTGATACTAGAAACATTTATTTACTGCCAGACTGGGAAAGCATTGGAAGAGGCTTCCAAGGAAAGAGGTAGAGTTACAATACCTGGAGGTATTTAAACGATGTGGGTGTATAAATGGTACTTAGACACATGGCTTAATGGTGGACTTTGCAGTGCTGGGTTAACAGCTGGACGTGATCATCTTAAAGTTATTTCCCAAAGAAAAATACTATGAATATTATGATTTGGTATATCAACATTAATTTAGAAAAAGCATTCATTACTGTGTCACAACCAACAAATAAGAAAGACAATAACAGTCATTTAAAACAAAGAAATGGAACTAAAAAAATATACATAAGTAAGTGAGGAGAAAATGATGCTGAAAAAGTTCATTTGGTACATTATGGAATTTTGCTGATGATTTTTTAGATATTAAGGTATAGATACATCATAGAAATGAAAGGGAAAAAGACCATAAAGACCATTAAGGTTATTGAGTTAAGCATAACGCAAAAACAGCAAGACAATGAACAAATGAAGCCAACAAGTATGGAAGAAATAAGATATGGAGCAAAACAAGAAATCGAAAAAGTAACATACTGAGGACTAACAATAGCAAGAAAAAAAGATCACTAAAAATATAATATAAAAACAAAAAAAAATATGAGTACTGAGAGATTAAAAATCAAAACAGAGAAAAAGAATTAAAAAAAAAAAGGAAGTAAAGACAGAAAAAAAAGGGTAAAAAAAGGAAAAAAATGCAAGGACAATTACATGCATAAATATTTTAAAAAATTAGGTCAAATACTAAAGCAAAAAATATCAATAGAGAAAATAATTAACAAACCTAAATTATAAAATAATAACAGGTACAGAGAACATACCGATATTCACATTGACAGAAGGAACAAGCGAAGAGAAAACAACACAGAGGAGCAAAAAGACAGAGTTCTTAGGAACAAAGAAAGACATAATAAAAAAGAACAACACTGCAGAAAAAAAAGGACTGCTGCAGACATCCACACCTCTCCCTACGTCACAGGCGGGGGACACTTCTTCTTCCACGGAGAACCCCTCAACTCTGGCGCACACACCCAAGGCGACAAGCATTGCCACAAGTCCTGATGGCCAAAGGCCCAGCACCACCCACCAGAGCGGCACAACACCAGCGTCCAACACCAAGACGACCCTTGTCCCCACTGCCACAACACTGCAGACACTGCCAACTATGACGACGAGGACATCGCTCGGCCCCAGCTCGCCAGCAACCACCGTCTCCCCTTCATCTCCGGTCTCCTCAGCTGACACTGCCAGCACTCAGCAGAGCAGCCCCAGCGGCACCAGCGCCGATGGCCTGCCCACCACCTCCCACATATACATGACAGCCACTTCCCACGCTCCTTCCTCCTCTCCAGCGCTCACAAGCAGCACGTCGGCTGCTGCAACCGCAGCGGAGACGACGCTCAGCACAGCCACCTCCCAGCCAACAACACCTGCTGCCAGCACCTCCGCAGACGCACATACCACCGGGGATGGTCACTTTTCCACACTGACCAGCACTGCAGAGACACAAGGACTGCTGCTGACGTCCACACCTCTCCCTACGTCACAGGCGGGGGACACTTCTTCTTCCACGGAGAACCCCTCAACTCTGGCGCACACACCCAAGGCGACAAGCATTGCCACAAGTCCTGATGGCCAAAGGCCCAGCACCACCCACCAGAGCGGCACAACACCAGCGTCCAACACCAAGACGACCCTTGTCCCCACTGCCACAACACTGCAGACACTGCCAGCTATGACGACGAGGACATCGCTCGGCCCCAGCTCGCCAGCAACCACCGTCTCCTCTTCATCTCCGGTCTCCTCAGCTGACACTGCCAGTACTCAGCAGAGCAGCAGCAGCAGCACCTCTGTGGAGGGCGTGGCCACCACCTCCCGCCCATACTATATAGCATCCTCCCATGCTAGTACATCTACTGTATCTCTCACCTTGTCAGTGAGCCATACTCTGACTTCTCCTTTTCTTAGCACAAGGTCCATCACATCTTCTCAGAGTGGTCTGATTTCTGATTCTAGTTTCCAGACATTGCATTCTGTTTCTGCCACATCATTTGTTACACAATCTATGACAACATTTAGGAAATCAACGTCTTTTACTGGGAGTTGCTGTGAGTATTTTGGAATATTTTTTTTCATTTTTTCCTTGTATTTTCAACTAGATTTTTTACTTTAATGTATTCATTTTTACTCATTTTTCGTCTGTTTACATCTTGTCCTTTACCCTGGTGTTCAGTCACATACAAGTGTTACAAATCATGCGTAAATTAGTGATAATGTGCTTCTCTAATCTTCCTTTTGTGATAATGTGCTTCTCTAATCTTCCTTTCTACCAAAAATAACTCACATTCTCTTCATGCAGTATGTTGTGCTTTAATGTTAAAATGCTATGCAGTTTTTTGCACACTTTAATTTATGTTAGTTTTTGTATTTTTTTGAACTCCACTCACAGCATACAGCATGGATTTGATCACTCATTCTCTTTACCTTCAGGGTATGGGTGGAGAGTTTTTGAGCAATAGCAGTATGGTGATTTGTAGGTTGGAATACAAAGACTCTAATAATTGACAAAAAGCTAACCTCAAATTATATTAATCATACTAATAATTATAGCTATACTAATAAATACACAATCTAGTAATTCATGACGCAGTTTTTCATCACCTCCCTGCCAGTGCCCTGATCATTCCCTAGATCTGAGAAAATCACAGAACAGTCCTGGAAGGCGCTAGCTTCCTGGTCTCCCCTTATCTATATATTAAACTTAACTTTGTAAGATATGGAATATTCCATTGGCCAATCATTGTCACTTTGACTATACTTCTGCTCTATGATTCTATGATTCTATGATTCTATGATTCTGTGATTGGAAGGGACCTCAAAGATTGTCCAGTCCAGTCCCCCTGTCAGAACAGGATCACCTAGACCAAATCGCACAGGAATATATCCAGGCGGGTCTTAAACATCTCCAGCTGAAGGAGACTTCACAACCTCCCTTCTACTGGGTGCCTGCCTCCAGTGATAAACCACTTTGATAGGTGACTTTTCTTAATGGTATTATGAAGCACGTTTATTAAATACTTCTATGTTGTTGTGAACATAGGATTTCCTGATGGCATTTTAGT
Source organism: Rhinopomastus cyanomelas (assembly GCA_013400115.1). Taxonomy (NCBI): domain Eukaryota; kingdom Metazoa; phylum Chordata; class Aves; order Bucerotiformes; family Rhinopomastidae; genus Rhinopomastus; species Rhinopomastus cyanomelas. The sequence continues at coordinate 69,985 of VXBP01002228.1, read as the reverse complement.
AATTCATCCTCCTGATAATATTAGTATCAATCAAAGGTCAGTCCACTTCGGAACACACATCAGAGCAGCTTGCCTGTGGTGAGAGAAGCAGCAAGCAGAAGATTACCCATTAGTGTTTTGGAGCCACAAAATTAAGTACATTAACACATGGTGTACATTTATAAATCAAACAGTTCATTTCTGCTACTGTGGATGAATGAAGGTGAAAGTCTGAAATGGTTTCATTTGGTGACTAAGAAAAGTCACCAAAATATATGTCGGTCTAATTCGGTAGTTTTTGCTTCAATACTAAATATGTAGAATTTCAGAAGTGAAATGAATTGCTCTCAGCTGTTTAAAACCTTTTCACTTGACAGTGCCAGTGTCTATCAAAATTCAGAATGTGTCTCCAGAAGCAATACAATTCAGCTGGACCAGTGGCAGGAGAGGCAGCTCCTACAACATCTCCCTCATGGATGGAAACCAAGTGATAAATGAAACAACTACAAAAGAGACAGCATTTGTGTTTGAACATTTACATCCTGGTCACATATACACAATATCTGTGGCAGTATTATCTTGTGCTGAGAACAGCTGGACCTCAGTTACTGTCCGAACAGGTATTTCCGCGATTACACTATCATTTCTTTCTGATGAATATACTCTTAGAATAACTTTTTACTATGCATTTTTATTTTATTTCATTTGATTCCTGTAAATCATCTGTATTTGACTCATCCCTTTTCTTGGATAGGACTACTGGGATTAAACAGGAGTTTTCAAGAGTAAGTGTTCATTCTTAAAATATACTATTGTTCTTTATTGTTTAACCACGTTTCTGTACAAAAAAGTATATGTGGTTTCAAATTTAAGGGGAAATATTCCAGTAATGGAAAGTTTAGGTTGACAATGCTTTTGTGAATGTGAGAATTCCTTAACTGTCATTATTAGATTTTTTATTTCATTCTAGGATAGAGACATTAAGACAGGCTTCAACTCTATCACTGTACTAAAGCATAAAAAGTAGAACATCTATTATATTTCTTAAAACTTCAGATACACCTGGAAAATATCTTTTGGCAAGCACATATTCCTGGATGCTTACATACTTGCCCTCAGTCAAGTGCTTTTGACAAATATTTCATAACATATACAAGACCTGGCAGGTGACATTGCCTTCCTTACAAGCCATTTAGGGACTGTACATATAAACTAGATCCAACATTCCAGCATCCAGAGCACTCTGCAGGAATTTCTTAGTTGAAATATCTGTGCAATGATGGTCATAATGTCATGGATACCTCTGCAAAAAACATTGCAGGCAGACAGGAACTCTGTTTTCTTCACACAAATGTCCTTAGACTAGTGGCAATCTGAGATCTATACATGCCTCTTAACAAGGTTTAGAACAAGTGGTTTCTTAAGTATAGCTATGTATTTCTAAAGTAAAAACCACCTAGACTTCTTACCAATCAACTCACAAGCCATCTGGAGAGGCTTCAGATGTTTTCCCTCCACTACTCCAAATGGAAAGCACTTCCAGAATGGCAACACTCTTCTATTATGAAAACGTTTATCAAATTGACAGCCTAAAAGTATCCATATTCATTTGCTTTAGTGCTAACATTGCCATCTTGCTTAAACACTCCCTTTTGTTCCTGTTCTCATCCTGTTCTCTCCCTTCTCTATAGAATTATAAACTCTTCTACAGTGTTTTCATCCTTTGTTTGCTAGACTAGACGAGCTACTCTTTACTGCTTTCCTCTCCTAAGAAGAACGTTTTCTCTGCCTTGGAGGCTACTCCACTCTTTCTCTAATTTATTTGGAAGATAAGTCACCATTCTTGAACATGGATTGTACCAGTGTGCTTACCATACCTTTTGTATTCAAATCTCTGTGGAATTGTATTGAATGATGTTGATAGATCAACACATGCTCTTTTCAGAGCTGTGTTGCTTCTGTGATTGGCTCAGACAGTGAAGTCCTTTTCTCTTCAATGCTTGTGCTGCCAAGTTAGAAAAAACCAGTTTTTAATTATCCCCAAACATATAACCTTCAGGGAATGTCATCCCAGTGCTGACACTCCAGCCTTAGCTTCATAGAACTCTAAAAAGATACTGGAAGACATCTCAGCTCTCCCATTTGTTAGCAATACCTACCAAGTTTGTGCCATCAATCAACTTTATGAGCAAAGTCCTGAATTTTCTCACAAGACCTATCATAGAAATGTTTAGTAAGTTCTACACCCAGATGGATTCTCAAGGAACATAATAGATCTCTAGAACTCTATAGTTCTCTAAGGCATGGACGGGTTCTTTTAAAGCTAATCATTGCCATCTCCCCATTAGCCAATTCCTTTAGACAAAGCTTTTTCCACTGAAAATTTACCACTTGGCAATGCATAATACTGCTTTTCTGTCATTGAAAAGGTCTGAAAGTCAACTTGTTGAAGGAAACTACCAGGTATAAAGTGCATTGCACTAGATCATACTTTCTCAGAGGCTGAAAACATGTGTTCATGATTTGTTTTAATACCCCTTGAAACATCTAACTTAACCTTTGGCAATTATGTTCTTCCAGCATTTCTTGACCTCTAAAATATAACTGTCTTGCAACTTTTTTTTAGTTCTCTAGTGAATTTTCATCATAATTTTCATTAAAATATTCCAATACTTCACTGTTTTTTCATTGGGTTTTTTTCCCTATTAAAAACATAAACAAACAAAAATGTTTTCTTTTGTAATATGAAGCTATTTGCCCAAGTATAAAATTATTTGTGTGTTACTTAAGAAAAGTGATAAAGACCAAGTTACCTGGATTTTATGTGGAATTAAAGATTATATTCAGTTCTGTGAGGGGAACTAGTGCTATACCAAATGAGCTGACCATATAAAAACTGCAATATACCCTGTTTTCTAGTATCACTACTTTTTGACTCAGTATAAATAATTCTGGTCAGCCAGTCCAGACAAGTATATTGCAAATTTGAGACTCCATAAGGCATACTGCCTTCAAATGAAATTGCAGATGGATATTACTTCTGAAAACTCTGAGTTGTACAAACTTGCAATAGCACAAGCTCTATCTGTAACTCTCATAGGAAATTAGAGTTTTCAACGCTATTTCACTAAAGTTGTCAAATACCACCTACACATACACCTCTTGCCTCTCTTTTGAAATATTCCATTTTTATCATCTGCAGTACTCATTGGGCAAAAGGAACTTCTGCTTAGGTGATATTTTGGCCATGATTAAATGCCTTTACCCATTCATCATTGTCTTATTGTGATCAACAATCACACTTGTACAGAAACAATTGCCTTGAATTTTTAATTTGTTTTTACAGATTATGTTTCCTGTTTTGAGAGAAATGAGTTTTGCTTACCACAAAATACTGGCTGTCCTGACCTAAAGTATGTTGTGTGCTCAAGTAAGTTTCATAGAAGTTTAAGTGGTGTAGGAATTAAAAATTTGTTTATTCTTAATTATGAGATATTATTTCACAATATAGTATCTTTTATGAGTATTTTGCCATCTGCATTATTATGTCAACTCACATTGCATTTGAAGTTCACACTTCTTTGTAAGGAAGCTGCCTTCATCAAACTCATCAGCTTCCAGCTCTATTTTTAATCTGGAGACTTCTATGTAAAGCATGCTGCTTTTGCCTTAGGGCTCATCCACCTACACAGGAGGATTTAAACATTCTCAGTGCCTTGTGAAATCTGATGGACTGATCCTGCTTTGTTGCAATCGATGGGAGAGTGGCTGTTGAGTTGGGGAGTAGGATGCACCCTGAATATCATGACTAACAGGTTATTAGGATTGTGATGGTTGGCAAATTTGAAGAGATTCAGCTCTGAAGTTTCAGAAGCAAACACATTAAACTCATGTCATAGAGTCTCTTATTTCCTGCTTTTATCAATTAGTATTACAAATACACAAGATTAATCCTGAGATTAACTTGTTCCTCTTTTTTTCCAGATTACCAAACATTCTTCTGCAATGCTTCGTTAAAAAGCCAGATATTTAATGATACACTTTATAACTCTGATAGTGAAGACTACAGAGCAATATCTGAAAGTATCAAAACAGAAGTAAGTTACTGCAGTCTTTTCTGTCATCATGAACGAACTAAGAAAAGTTTTGTAATTAACAACACGAGTCTCCCAGATTCATTGTTAAATCCCCATAGTGACAAGAGAAAAAGATAATCCCTCCTGGACAAAACAGTAGCACAAGAACCAAGCAATTAACTGGAAGACAGAAAATGTTGTTCAGTGAGGAGAAGTATGTTCCTTAACTCATTCTCAAACGCAAGACATTTCATTAAGGCACTTAAATAAGCACAAGGAACATCCTATTATATTTATTTACTCCCACCTTACTGTGGAGAAGGAAAAAAAGAATAGTATTCAAAAATAACTTTTCAACTCATACTTGGAACTATCAGGCCTTTACAAGTGTGTATTGTTAGTCTACATCTCTTGTCAATTTGCTTCACAGTAGAAGTTGCAGGAATAGAGAAAATATTAGGAGATCCACATCAAGGAGGAACTGAAGAAAGAAAGTAAGAGCTTAGAGAGGGTGGGTGAGCCTACTAAAGCTGACAATAGCAGAAGTTTGCTGCTCAGCTGTCTTTACCAGGAAGTGAAAGGCGAAGATTAATAATTTACACACCTCTCAGGAATGCTGATATATTTAAACCTGTAGGAAAGGTAAAAATGCTGAAGATAGAGGTAGGCTGCTTTTAAATAACACACACAATTATTTTTAGCGTGATTTTAGCTAAGAATCTCCACAGATTTCATATGCAGTGATTGATTTATTCTCATGATGCCGATTCAGAGATAACTTAATCTTATGACTATTTGCATCTTGACTGCATGAGTATAGAATTTAAAAGGCTTCTTCCAACCTGACTGCACTCAATAAGCATCCCTTTAGTATCCTGTAATAAGATTTCTCTTGGCCCTTGCACAACATATCAGCATGGTGTCATACTTTTATTTAAAAAACAGCAAAATCAAAGGGAAGCTGCACTAACATGACTGAAAACGCAGTTAACCTCTGTGTTGGATTTTTTTTTACAATTTGAATATTGAACTATTTTTTCAAAAATTCCACAGTACTACCATATTGCAGTTGTAGTTTCAAAGTTTTACAGTTCTGCTTACACTGTGATCATTCTGTGTCATTTTTACAGTTCCGGCTTGCAACCATTGCCCCTTGCCCTATCACTAGATGACACTGAGAAGAGCCTGGCTCCATCTTCCTGACACCCACCCTTCGCATATTTATAGACATTAATGAGACACCCCTCAGTCTCCTCTTTTCCAAGCTAAAGAGACCCAACTCCCTCAGCCTCAACTCGTAAGGGAAATGCTCCACTTCCTTCATCATCCTCGTTGCCCTATGCTGGACACTCTCTAGCAACTCCACATCCCTCTTGAACTGAGGGGCCCAGAACTGGAAACAATACTCCAAATGTGGTCTCACCAGTGCAGAGTAGAGGGTGAGAAGAACCTCTCTTGATCTGCTAACCACCCCTCTACTGATCCACCCCAGCATGCTGCTGGCCCTCTTAACCAGAAGGGCACACTGCTGGTTCCTGGTCATCCTGCCGTCCACCAGGACCCCCACGTCCCTTTCTCCTACACTGCTCTCCAACAGGTCAGTCCCCAGCCTATACTGATACCTGGGGTTGTTCTTGCCCAGAGGCAAGACTCTACGCTTACCGTTGTTATACTTCATTAAATTTTTCTAAGCCCAGCTCTCCAGCCTGTCCAGGTCTCGCTGAATGACAGCACAGTCTGCAGGGGTGTCAGCGACACCACCCAGCACTGTGTCATCAGCAAACTTGCTGACATTGCATCCTAATCCCTCATCCAAGTCATTAATGAATAGATTGAATAGAGCTGGTCCCAGCAGCCAACCCTTGGGGGACTCCACTAGATACAGGCGTCCAACTAGACTGTCCCGTTGACCACTACTCTCTGGCTTCTGTCCTGCAGCCACTTCTTGATCCCCCTCACTAGCCTATTGTCCAGACCACACTGCCTCAGTTTGGCTGCAAGGATGCTGTGGGATACTGTGTCAAATTCTTTACTGAAGTCAAGATAGACCACATCCACTGCTCTGCCGTCATCCATCCACCTGGTTATGTGCTCATAAAAGGCTGTCAGGTTGGTCAAGCATGACCTTCCCTTTCTGAAGCCATGCTGACTGTCCCTAATGACCCTCCTGTACTTGCTGTGCCTGGAGACAGCCTCTAGGACAAATTGTTCCATCACCTTTCCTGGGATGGAGGTGAGGCTGACCAGTCTATAGAAGGGTCCTTTTCCTTCCTTTTTTGAAGATTGGATTGACATTTACTAACCTCCAGTCCTTAGGCAACTCTCTTGATCCCCATGACTTAGAAAAGACTTAGCAATGACTTTTTGCCATCTCCCTTACCACTTGCAGGTGCATCCCATCTGGGCTCGTGGACTTATTTACATCCAGTTTGCTCAACTTATCTCTAACCCAGTCCTCATCAACCAGGGCAAGCTCTTCTTCTGTCTCAACTTCCTCTGGAGCTTCAGCAGTCTGGGTCTTGATTTCTGGACAGTCCCCAGAAGTACAGACAGAGGCAAAGACGGTGTTCAGTATCTCTGCTTTCTCTGTATCCTCTGTCTTCAGGGCACCCACCTCATTCAGCAGGGAGCCTACATGGCCTCTAGTTTTAGTTTTACCTGCAATGTATTTGAAGAAGCCCTTTTTGTTGCCCTTGACCTCTCTTGCAAGGTTTAATTCCAAGGAGGCCTTGTCTTTTCTAGTTGCATCCCTACATTCTCTCACCAGAGCCTTATCATCACCCCAAGTGGCCGTCCTCTCCTTCCATGACCTATAGGCTTTCTTCCTCCTGTTCCATTTGCCCATTGGCTCCCTGTTTAACCACACAGGTCTTCTGGCTCCCTTCTTTGACTTCCTTCCTGTTGGAATGCTCAATGTTTCAGATCTTTCTTCTACAGCAAGAAGATGCCTATTTTTAGTGGATTGAATCAAGCATCTAATTTTCTGTAAGGACTGGTCCTGATGGAAGTGTTTCCAGCAATCTTACTTAGAAATAAGGGCTGCCTGTTCTTGCCCTAAAACCACATGAAATCATTGGGCAAGACTAATTTTGGGGACATCAGTGCAAACCTCAAATTATTCCACTCAGTGTAATGGGATTACAATTAGTCTATTGCAAAATGAGTGAGAGACAAATCATATCCTTGTCTGTTTTTGTATAGTTACTCTATAAAATAATGATTTTGATAAACTGATGAAAAAACCCACTTTATCTTTTCTAAACCTCTAACATCAAGTTCTGTGCTGGTAGCGTGTGTGTGGTCGTGCTTGAAGTTTAGCTGAATATGTTTGAAAAGCTAGGGAACACTGAAGATAACTTTAGAAATGCTAAATGCTCTTCGTACATTCCAAATTTCCTACAGGCGGGATCCCATATGGGTTTGCAGCCTGTGTAGGAAGATAACTACTTTCAATGCATAATTCATTGATAGGTAGCTAAACAGATTACTGCTTTGGAAGCCAAACTTTCATTTTGTATTTTCAATCACAGACTACTCACTGTTTTGGAATCCTCCTTCAGGAAGATTTTTAGTGTTTTAAACAACACTTTCTGTCATTATTAATTTATTTGTTATTCCAAAGCAATGGCCCTTGAAGAAGGAAAAATGCAGAAAATGAGTACCCGGATGTGTGTATGCTGATGTATGCATTCCTATTCCACTTCAGTTGACTAACATGTGGAAAAAATATCCATTTCAATTTACACAGGTTGTTAGAGAAATGCGTATTAAACTGAAAGATGACCACTTTGATATCATTATACTTGGATTCAGACCTGGGAGTGTGATTGCCAGTTTTATCTCCGTGCTGCAAATACAAGATCCCATCAGTGTGGATGTTATGCAGGAATACTTGAGTCAAATATTACAGACCAAGTTTGGTAGTGGAACTAAAGTAACTGTACGATGTAAGTGGTGTTAAAAAGAGCTTCCCTATGATGTGGGGGGTTAAAGGGTCAAATCTCCCACTCTTCACTAAAGTTGATATGTTAAGTCTTTTAAGAGATTCAAGTATTTCAGATAACCTAAACTTGGTTCACATAAAATGTAGAATATGCCTGGACTTTAAAGTCACTACACATACCCAGTTCTATACTCAAAGGATGTGCTCTCTTCGCATAGGAGGGCTAAGTGAACTATTTGTTGCAGTGTGTATAATTTTTGTACCCTCTATGCTGATCTTAATAGATTTCCTTTCTATGGAGAAGGGGATGAGAAGACTTCTGTAGTGATATCTGCAATACTTCTCTCTGGATAGAGATGTGATGGAAGGGTTCAACCATTCTGCTGGCACTCTCCAAAATCATCGGTCCCTGCCTTCCCAGCTAGAGCTGATGTGGATTTAGCACCACAAAGTACTGCAGAGAAGCAAAGAGGCTGAGAGGAAAAGTAGAAATTGTGCTGGATGTTTATTTATTGAAAATACAGTGTCATGCTCATGGTAGTAGTGGTAATGTACTTATTGCCATGAGCTTCTGTGAGTTCGAGGCTTTTAATGCAACATAGATTCTCATTCAGCCCCTTTGTAAAATAACGGCTAGCATAATTTAGTCTCTGTGCCTTTGCACCATTACTACACATGCCTTTTGAGTCATGTTTATGTGTGCTACAGGCCTTTCATTGCCTTTATCTGGTAACCAGGAAGCTTTCTGGTTTTGGCCTATCAGTTTAGAGACTTCAGTTTCAGTGCACTGTCTCATGGAGCAATACAAGGATAGGTGTGAGTAGAAATCACAGACCAGGTCCAACTTAATTTCTACTAGTTGCTTGTACAACTAATAAGGACTACTATAAGGGGTAAACAGTGTACAGCTCCATTTTACAGCCCTTTTTCACACTTTGGAACGACTTTTTGTTGAGGCACAGCCTGAAGTTCTCTCCTGCAGGAACCTTCCATCAAGCAAATCCTCAGAGCTACGAATTACGGCTACCCCAAACAGATCACAAGGACCTACAGACAGATAGAGATGCATAAAGTTTTCTAGCCAACATATCTTTACTACATACAAAAAACTTTTAAAATATTATTCAAAAGTTTCAAACCTGCCAAAGAGTAAAATGTCACTTATGGCTCCAGTCTTTCTTACAGCTATGTTTAACCAGTTTTAGCTAATATTTCTAAAATGTGTTTTAAATTTCCAGGTCTGTCTCCACAGTCAGCAACTGAAAACATTTACCCCTGGAAAGTGGCAGTGATCGTCCTTGGAGTTTTACTTGGAGCTGCAGTAGTGCTTATTCTTTTGGTAACACTGGTTTACATCTATATGAAGAAAAGATCTGGTAAATATTTGGTCGAACCCAAAGGACTCCTGGGAAATTTTTTCTACAGGAATGTATAATATAAGCCATCAGCTTAAATTTTTATGATAAGGGAAAAAATTAATATATTTGTATTTAAGTTCTATGTTAATTATTTATAGCCACTTAAGATAATTCCTGAGCTCCTGACAACCTTTTAACCATCATCATCTTAACATTGCTCTCAGTGTGGAGCAGGGAATTCTACCTGTGAGTAGAGTGAGCCACGGAGAAACTTCGGTTCAGACTATACACTGTAAGTATTGTAATGACACCTAACCATTGACAGAAAAGAGAGACGAGGTCTGAACTACTTAATACTCTCATATTTAGTAGCGGCATATACCTTAGTACTTGTGGCAGATCATCTGAGTACATGGCTGAACTCAGAGTCATTCTGTTGGGCTTTATGCACTTGGCCAACGGTGATTCATCTCACCTGAGGTTTGTATCACTACATGAAGATGCCTCTGTCTCTTCAGTGACTGCAGGATGAGCCATGGACAATTAGTGTTCTATCATACGCAGCTTGGTTAGGAGTCAGAAGGGAAGTGGGATAGGTCTGGGCTACACAGACTTGCTATAGGAGACTCTGGTGGTGCAAGAGTTTGATCTGGAAGCTGCTGAATTTAAGGTTAGTTTCTTTAATTGTTGATCTGTGAAGAAACATCTGTTTTTGTATGACAAATATATAGCATGATAAATGCATGTCATTTAACAGAAAACCAGTAGCTGCATAGCCTTAACTTGATACTAGATGAGGGAAGGGAGACAGGTTAATTTGGGCTGAAGTACTTTATTAATTTGTTTTTTGTCTGTCAGAAATGGTTGTCTGGGCAATGGTGTGTCATGGGCAGTATTGATGTTTGTATTTTTGGTAAGATTGATGTCTCCAACTACTTCTCCCTGTGTATGTGTGTTTTGTCTGTATGCCTATGCCAGCATTTCTATTGAGGCTATCCTGTGATATCTTGTGACCCCAGCTCATCTCCTTGAATGGTTCAGGCTCTTTGTCTTTGCAGGTTATGTTATGTTTAGTTGGCACAGTTTAGAGCAAGAAGGTGTTCATAACTGTGCATGTTGCGGGACACTGCAGGAGATGGAAGAGCTTAGCAGAGTGGTGATGCACAAGCAATCCTGCTGTCCTCTGCGTGCAGATAGTGTTTATTTTTTTATACTTCATTTCTGGTCAACCACGGAGGTGGTTGAGTCACCGTCCTTGGAAGTATTCATGTTTAGGCTACATGAGGTGCTGAGTGGCATGATCTAGATGTTAGATGTTAGGATTACTGGGTTTTTTTGGATTTAGGTTGGACTGGATGATCTTTAAGGTCTTTTCCAACCTTATCATTACTGTGATACTGTGATACTGTGCTAAAGTATGTCTCCTAAAGGAACCCAACTGAAGACCTGATTAAGCAGAAGGGTGAAGCCATCTTGTGCCCTCATCTTACTGTATAAATGCTGATTTAGCTCAGGCTGTATCATCAGCCTAATGATGTAAGTCACAGGCAGCCTTGCTCCTCTGTCCTTGGCTTAGCAGCAGTGTCATTGTTTGAGGCTGATGGACTGTGCTGGTTGAGAAGGGAAGGCTGTGAGTACCCAGGGCATCCTTGCACACAAGTTGTGCTGATGGCTTATGTTCCTATCTGGAATATTTATTTATTTTTTTCAGGGACCTATGAAAGAGGGGTCTTGCATGACTTGCTCTCCCTTTCCTCCCATGTCCTATCAGCTTGGCAGTCCTGTTCAGACCTGGGGCATGGAGTCACTGCCCACCTCAATGGTGTCATTAATATTTGTTAAACTTACTTTAGATGTGTTTTACACATAGCTAGCTCTGGTGCTATATTCACTGAGCAGTTAGTTGGCTTTCTATTCTATTAGCAAATACAAGCTCTCCAGCAAGCTCCATGTTGAAAATACAAATGAGCACTCTTGCTTATGTTAATGGTCTTTTCTTTCTTGTTTTGTGAGGTCCACTTTGAATACCAAGCCCTCATTGTTAGTAAAATTTTCCAATATCCTTGAAAATGATGTTGAAATAAAGGTGTTAAAATAAACTCCACAGTACAGCAGGCTTGTACTATGGAATCCTGGGACTTGTTAATACAAAATATATTTAAGCTTCCTGAAGAAAACTGATAGTTTACATGTTTTCTAAACATACTTTACAAATAAAATCTCAATTTTTACTATTTTGCATTCTGAAAGTTTCTGCTATTCTCATTGTGTCATGTATTTTGGAGCCTCTTCCACCTGCAGGAGTAGAGAACGGCCAGTACTACTAACAATAGTACTAACCTTGGTCCAATATTCAGTTGCACAGAGGCACAATCACTTTTAGCTACATGAAACAAGATAAACTAGATCTAATGCATCAAGCCTTGTTTTTCCTCTGCCCAAATAAAAAAATCCCCCTATCACCACACTATGTTGTCTAGGCTCTGAGGACTCTGTAAATGAGTGAAGAAGCCACATCTCCTTTTTCCACAGATGAATCACTTCCTTGCTTGCAAGCAGCATTCACATAGGCTCCCTGCTTGGAGAGCTGGTCCAGCAAATGGGAGAGGGAAATAAATCGCTGATGGTGTCTAGGTATCTGGCCTTTGGTGGTATCAATGGGATTTAACAGCACCTACATCTTTGTGGGTCAAGGTTTATCTAAGTTTGGAAAAAACCCTTTTCCTGTTTCAGACTAATTTTTTTTTTTTTCCCCAGGAACTGACTGACATGATTACTTGAAAAATTTGAGCTGCTCTGGCTTCAGGGTCTAGGGCTGAGCCAGTGCCTGAGGACAGAACTATGTAAATCTGGCTTCCTGCATGCTCTATGCCCCATCACTGTAGCAATGTGCCTTCCCATCTCCACAAACTCCTCTGCTTCCTGTCCATTCTATGGCGCCTGGAGTCCTCATGCCTCATGTTTCACTAAATCCTGACATAAGTGCCTCAGCACTCTGTGTTTCATCACTTCACTCTGATATAGGTGGGCAGTCTCTCATCAGTTATATGGTCTATCACACAAGAGGAGGCTAAATTGTTTTCAAGCAAGAAACTCTGCAGAGAGGAGGAAGGTTCTGGGAGAAATCACCTGTGGGACTGATGGGGTTTCTAGCCCACAGGGATTCTTTAAAAAAACAGTAAAAATTAGAGGCAAATTGTTTAGGTTCATAAATGTAGAAGACAATAACCTAAGCAGTAAGTAGAAATTTATTAGAAAGCATAAATTGTAGGACAGAATGAACTGTGCATTATTCTGAGAATAGAACACTGACCAGAGTATACCATCCATAGCTTAACATAGCATCCATTTTTGGTAGAGACAGGAAGCACGTACCCAGATGATAACATAATTTGCTCATGTAAGCCTCTGCAAGATGTGCTTTCTGAGTCTTTGTTAAAGTGCCATAGAACTATCATAGAACCACAGAATGGTTTAGGTTGGAAGGGACCTCAGAAATCATCTAGTTCCAATGCCACTGTCATAGGCAGTGACACCTCTCATTAGATCAGGTTGCCAGAGCTCTATTCAATCTGACCTTGTTCACTCCCAGAGAAAGGGCAAATGAATAGTCTGGTTTATATCAGTTGCAAGACTTGGATGTTCCCTTTCTTGGAAGTGTTGGATTCCTAGCCTCTGATGGGGTTCATGATGTGCTATTTTTTCCATGAGTGCCAGTAGTGTAAGTATCTAGAGAAACAGTTCAGCTTGCTACATAGAGAATTGCTGTGTTGGCTCAGAAGACCCATCGAACCCAGTATTCCCTCTCCAACCACTTTCAAGTAACAAGCAATCACTCTGTTTATTGGGTCTCATCCTATGGAGACTGGTGTAAGTTTCTGTTATTCAAGTTTTAAGTAAGTCACTTAAGCTACCTTTTCCTTCATGGGTGTTATGATCAAGACCAGTGTCTTAGGAAACACTGAGTTCTGTTCTTACTGAAACTGATAGCAGTCTGCCAGCTGACTCAACACTGAGGCTGAGACCATAGCTTCTGGCCTCAGTCATGTCATGTGATGGCTCTGGGGCTGCTGAGATGAGACTCAAGTCTTTTGTAGATTTTAAAATCATCTCCCTTTTCCAGAATTCATTACTGCAGTTGCTGTCAATGGCAAAGACTTTTGCTACAGCTGAAAGAGTTAGGTATTAGGCATTGTGATGGAAATGATGATGGTATGAAACCAGGACTACACTCAGCTGTTGCACTACATTCCCATAGGCACAGGCTGTTCATGACTGGACCTAGCTGTGTTAAGGAAGAGCAGGTTGTGCAGTCACTATCACTATCTTCTATCTGATCAGGATTATGTGGGCTATGCTAGGAATTTACCTTAGGGCCCTTGCATTTGCAGACTAATTATGGAGAGAAGAAATCCTTTAAAAAGGGAGGAATAAAGCAACAGGACAAACTGAACAAGTTCTCAAACTGAACAAAAAAGGCCTGGGCAACACCAGGAACACTATCTCTCTCCTGTCCTCCTCCATCCTGAGAGTCAGGTGCCAGAGGCACAGAAGGAAGTGCCTGATGTACACAGAAAAAACAGCAGGCCAGACATTCCCTGTGCAGAAAGGTGACTGCACCATGTGCTGAAAGTCACTGAAGCAAGACACTAAAGGATCACAGCATCATTCAGGTTGGAAAAGATTGTTAAAATCATTGAGTCCAACCATTAAACAAACTGTACCAAGCCCTTTGCTAAACCATGTCCCTAAGCTCCACGGCTTTTAAATACATCCAGGGATGGCGATTCAGCTGTCTCTCTGGGCAGCCTGTTCTAATGCCTGATGACCTTCCATGCAGGTTCATTAGAAAAGGGTACGCATACGGATGGTCTTCACAGCTACTGTAGAGAAGATTATTCCCTGTCCTGCACTTGCAACCTGAAAACGAAACCAATGGTTTGTTTTTTTTTATAATGATGAGACTGTACTATTGTAACACCACATCTGAGCTTCCAAAAATCTGAATACCTTGATCAGACGTGGGCGGAAGAACGCCGCATTTCATGAAGGTATGGGGTTAACACAGCACTGCACTATGCAGCAGCAGCCACCAGATGGTGCTCCCTGTGCCGTTATCAGATGCTCCAAGACCTGATCGCGCCGAACCTTCAAAACTTCTTCAGCTTCTGGCTTAGTCTCCGGGACAGGACAGCCTGGAAACTCACCTTCCTTTCAGTATACTTTGTGATATTTAAGTACACGTCAGTCCTGTCTGAAAGCCATTCAAGTGTCACGTTTTCCAGCACATGAGATGGCATAAGTGTTGGAGAATCAATAAATGTCTTCACTCTGAAGAAGTGACACAGAGCAAAGAGATGTTGGACAGGCATCAGCAGGGTCTGCTGCTGCAGGTCACCTTGGCTGTGCCCTGGCAGCTGACTCTGAGGCCATGCTGTGGCAGGCTCGAAAAGCCATGCAGCGCTCCAGTTACACACACCTTTAAGCTCATGGGGGAATTACAGTCAAAAAAGGAAGGGATAAAGGTGACTCTGGGAATCTCACTGTGATCCTACCTATCTCTCTGAGCACCTAAATACCAGCTTAGCCCTGAAGTCTGTGAAAACACTCGAAGAATGAGGTTTTAGTTTGCTTCCTCCACACACTTCTCTTCTGCTTGCTTTTGCATGTTTTGGGTTGCTGCAAAATGGAGTGAGAACAGAGGGCAGCACGCTGGCCACACAAGACACCAGTGTAGCAGTCAGGGAGTAAGAAGAGTCACTTGCAGAAGGAATAGATGTGTTTGCTGGACTTCAATACTGCTCTTGTAGTAACGCAAATCACTAACTCACTGTCACTGTGGCCCTGTATTGAAGCAGCTCCTAAAGTTTAATTCATATCATTGAAACAATAAACATTCTGTTCTTCTAAGAGGTTAATTGCACATCAAGTATATCCAAAATCTTAATTTCAATTTTCTTCTCACGTTCAGAAGCCTTATGTTGCCTGTGGAGTCTTCATCTTTTCAGCTCTTTCTCCTGGAGGTTTTTACATTCACTGAATCAGCAACTTAAGTAAATTAATATTAAGAAAAGATATAATTTTATGAGCAATGCCAAATTATCAGCGTGGAAAAACACCCTATGAATACCAAATGTAATTAAATATTAGCTCTCAGCTAATTAAAAATTCTGACATTCCAACTGTCATTTTCCTTAACTATCACTAAGGCAATTTCATGTATCTAATCATTCCTCCTGTCTAAGGAAATAGATAGCTGCAAAGTGCTAGCTGTCAGTGAACTTGCTTGCTCTTCAGTATTATACAACAGAGCCTGATTATTGCACTGTTAGTTTTTAAATCTTAATTAGTGTTTAAGGAAAAGACTATTTTCCTTCAGTTCTGCTGAATTGTGCCTAAATCCATGACTGATGCTCCCTGAAGTCACCCCTGGGCCAAGGAAAGGAGAATGCATGATCTGTGGTAATAAACAGTGACACAAGGCTATCTGCTCGACTCACATTTGTCACTACTCTGTCACTCACCCTAAGGGCAAGCGATATGCTATAACCTTACAGCCATGACTAGTGAATAGCCCTATAGGGCCAAAGAGATAGGCAGTGTAATCTCTTGGCTCTTCTTTCTGCCTTTCCACAAGCAGTAGAATTGGGAAAAGCAGTTTACCCTTGGCCAGGGACAGGGTCTGGGGGATGCCACCTGGCAGGGCTGTCCAGGAGGAAGAAATCCAGCCCTGTAGGAACAACATTTTTGTCTCTTCCCAGAGATGCAGCTGTATTTGCTGTGTGATGTTGTGACAGGGATGAGGACATTTGTCTTGCACTGGGCCAGCCTCTGTTGTCAACAGAGAAAATTGAGCACCTTCAGACATGATTCATCTTACCTGTTTTAGGTGTCTACTTCAAATTAGATGAAATCACCTAGAAATATGTTTCTCTCCATTAACTCCAAAGGGAAACTAGAGCAACACTAGCTTACAGACACCAACATTATAGGAAAGCTGTAGGTGCTCAAAAGAAAGCCCTTTCCTCAAATTTTGTATCTTGGAACCAAGTACCAGCTTCATCCATCATGCCAACTTGCAAAGTAGGTCAGCAGATCTGTGGTCTTATAGACCTAGGCAAGGCTTTATACAGGTCACAGAGAAAGAGCAGCAATTTTTGCAAGCATAAGGTGTTCAGCAGCAGCACCTAACTGGGAGCCTGTGGCTCTGCAGACACACAAGACATTTTCTCTCATTTCCAGAATTTTGCCAATTATGGCCCACAGGCTCTACTTACCACAGGGCCTCACATGACTGGTGCTTTCCTCCCCTCTTTGCTTCAAGTACAACTTGAATGAAGGTCTCACTAACAGGACTTAGGCCTTGGAGGAAGACAGACATGTGGGATAGAAGATAACATCTATCTTTCCATCTCATATCTCTCTTACCATCTTTGTCAGGATGCATCTTGACTTCAACATGCAGATGTTTAAGAAAATGTGCACTGCCATCAGTGAGCTGTTGCATGAGCACCTGTCTCCATCACAGTGCTGCTGCCTCCAACCCTGTGCAGCCTGCATGTAGAGCTGCAGCCACAAAAGCATCAGCAAAGAATGGGCAATCCAGTCATGTATGTGTGCAGATTATGTGGGAGGAGTGAGGAATACTCGAGAGGGATTAAAGCAAGGACAAAGTAATGCTAATTTGTCATTGCTTACTGGTAGAGTTAAGGACACTGGTTAGGAAGACTCGTGCCTGCTTCACTCTTTCATGACAGATCACTGCCCAGCCTTGCAAACTCATTGTGCCAACTGCACTGGGACCTCAGAGCAGTGAGGAAGCAGAGAGAACATGATACTACCATGCAAGCCTGACAGTAGATACCTGCTTTGATTCCTGCTGCTAGAAATCTGCCAGCCTCAGACACGCAAGCTAGCAGCAGTGATGGCATGATGGACGCTCCTCCTTTTGTATTTTGTACAGGCACAAAGCCCTGTGGTTGCCTTCTTGTTAATGATGAGTGTTGTCACACGGCTCTGTGAAGAACTTCCTCAGTTCTAGTAAGAAGCACTGAAAACTGAGTAAGAAGAGAGAGTGAATGTGGAGCTTATGTCACTCTTGAAAACTCCCTTTTCCTTGGGTTCCTCAGTCTTACACTAGTAACTGGTTCCTGCTTCACTACAACAACTCTGTATTAGCTGGGTTGTCCTTAATTTGCAACATGTCAAAGCAAATGTATTTAAGGTGTATTTACAGTTAACTCATAGGAAATTATGGTCTAGGCTGTCACTGCCAAAAAAAAACCTAGCAAAGGAAGCTTTTGGGTCACACTGTAAAGGGTAATGTGATGTGAGAGAAGTGATTGATATCTTAAATATGAGGAAATGGGCTTTCCTGCTTTGTCCTACAGCTTGTATGGCAATTGTCTCTCTCTCATCCTCTTTTATTAAATCATCTCTCCAAGGGTAGCTGGGAACAGTTTTCATTTTTATTCTTTACATCTTACAATGTAATTTGTAATCTCTTAATGATGATTTTAATTAGTCTTCCCTTCTTTAAAGTTACAAGCACCACAGTTAGGGGTTTATTAAATCTTTTAGTTGGCTACTCAGCTCTTAAAAGAGCTGGGCAAGTTGAGGGTCCTGAAAGAGAGTTAACCAGATATTTGGTTTTGGAATTACATCTGACACAGACTTGGAGTGCCCAACTGATGGTAATTTTTTCTGACCAGAAGCTTACACTGGAAAACTGCCAAAGTCAAACAGCTTTGCTGGATCCTGCTCATTTTCCTGTCAGCTTGCTCAGACTTTGGCTGGAGAGGCTACAGGTGCTGCCCTCCAATCCATTGCACCAGCTAGGCAGACAGAGAACGAGTCAGTGGACTTCCATCCGTGTTTTTCTCGAAGGCTTCTTTTTCCACTAAACTTTTCTTCTTTACCTTCCTTTCCAAACAAAAAGCTAGTAGGTTGCCACAAACTGGAAGTGTATCTTGAATAAAATTACACAGAAATTTCCATTGTGAGATTACATTGCCACATCCATCAAGCCTGTCATCTTCAACTCGGGAAAGCTATCTGAGCTGAGTTTGAGGAATTTGATGTCCTTAATGACACAGCCTGCTTCCAGGAAAAGGAAACAGCAGGATGCTTATTGTCCATGTGCTACACAGAGTGCATCTTGGTGGAAATAAAAGTAGGAAGACTTTAATATGGGAGACATACTCTGTTCTGCAGCTGACGGTAGTGAAACAGTACTGGAATTTTTAAAAGTACCAATAAGGCAACATTTAAAAGCATCGTGCCCAACATAGCTAGGCACTTTCTGTCTCACTGGACTGGAAGCTGTTCATTGCTGTGGGACCACTGATGCCAGTCTGCCTGTTTGCAAGCAAGGTAACGAGTCCCAGTAGTGCTCTGTAAATGGGACAGACCCACTGTGAACCTGACATGACTCAGAGCACTGCAGAAATAGGAGAATAATGTAATAAAATTTGGAAAGGAGCTGCATGGTTTGAGTAAAAGCAGTGCAGACAAGGAAGTACTTTTCAGGCTCTTAGGATAGAAGATGCTACGTAGAATTTGCTGGTGCTAGACTTGGCCTGGATAGTTGACAGTGATGATTCCTAAAACTATCTCTACAGAGAACTTTGATCATGTCAAATAGTTTGGAGTAACGGGGAAATGTCTTTATTCCTAAAATATTTGCACCGGAATTCAAAGCAGGCCAGAGCAATGGCTGGATTAGGTAGGAGTCTTTGACATCAGCTCAAGGCAATCTAAAGAAATTGCTTTAATAACAAACTATGATATCAAGCAAGATATGTAATGCCGTGCACTGAGAAGACTCTCTTCTGCCTGACTAAGCTAGGTCAGCTCTTTTTTATGACCAGGTACTAGGCAGATTTACAAAAATATCTGCATTCTCACATGTGATATAGATATATAATTGTGAGCTTTGATTTAGTATCTGACGACAGTGTGTCCAACACTGCGCTATATTGTAAAATGAGATAAATAGTTTATCAACTGGTACACTAACATACCTCAAGGCAGTTATCACTGGGAAAGTTTCTAATGGACATGTTTTGATTAAGATTGCACTGGAGATAGCGTTAAGCCTGGAGTGATTAAATATTTGCATCGGTGATTCAGAGATAAATATAACTCCTCTGCTAATTAAGGTGTGACTTATGTAGAATGGTAAACAAAGAGGCTAGAACTGCTGCATGCAACAATCTTGACTTCTTGATAAGCTTGACACATTTAAGTGAAATGTGTTTAAGTGCTTGACTGCACAGATACGCTTTCAGGACTCAGAAATGAAGGTCAAGTCTACAGAACAGGACTGTATCGCAGCAGGAAGAGACAGGAAGAAAAGTATTTGGCAACTGAGGGATAAGCAAATAGGAGTGAGCTCCCACCGTTATGCTGTGCACAAAAAAGGTTAATGGGATGCTTGGATTATCAAGTTTTGGTACCAGCTACTTTAAAGAGAGGTTGAAAAGGTACAGAAAAGAGCCACAGATTATTAAATGGCAAGATAAACTGCCTTAAAGAGAGCCCTAGAGGATTCAACTTATAAAAAAGTAGATTAGATTCAGCTTGATGATTATACTTAGGTATCTGCGTTCTTGTAACTGGGGGAGGGAAAAATACCAAACTGAAAGGGGCCTTTTAACCTGGTTAATTATATATGTGAGCAAAGAGTTGAAAATTGGGGAAAACATGTAAATACTCTGCAAATCGTTTTTACAGAAAATGACAAACTGGTGCAATAAACTGTCAAAGATAACATAGAATCATAGAATCATAGAATCATGGAATCATTAGGGATTGGAAGGGACCTAGAAAGATCTAGTCCAATCCCCCTGCCACAGCAGGATCACCTAGACCNACAGGCTCTTTTCACTTGCTCCCTGTGATAGGACAAGGAGCAATGGGTGTAAGTTGCAGTAAAGGAGGTTCCGCCTCAACACAAGGGGGAACATCTTTACTGTGAGGGTCACAGAGCACTGGAACAGGCTCCCCAGGGAGGTTGTGGAGTCTCCTTCTCTGGGGACTTTCAAGGCCCACCTGGATGTGTTCCTCTGTGATCTGTGTTAGATACTTTTGTCCTGCTCTGGCAGGGGGGTTGGACTCAACGATCTCTTTGGGTCCCTTCCAACCCCTAATATCCTATGATCCTAAGATCCTATGATCCATCCAGCCCGGCCTTAAACACCTCCAAGGAGGGGGCCCCAACCACCTCCCTGGGCAACCCATTCCAGGCCCTCACCACTCTCACGCTGAAGAACTTCCTCCTCACATCCACTCTACCCATCTCCAGCTTTGCTCCATTCCCCCTAGTCCTGTCGCTACCTGACATCCTAAAAAGTCCCTCTCCAGCTTTTTTGTAGGCCCCCTTCAGACACTGGAAGGCCACAATAAGGTCACCCCTGAGCCTCCTTTTCTCCAGACTGAACAGCCCCAACTCTCTCTGGCCTCATAGGAGAGATGCTCCAGCATCCTCTGAACTCGCTCTAGCATGTCCACATCCTTCTTGTAATAAGGGCTCCAGAACTGGACGCAGTACTCCAGGTGGGTCTCACCAGAGCAGAGCAGAGGGGGAGAATCACGTCCCTCGACCTGCTGGCCACACTTCTCCTGATGCAGCCCAGGATCCGGTTTGCCTTCCAGGCTGCAAGTGCACACTGCTGGCTCATAGAATCATAGAATCACAGAATAATAGAATCATCAGGGATTGAAAGGGACCTCGAAAGATCATCTAGTCCAATCCCTCTACAACAGCTGGATCACCTAGACCAAGTCACACAGGAACACATCCAGGCGGGTCTTACATGTTGAACTTTTCGTCCACAAGCATCCCCAAGTCCCTCTCCTCAGGGCAACTCTCCAGCCAGTCACTGCCTAGTCTGTATTTGTGCTTAGTATTGTCTCGACCCAGATGCGGGACCTTATACTTGGACTTGCTGAACCCCATGAAGTTGGCTTTTGTGCACCTCTCCAGCCTGTCCAGGTCCCGCACAGCCAAACTGAGGCAGTATGGTCTGGATGATAGGGCAGTAAGGTGGATGATGAATTGGCTGCAGGATAGAAGCCAGAGAGTAGTGGTCAATGGGACAGAGTCTAGTTGGAGGCCTGAATGTAGTGGAGACCCCCAAGGGTCGGTAATGGGACCAGTCCTATTCAATCTATTCATTAATGACTTCAATGTGGGATTAAGGTACACTGTCAGCACGTTTGCTGATGACACAAAGCTGAGAGGAGTGGCCCACACCCACCAGGCTGTGCTGCCATTCAGAAGGACCTGGACAGGCTGGAGAGTTGGGCAGGGAGAAATATAACAAGGGTAAGTGTGGAGTCTTGCATCTGGGCACGAACAACCCCAGATACCAGTATAGGTTGTGAATTGACCTGTTGGAGAGCAGTGTAGGAGAAAGGGACGTGGGGGTCTTGGTGGCCAGCAGAATGACTATGAGCCAGCAATGTGCCCTTGTGGCAAAGAAGGCCAACGGCATCCAGGGATGGATCAGAAGGGGGGTTGTTAACAGATCAAGAGATGTTCTTCTCCCTCTTTGCTCTGCCCTTGTGAGACCACATCTAGAGTATTGTGTCCAGTTCTGGGCCCCTCAGATCAAGAAGGACGCAGAGCTGCTGGAGAGAGTCCAGCACAACGCCACAAAGATGATGAAGGGAGTAGAACATGTCTCTTATTTGAAAGGACTGAAGTAGCTGGGTCTCTTTAGCTTGGAGAAGAAGAGACTGAGGGATGACCTCATTAATGCTTATAAATATTTGAAGGGTGGATGTCAGGAGGATGGAGCCAGGCTCTTCTTAATGTCATCTAGTGATAATACAAGGGGCAATGAGTACAAGCTGGAACATAGAAGGCTCCATATGAATGTGAGAAGGAACTTCTTCACAGTGAGGGTGATGGAGCACTGGAACAGGCTGCTCAGGGGTGTTGTGAATTCTTCTTCTCTGGAGACATTTAAAACCCGCCTGGATATGTTCCTGTGTGACTTGGTCTAGGTGATCCTGCTCTGGCAGGGGGATTGAACTAGGTGATCTTTTGAGGTTCATTTCCAATCCCGGACATTCTGTGATTCTTTGATTCTGTGAACATTAGAAGAAGAACCTGTCCAGAACATTACCAATTCCCATTCAGGGTAAGTGAGTATGACTGAAGGACCAATGACATACACAGGACCAGCCCAGCAGATATGGCTTATCGGTATGACAGTATGAGTCTGTCATTGGCCAAATACATTAGTATAGTAATGCATACATTAGTAAAGGCTCATTGTGAAAGGATTTTGCATCTGGCCTGTGGACTGACCAAGGAAATCAGGCATTATGGAATGCATTGTCTGTGAGATTTGTGATGGTGCCAAATTACTTGCCAGGTTCCAAGTGTACCACTCTCAAACCTCTACTAGATGTGCCAGGGATTTCAAGTTGCTCATCTCTCCAAACTGACAAACTGTTGCTCTAACAACCATGATAAATTTGAGTCTAGTTCATGGCCTGCAGTTTGGCTCCCTCATGCATAATGACAGCTCAGCTTCCCTGGGAGGCTTCTACGTGACCAGGCACCTTTTGCAGAGTGCACCACACACATTTCTTGGTTCTAGGTGTAATGTGGGACAGAAGAGTTACCGAGTACATATAACAAGCAAACAAATGTGTACTAAACTTACCAGCTCCTGTTACACTCCTTCCTGCATGTAGTCCTGGTAGTTGGCTGACACAAGTGTGTTGGTGCTTTTTTCCCTTGGCAGTTACATGCAGGCTACTGAAAGGAGTGAGTGAGGCAACTCTTCCATTGCTTTATTTGTAACTATAGAGATTTAAAGAGTTTTCTTCCCCTGAGGTAAAGCAGCTTATCTTTGAAAGTCTCCGTCAGACTGGTTTTGTTGCCCGGGAATGACAGTGATTATCTTCCAGGGATTTCAGTGCTGCAGGAAATAAATGTATACATCTGCAGGGGATGTTCAAATGACTTTCAAAATGATCTTTGAGATGCATCAGACAGCATGGCCATGCAGAGTAATTGAGGTTTCTCTGCTGAGATTCACATCTCTGTGGCAGAGTCTAAAATCCAAACTCTTTGGTGCTTTTGCCGTCAGTTATGTATAAACCTACCTGAGGTGGGCAGGGTTGGGGAAAAGTACTGTTTTTGCTTCTCAAGTGGATGATCAGAGTGCTTTTCTGACAGGCACAGTAGCTGCTTCATTTAACCTGGGTCAGGGAGATTTATTCAGAGTCTCTCATCCTTTGTAGAAATGCTGTAGATCCTGGGGTGAAATCGGCACTTCATGAAGTTGTTCCACTTCACACAGAAACAAAAGGGTGAGTGGTATTCACATCCCTTCCCCAGCTGATGTCGCATTTTCAAAGCAGAACAATTGCAAGAGGAGAGACACCCAATGTTTTCCCCACAGAATACTTACTTTCAGTGATTCAAACCTTGTTCTGTCTCAACAGGCATTTCCAAAACCTGTCTTGAGACCAGGCAGAGACTGAATTTGGAGTTTACTTTTCAGCACCAGCATGCGCGCTAAGTGGTGGGACTATTTGGTGTAGTGGGACAGCTGCTGTTTGCAGCTTTCTGTGAGAAAAACATGAATTGGTGTCATGGATGAGAATCCTCTCTGTAAACAGCTTTCAGGGATTAAATCCAAGTCCTCCAGGCATGAGTCTTTCCTTGGTATTTTCTTCTAACTTTTCCTGATGATGTCTGTGTAACTCTTTCCTAGGTCCCTGACTCTGTCCCTTGGCACCATACAGGGAGCCTAAGCTGGCAAAGCATTTCAGAAGATTGATGTTGTGCCTAATTCTCAAGATGCCTTGTGAACTGAGACTGCAGTCTTTTCCTCAGACTGTGAGAGTATTTCCTTCACCTATCTACCTCCCAACAGGGTGGCCAAAGTTTTTGTCCTGGCTATCACTTCATGAGTGCTATCCCTTTCTCCTTTTTCTCCAGACCTTGAGGCTATAGCCTGGGAAGGTGCAGACTAGGGAGGCATGATGCCTAAAATTCAGCTGCTCTTAGCTGGAATTTCCAGCCATTTGTCTGAGCAATGCGTCTGCATGTCTGATTAGAACAAGGGCTGTGTGCTTTGAGGGGGATTGCACTGTAGGAATGCAGAAATATGTCTTAAATATCCTCAGTGTTGGGAACTTTTTCCTAGTGCCCTTATCTGTTCTCAGCATGATATATGGGTGGTGGAAAAATTTGCCATTTCTCCTCTCATGGTAACTGAGAGAAAGTAAATTTGCTGTGAGCCTGCTATGCTGACATCAACTGAGAGTGGTGAGTTCATATAAATTATGTTCACTCTCTGACAAAAGAGGTCTATTTGTTTGAGCAGGAAGACTGATGATGTGTTCTCTTGCTCTCTCCTGGCATGTCTTGGAGTCAGAGGGCTATGGCAACTGAGGGCTACTTATATACAGGCTAATGGACCACCATCTCTTGCAGAGCTGAGCTAATTCATTGCACTTACTATTACTTCATTTCAGCCTTATTCTCCACAGTTTGCTAGAGCCAAAATGCTCAGACAAATAACTGCCTCCCATCAAAGTGAACACTCTGCACCCCACTCATTACCGCAAGTACAATAGAGAGTAGCCATTGAAAAGACTTGCATCTAAAACTGGTCAGAAATAGGTTGGTGTTTAGATACTGAACTACTTGCCTTTGGATCTCAAAAGTGGGACATTTGAGTATCCAGGCGTAAAAATACTGATAAAATTTCATGTAAAATAAACACATGAAACCTTTAATGTTATTTCCAGAAAAGTTAGTTCAAGACAAAAGAACATAGCTCAGCTGGTATCTATCTCTAACATTGGTCATGGCTATTCCAAGTTAGGTGTCTGGAGCCCGCCTAATTGTAAGGGAAGACAAGAAAAATTCAGAATAGAATAAATCCCAAATCAAGGTGAATATTTTAGAAGGAAAGACTGACTTTTCTTTTGGGGATGCAAGTTTTTCTCCACTGAATAAAGGAAAGTCTGCATGACTCACTTAGTTACCAATTTTGTAGGCAGCTAAAATTAGAGATGAATCCTACCCACTATATGGACTATACCTAACTGGAAAGGAATGACTTATTTTTTTCTTTAATATTAAATAGATAATTAATATTAATAGAAGGTAGATCTGTTTAAACTGACTGATCACATTCTTCCCAAATAGCATTATGTGATTGCTTCCAATATAGGTAGGGAAGTATTAATGTCATGTACAAAAAGACATGCCAAAATTGAGAGGGGTTATGACTGTTGTTCCAATAAACAGGGAAGGAGAACAACATGAAAGGAGAATAAAAAAGGTGATCTAAGTCAGGGATTTATTATATTTTAGTAAAATGCTTCTTCAGATATCCATCCCACTGCCAAAAAGTACTGAAAAGTCTTTCTAATTGGGGACTGAGTGAAAAGCTGCTAATAACTTCCTAGTAGTACAGAAACATTTGATGTGTTGCTGGTGGTTTGTTTGATGTATCATCTGAAAATATATGCTGATGTCTTGCAAGTCTTAATACATGAGAAGTTAAACAGAAAAGAATATTTCTTTAGTTTAATTCTCGTCCAGTAAGAGACAATTTTTTCCTCTACTCTGTCTCCTTTTTTTCTGCCCTTTTTTCAAAAGAAAGCACAATGCAGACTCATGCCCACAAGCTGCCAGAATTCTTCATGCTTTCTCAGGATCAGACTACAATGTTTTCCTCAACTTTACTTTTAGGCTGTTCAAACCTATTGATATGCTTTCCATTCTTATTTCACTAAATCTATGGATACAGCATAAAAAGAGAGAAAACATACTTCAGAAACCATCCAAAACAGTGCATATTTTTTGTCTGGGATAAACAGTTGTTGTTGAGATTTATTTAGGTCAATAATGGCCTGAGCATTTCACAGTGAAATGTTTCTTTGTGCTTTCAGTTCCTTTGTTTTTTTTGGTAGATTTAGAAACATAATTCTGAAACAAAAACCCTCAATGTTTTCCTTTGATAAATATTTTTATTTTAAAAAAAGGACTTTTTTCCCCAAAGCTCCTTAAATCTTTTCTATAGAATTCCTTAAACTCTACTTAAATCACCTTAAAATAGCAAGTTGCAAATAACTAAAGCTGAGATTTTTTTTTTCAGAGAAAACTCCGTCTAAAATATTTGCCTTTTATAGCTAAGACTTCCTTTTCTCATCTGCCTCTTACACACTCCTCAATTGAACTTTTCCTACATGTTGTATCTTAGCAGTTAAGTCCACACTGGCTTCTGCATTTCCCCAGGCTACATCACTTCTACACATGAACTAGTTCTTTTAGAGACACTAGAGCTATGAGTACTGCACTAAATGCCTCCCCTGGCCATGCCGTAAATCTGCCCTCTCCTACTGTTGGTGCATTTCCACTTTGTCCTGCCCTTCCCAGTGCATTTCTGCTTGCAGTGACCTTTTTCTTTCCTGTGGGCTGCACCAGTCCACTGTCTGCAATGCTTACCCTGCTGTAAAGCCTGGGAGCTACTACTATTTCCTCATCTATTTTAGGAGTCAGAGTTTTATCCCTGTCTGCTTGTCTTCACCTTCATTTGTAGCTTCCTTTTTCTTTTTTTTTTCTTTTTTTTTTGTCCTGGATTTTTTTAACACAGTTTTATATCTCTATTCTTTTTTTCCCCCTCTCTCTTTTATTTTTTTTCCCCCAGAGTTGTGTTCTTGATCTTTTGTGTCTGCAGGGACCAGGGGATCACCTGTAAAGTTAATGGAAGAGTTAATGAGGGAATGTAGGAATGCAGGAGACTGCTATTTTTAGCACACTTGGTCTTATGTAATCATTTTTTTTTTCTGTGTGATATCAAAATAGATACCAAATACAACTTGGTTTCTGAGAAACCTGTTTTATGTCTCAGTACTTTACTTAGATACTGATACAACAGCTGTCATGGAAAAAAAATCAAGTCCTGAGGATCTGAACATGTACTGTTGCTCAGGAAAAACTCTTGTGAAAGATGACATCTGCAGCGTCCAACCATCACTTGTCTTCACATCATACGTAATGTCTGTGCTTCTGTCCCGCTTCATACAGCAGAGGGTAGTTTCCACATACCCTGCTAAAAGGAGCATGGCAGATACGTTGTTGAGCCCACACTGCGGCAGCCATAACATTGCCAGAGATGCCATCACTTTATTGATCGGGGCATATAATGCGGTATGAACTTGGTGCGATGCTCTGCCAGGCACACTGATGGCTCTTATGAACAACAGGCAATAACAAGACCCAGCTGGGGATGCAGGTGAGCCCAGGCAGACAGTGCAGGCAGAATGGGCAGTTGACAGGCAGCAAACACCTTCCTGCAAAGGACCAAAGAGCGCAGTCCAGCCCTTAGTACCATCAGCTGCCTACAAACAGAGTTGCAACTTTTGATTGCAGGACAGAGTTCAGTACCGTACACTGGAGTTTCACTGCAGTCTTTATGTGGTTTTTCTTGCTTCTTCATGAGCTTTTTTACCTTTGAGCTGTTTTACCTTTAAGAAGGTACAACAGAGGATGGTAAGCATCATGCTGGGTCTGTGTCACTCATCCACTGAGATGAGGGTAGCCCTTGTACTCTCTCTCTCTCTGTCTTGTTCCACCTCACCATTAAGTACCTGACGTATTCAAGGAGTTTGTTTAACTTTGTAAATGCCTTAAACATATACAACAGTATTTCACAGCCCCTTCCAGGTCCTGAAGGACATTATTGTGGGTTGTTCAATGTCTCTGAGGGAAAATAAAGGAGACAAGCTTGAAGAAATTTTTGGTTCTACAGACATGTGCTCCAAATTAAGTTAATTAAGATACTAGTCCCTAACTTGAAGAATGTTTCACAATTTGTCTTTATTTCTAATATTAGGAGATAATTCTATTTTCTCAAACACAGATCAAGCATTCAATGAGGACTTCTGGATGAGCCTATCATGTTTGATCTGGTATTCCACAGCAAGTAGGCATTTTTTTTCTCAATGCACAAGTTATAAGTTAGTATTTTTCTGCAACATCTACAGACGGAATCCAAGGTCCAGCTCAGTGAGTCTCCACAAGCTATTCCTTGGCAATAAGGTGTAGCAGATGGCAAAAGTTCGTATGTTTCCATGGTGGAGCCTTCTCTCATGAAAGATAACTACTGAGATTTATTAGCACATTTGGATATGACAACTACATCAGGAAGTGCTCGAGCACCACCCTGCTGAAATGTTCCTTCTTCTCCATTTCTGAACTAGAACAACTTGCTTAGCTTATATAGCTTATGTATATAAAATACAATAAATCAGTGTGCAAACGCCAGGATCAGAAGACCCATCTTCTCCTCTGAGAGCTTGCGGGACATCCCAACATTCCCTCAGGGAATTCCATCCCGCAGACGCTACGGGAGGGAGCTCACTGGGAAGCCGAACTGTGCCCGTGATGCGAATGACGGCGATGCTCAGAGGTGTCCCGGCGAGCACTCTTTGACCCCCGGAGCCCCCAGAGAAGTGTCTCTCAGTGTTTCGTGCCACCGGCTGCAGCGGGGCGCGAACGCTGTCCAAAGCCCCCGCCCGGTGGAGGGGCGACCCAGTCAGTTCTCCCCAGCCCCGCCGTGGGGGCGGGCGGGGCGGAGGAGGCTCCCCCCGGTCTCTTCCGCCTCCCGCAGCCAGCTGAGGCAGGGAGGTGGCACTTGAGGGCTCTGCGCGGCACCGGCGGAGCGGGAGCGGCCGCCAGCAGCGGGGCAGGCGGAGGGTACATGGCATGTCTGATGGCCGCTTTCTCCCTGGGCACCACTCCGGTAAGGCGCTGCTCTCCCTGCCCCGCTCCGTGGGGTCGCAGCTGGAGCTCGGGCTGGGGGATGGAGCCGGGGTTCCGAGGGAACCTTCTTAAGCTCCCTGAAGGAGTAAGTGGGCCTGGTCGGTGGTCGTGAGGCTGGATCCCGCCGTGGAGTACGGGGTGAGGGGCGCATGTGCGCAGGGGCAATGCGAGGGTCCAGCGGCGCTCGGCGGGATTTGACCGCTAGTTACCTCCGGGCTGTGGCTGAGAGCGGGGGATTAGCGGCCGCTCCGAGCATGCTCGCTGCGCCTGGAGCCTTACGGATCCGCGGAGCGACCGTCACCTTCGGGTAACCCCCGGGGACAACAGGACACAGGTAGCAGGTAGGCGGTGGGGGAGCGGGTGGAGGAGAGGTGCAGTGGGTGGGGGCAGCCGAGGAAGAAGCGGGCAGAGTTCCGTCGCGGAGCTCACTGCGGTGACCGTTGTACACAGACGGCTGTACTTGGGGAAATGGTTTGTTGGGGTGTCCGAAGGGAGTTGAGCTGTGTTTGTGGAGCAGTCACGCAGGGCTCGGTTCACTCCGTGGCGGTCATAACCCCGGGAGTTGCCCATCTCTTCATGTAGAGCCGCATCCCTGCCAGGATCTCAGGGGAGCCTTTGCCCATAGCAGGTGTGTGACTGAAAGCTGGCAGGGCTCTGCCATCCTCTACTGAAAAAGGGTATTTTCATTCCACTGGGTGATTGAAGGGGTTTGTTTAATGTCCCTGGAACAGAAGTCTCTTGCTTCATGCACTCGGATTATTAAGTAGAGACAAGGATCTTGTCCAAAGGCTGCTTCTTTTTGAATTGATCTAAAGTGGAGAAGCTTTGACTGTCCTCTGGATAGTCAAGGTGACCTGCTCATTGAATCATAGAATGGTTTAGGTAGGAAAAGACCTTTGAAATAATCAAATCCAACTACTAAACTAACTGTACCAAGCCTACTGCTAAACAATGTTCCTAAGCTTCAGATCTACACAACTTTTAAACATATCTCTCATCTGCTTCTTATAAGGCTTGTTCTCCAGATCCTTACCTTGTTACCCTTACTTGGGAACCCCTCTAGCACGTCAATGTCTTTCTTGTATTGAGTTGCTCAAAACTGTACAAAGTACTCTATTTGTGCCCTCACTAGTGTCAAGTACAGGGGGACTCACTTTCCTATTCCTACTGGTTTCTTAGTTTTTGGATAGTCCCTCTGACGTGTGAAGGTGCTTGGTGGTTCCTCTGAACCAAACAATTTATGAGTGCCCAAGTAAGCCTTGAAAATGTTCAGAGAAGGGTATTGTTAACAGACCTCCTATTCTTCAGGGAAGAGGGAGGCTCCCCTACTTTAATTGTTCAGTTCTAAGATGTTGTACATTACTCTTGTTATGTTCAAATTACATGCCTTTACAGTCAACTATTTAAGAAATGAGGAATAAGTGGTACTGGATACCTGACCTCTGAGTAAGTTCAGAGCTCAATTAAAATCTCATTCTTGAGAAAATGTGGTAAGCAAAGCTTGTTTTTACAATCAGAACTTGGGGCACCTGCATGAAGAACATGAAGACACTGGCTATATAGTGGTTATGTAGGACTGTTTTGGTTTATTTAAGATGTTTTTCATCAGCATTAATGACAAGTGGCTGATCTGAGCAGGACTTATTTACGACATAAATGGGAAGACCCGTAACCATGACAGAGAGGATGAAAATGGCACAGTGAAAAGGTGGCAATGAGTCTTCTAAGTTGCATTAGAGGATGAGTAGGGGCAGGCAGTGGGATGACTCTATTTGGGGCTATTTAATTCTGATGCCTTGAAAAGTAGTGCAGCATAGAGATACCCTTGGGGGCAG
Source organism: Rhinopomastus cyanomelas (assembly GCA_013400115.1). Taxonomy (NCBI): domain Eukaryota; kingdom Metazoa; phylum Chordata; class Aves; order Bucerotiformes; family Rhinopomastidae; genus Rhinopomastus; species Rhinopomastus cyanomelas. Next base: position 38,987 of record VXBP01002228.1, on the reverse strand, counting down.
CTGTGACACTGTGGAAAGTCTAGCATGAAGCAAGCTACAGAAATTTGAATCCAACACAGATCTCTATAAAAATACAAAATTTTCTAATAGACAACTCTGCTTACGTTAGGCTCTGCTTGTGACATACTACAAACAACAGATGACAATGGACAGCTTCCAAACTGTTCAAAATTCTGTTTTGCTGAAGAAAATTCATGACTTTAACTTCTGGCCTCATACACAGAATCACAGAATGTTACAGGTTGGAGGGGACCTTGAAAGATCATCTAAGGCCAACCCCCTCCTGCTGGAGCAGGGTAAGCTTACAGTACTGTCTCAAGATGTCCTACATGGGGCTTGAACCCGTGACCCCAGGAATTCAGAGTCCCATGCTCTACCAACTGAACCAGCCAGGTGACCATCCTGTTGATACAGGTACAAGGTGCCCGTGCAGGTAAAAGGAGTGGCAAAAGTTCTGGTTTTGTTTGCACAATAAAAAAGATGAGCAAGGCTGGTAGCAGGCCATTGTCATGGTCACAAGAAGAGTGGAAATAGGTTTGGTCCAAGAAATGCCAAGTAAGATTGGCAGAGTGCTACCATGGACAAAACACAGTAAGAGGAACAGCTGTAAGCTTTGCCCTTGCACTCTTTGTGGTACAAGTACTGGATCATCATTTTAGTATGCTTATGTACCTGGTAAGATTTCCGTTAGAGATCACTGTCAAGCAATGAAAGTATGCTAGGATTATGGCTGGAAAGAGCTCTGTTTTCCTAACAGACCTCTAGTAAAGTAACTGTACTGTTGCAGGTTGCCAAGTCTCTAGACCTATCAGTGTACGAGCAAGTAAGGCATAAAAAAACTACATTTACTAATTATTTTCAGAAATACAGCTTGTGCAGATGTTATGGAAGAATATGCTGATCCAAAGGACTAAGAACTCTTTTTGAGTGGCTGCCTTTTGAAATGTCTGTATAGGTAATTTTTTTGGCTGTGTATATGCCCTTTGAGGGGAAACCAGTACTAAAGGAACTGCCCTTTGTGTGCTGCAAGAGCTCTTTTGCCTCTTCTGTCAAGACACTGGCAGAAGAAACAAAATACTTTATTTTCTCCCTTTCAACTTTCAGTGCATTACTGTGCTAGATTCTTAGGTTATGTAAAAATTGCTCTAATGAATAAAGTTTTGAAGCATTTTCCTAAACAGAAGTCAGTGAACTTTGTCCATTTTCCAACTTTTCTCCTCTAGAACGGCAGCAGTGCTGCTGGTACCATGGCTGAGCCAAAGTCAGTGTGTGTTTCAGTGGATGAAGTGGTCTCAAATGGCACAGATAACCAAGACATTCGACTGATGAATGGACGTTTAAAGAAAGTGGACAATACTCTGACAGAAGCTCATCGTTTCTCCTACCTACCCCGCAGACCGGCTGTGAATATTGAGTTTAAAGAACTCTCATACTCTGTCCAAGAAGGTCCATGGTGGAGGAAAAAAGGTGAGGAAAATAATGTTTTGATTAACATACAACTGTATGTCCTACGTGGGTGGTGATGATAGGTGGAATGAGTCTGTTATAAGTTGCAAAGCAAGTGAAAAGAGCATGTACATAGAATTGATTAGGTTGGAAAAGACTTTGAAGATCATTGAGTCCAAACATTAACCTAACTCTGCCAAGCCCACTGCTAAACTTCCTCCTCACATCCACTCGAAATCTACCCATCTCCAGCTTTGCTCTATAGTGACAGGACTAGGGGGAATGGAGCAAAGCTGGAGATGGGTAGATTTAGATGTTCTTCACCTCTGGTGAGAGCTAGAATGGGTTGCCCAGGGAGGTAGTTGGGGCCCCATCCCTGGAGGTTTTTAGGGCCAGGCTGGATGGGGCTGTGGCCAGTCTGGTCTAGGGTGGGGTGTCCCTGCCCATGGTGGGGGGGTTGGAACTGGATGATCAGGTGGTCCCTTCCAACCCTGAGTGATTCTGATTCCATAACTTTTCCAGTGAAGTGATCCTGTTGTGGCAGGGGGATTGGACTAGATGATCTTTCGGGGTTCCTTCCAATCCCTAATGATTCTATGATTCTAAACCATGTCCTTAAGCTCCATATCTACACAACTTTTAAAAATGACCAGGGATGGTGATTCAACCACCTCTCTGGGCAGCCTATACCATTGCCTGATGACTCTTTCAATGAAGAGCTTAAAACTTCTGATTTTCTCTGCTGCTTTTTGTTTGTCTTCTTGATATTCCTGCTGGTCCTCAGCTGCCACCAGGGAACATGCCCAGAATTTGATGCAGCGGGGCGTATTGTCACTCACACTCCCAAAAACTGTAGATGCAGTGGTTCATACAATTGCTTGTTTTTGCCTCCTCGTTTAAAAGTGTCTTATGTAATTATAGTATTGCTGTGCTGCCAAATATCTGTCCTGTGATCTTGTATGTCTACAATTTTTTGTTGAGGGTGGGTAGAGCATGCAGTAGCTTAAAGAAGGGGGCGGGTGGGTTGCAACTGGCTGTTTTGCAAAACAGGTATTTTTTCAGTACTCTTACAGAACAGCAAGCATCTCAGAATTTCAGAATACATTTGTAACCAAGATAAAAATTATTCTCTTAAAGTGCTGTGGTTGGAAAAAAATGCTGTGAACTATAGGAGTGTCAGCCCATCCATGTGTCTTGGTGTTCTACAACAGGACTCCCTAAGCTTACTTGTTTTTTAACTTACGAAATCACTGCCTATTGGGTGGACTGAATCCTGAGGTTTACTCAAGGTCCAGGTTATACTTTTGCTAGCAACTTTGCTAATAATACTCAGCAAAATGATACAGGTACTGGATGGATCTCAAGGAAGTGAAGTATTACCACTTTACTCTCATAATCCAGTTTCACTTATAGCTGGTCCTGAGACAATTCTTCTGGTGCTGATTTACTGATAAGAGTAAGGAGGGCATATTCATCTCTTTGCTCTATGTGCCCTTGATCTATTCCAGTTCTGAAAGGTGGATGTAAGGTTGCTCTGCCCTTTTCATCTGCTTTACATTAACTTTTTTAATACTGTCACCTCCTTTGTGCATCTGTGTGTTTCCCAGAGTTGTTTTGTCTGCGTGTGACTCGTCATCTCTGAAAGGAAAACTAGGTCGTGCAGTAAATTCCTGCTAGCAAGAAGTAAGCCCAAGAGAAAATATCAAAATATTAAGGAGAATTTTGTTTACTAAATGACATAATTCCTCTTCCTTGAGGAATTCTCTCTTAGTTAGTTACATTGCTGTGTTTGTGTGCGTTAGTTTGCTCTTAGAGATAAGCTCCTGCCAATTCACCTCTCGCCTGAGCCACACTTGATACCTGCACTTGCCCTGAATTTTTAAATCCATGGGCTTAGAGATTCCACTTGAAATTATTCCACAAAGTACATTGTTGCTGTCTGGAAATTATGTCATTATCACAACTCTAAGGCTTTAATAATCTAAAAATGTGTGGTATGAAAAGCACCAAAGTTATGGCTATGGCAGTGCTACTGTATGTGAGCAGCCTGCACATACAGTTAATCATTTAATAGATAAATTGTTGAAGGAAGTGTAGACTTCATGCTTTAATGGGGTTTTCAAGATAAAAACTTTGTGTACACTACCTGCCTTCTATTAAAATTGCATGTAGCCGCACTGTCCTTAGAAGGAGAATTTCGTTTGCCAACAACTTTCACACTTGCAAATTTATTTTTAATCTTACCAGATCAAAATTTGAAGATTTTTTTCCCCCTAAGAATGGAGCTGTGTCAATGTGTCTCATGTAAGACTAAAAAACTTGAGACCACTTTCTCACTGGCCAGAAATGATCAAGGGGTTTAGCACCAAAACCCTCTGTCTGCATTTTTTGACAAGCCCAAGTGCCTTGGCTTGAACAAAATGGCACATCCCAGCAAAATATCCTGTTGCTGAAAAGGGGCTGTTGAAGTATTTAGTTCTAAGGGCATGGCCATGGCTCTATCACTACACTTAGATCTAAAGGAAAAAATTAAACTTACATGGGCTATCTGTGAGCAGGAGTTCATATTCTCCTTCTCAGCTGGTCTTGCACCATATGTCTCTCCTCAGACTGCTGAGTGGCATCTGCCTGTCAGCAGGTCTTGGCACTCTTCTGCTACCCAAAGGTCTAAAACAGACCTGGGAGGTGTACAGTCAATGCCAAGACGGCTGTGAGCCAAAGTGTATTCTCATGGCAAGTAAGGTAAACCATGGAGAACATGACCAGATGGAAGCTAGTTGTTACCCTTCTCAACATTGATGATATCACAGCTGGAATACTGCGTCATGTTATGGGCCCTCCAGAACAACAGAGATACTGAAAAGCTGGAAAGGGTCAGTCAGAGGAGTGAAAACGTGGTCAGGGTTCTTGTACTGGTTTTGAAAGAAAAGACTTAGTGAAACAGAAATTCGAATTGCCTAAGTAGTCTCAAATGAAAGTAAGGACCAAACTATCAAATTCCTTAAATTGCTTTCACGCTTTTATGAGTAGAATTGTTTGTGTGTAATTTGGGATTCCTCTCCTTAAAACCAATGGTCTTGTAGATGAAGACGTTACATGTCAAACTATTCTGAAATGTCTCTTAATGGTTTCTTCTCCAGTGGGAAGATGTGACATTGCCATGAGTTTTAATCTGTCTCTGCCCAACAGAAGGGCAGTACTCTGCCTCTAAACACTGATGATCTTCTTGTGGGTGCACTGTGTTAAAATGCTATCTCAATGCCACAATACATATGTGAACTTTTTTTTGTAAGAAGAGTAACAGAAAACTCATGCTTGAAGGTACTAAGTCCAGTGTAAGAAATGCGACTGATTTCAGGACATGGAGAGAGGTACTTCTCCCCCTCTACTCTGCACTGGTGAGACCACATCTGGAGTATTGTGTCCAATTCTGGGCCTCTCAGTTCAAGAGGGATGTGGAGCTGCTGGAGGGAGTCCAGCATAGAGCAACGAGGATGATGAAGGAAGTGGAGCACCTCCCTTATGAGGAGAGGCTGAGGGAGCTGGGTCTCTTTAACTTGAAGAAACAGAGACTGAGGGGTGACCTCATTAATGTCTATAAATATGTGAAGGGTGGGTGTCAGGAGGATGGAGCCAGGCTCTTCTCAGTGTCATCTAGTGATAGGGCGAGGGGCAAGGGTTGTAAGCTGGAACATAGGAGGTTCCATATAAATGTCAGAAGGAACTTCTTCACGGTGAGGGTGACAGAGCACTGGAATGGGCTGCCCAGGGAAGCTGTGGAGTCTGCTTCTCTGGAGACATTTAAGACCCACCTGGATGTGTTCCTGTGTGACTTGGTGTAGGTGATCCTGCTGTGTCAGGGGCATTGGACTAGATGATCTTTTGAGGTCCCTTCCGATCCCTAATGATTCTATGATTCTATGATTTGAATGCACAATTTGGGAAAGAAAAGAAAGGCAGACATCTCTCTGTTCACTTTGTTCTTGGGTGCTGGTTGTGGTGATAAGTGATAAGAGATGCTGTTATGAAAATGTGTCTTTTAAATTAATGGAGTTTCTATTCTGAAACGGAGCTTGGAAGAAAATTCTGCTATTTCTACATCATTTTCCATGACTAATCATTTAAAGTGCTGGATCACAAAGGGAGAAGTATAGTTTCCTTGCAAAGACAGTTTGTGCCAGCCTGTTGGAGAGAAATCAACTACAGAGCAACAATAAAAAAAATGTACTCCCTTTAGTAAAAATAGCATTGCAAAGTATTATTAAGGTTAAGCTCTAAATCAACAAAAGGATGAATAATTAGTAATGCTAATTATGAGGATCTTTACCTAGCTTTGTTGTTCAGACAATGAAACTTATGATATATAACAATTACTTTTTATTAAAAAGCACAAAGAAATGTGAATTTGCTTGTCAACAACAAAGAAGCTGCATAAGCCATAGTAGACTTCAAATTAGAAATTTTATTTCTTTGTGTCTCAACCTTAAAATGCCTAATTTATCTATTAAATCTCATTTTATCTTCAAAAATAAGGAAAGCCGTTTTCATTCATATGATAAATGCTACTCTGATAATTTTAACAAGGTTTTATCAAGTGCATGGCAAAGATTGGTATGATTCTGGACCTGACTCATGCATGATGTAAAGTCACTGATATTAACAGGCAGTGTATCTTGGAAGGAGAGACCTTGATCAAAGCATCTGCATCTGAACCGTTCTGTTCAGTAGATGTTCTTACCAATATCAGCGTTTGGAAAAGGTCACTGAGCTAGAAGTTTCAGAATGTCTCAAATTACTTTGCCTTTTAGGGAATTGGTCAACTGGTAGAAACAACAGTTTCTTCAGTTTTGAAGGAGATAGATTGATAAGTGACTTGATACAGACCTTGTGAGGTTAAGGATCTTCCAAGACAAAAAATGTGTCTCAGTCTTTGAGTCCAGCCAGGGGTCTCCTGTGGGTCTGCAGTGTTCAATGTCTGCTACTGTACTCCTGGAGTAGAGGTAGTGTGTTGTAAGATTAAGATAAACTGGCAAACTCAGCAAAAGGAAACTTCAACATACGAAAACGTAATAGAGGCTTAGTCTGAGAATCTAGTCTCCTTGTTTTTAGGATGAGGGAGGCAGCTGGGGATAAGAAATGGAGAGGATAAGAAAGGGAGATAAAAGGGGATAAGAAAGAGGAGAGTCGAACATTAGAAACATTGTGGACTCCTGTGGAAAAGCAAGATATGCAGAACTTCAGAACAGAATGTGGCCAAAGTTTCATTGTCTTGTCACAGAGCCATTTATCTAAGGATTGAGAAATGTATCTGAAAGCGGCTCTTGCCTTGGCTTCTGAAACATTTGTTTACATTGCAGTATGACATGCAAACCAGAGAGAAATACATTTATGGGTTAATAGAAACATCTTTTGACAGCCAGTTTCACTGCTCCACCACCCTCATGGTAAAGAAGTTTTTGCTCACATTCAGGTGGAACGTCCTGTGTTTCAGTTTGTGCCTGTTGCCCCTTGTCCTGTCACTGGGTGCTAAGAAGAGTTTGGCACACTCCTCCTGACACCTGCCCTTCAGATATTGATAAGCATTGATAAGTTTCTCTCCTCAGTTTTCTACAGGCTAAACAGCCTTTCCTTGTAAAAGATACTCCAGCATAAGTAGGCTGGGGTTAAAATTATGAATAGACCCAAATATGAGGAGGACGTGACAAGTACTTTGGAGCCTTCTCTCTTGGCCAAATTAATTCATCTTTTGAAAAACCACATACTTTTCTGTACACCTACCAAAGGAGGTTTGTTGTATTGTTTCTATGTGGTTTTGTTATAGTGGAGGATAGGAATGGAAATATTGTTCCTACACAACGTGAGTGCATCCAGGAAGAAAGCAGTAATAAATGGGCTTTCAAAACTCCACACAATTCATGGATTACTTTTTTTCTCATACTTGTCAGTATTCATGGTTAATTAGGCAACATTTTCATTGGAAATTTCTCTGTTGCTATTTTTAGGACTGTAATGACTCATTTGTGCTGCATTTGAGTGTAATTTCTGGTAGGATTTGTTCTTTAGTAACCTCTGAGGGATCAGGGTCCAGTCAGTCAAAATGTGAGCAGGTATTTTTATGAAGCAGTTTAGCAGCAATACAGAAATTCATTCTTGGCAGAAAATGTGAATTTTCTGTTATTTTGGGTTTGTTCTAATAGCTCAGACCCTGCGGAAACAATTGAGCCACAAAGGTACTGCTTCTCACAAGGTTGTTATTTCACAGCTTACAGATTCAGCACATTAAGCAGCAGGACTGGAAGGAGAGGAATGAAGCGCTGCACTTATTCTGACTCTGAAAGGCTTCGTCATTCCTATTGGAGAAACATGGAGTCTGTGGCAGGTTGCATGATATTCATAAACCGTAAAAACCAGATGTCATGGTGTCATCAGACCAGCTAGATACCCACATTTCAGCTAGGAGGTCTGTGCATGAAGTTAATACTGATCTCTGCATAAGGTGGAAACAACCCACTGTCAGATTGTCAGCAGAGATTTAAACACGCTGGGTTTTGCTGATTTGCTTTGCTGCTTTGTTAAGAATTAGTTGTGGTCTGTGCACGTGGACAGACCTGCTTCTTTTCATCTAGTTAGTGATCGGTTTGGGCTTTTTTCAGCCTCATCCTTTCTGTGACTTCATTTAAAAGATTTCCTCCCTCTTGCCCCTCTCTCCCCTCCCCGGCTCCGCAGAGATATCTGAAGACCCAAATGAAAAAAGGCAGGGAGGGGGCTGTGGGGAGAGGATTTGCCCTAAATTATTTGCTAATCCGTGTTGGAGGAGTCGAAAAAAGCCTGTCCTCATCCCCAGCAGGTGCACTGCGGTAGAGGTGCCCGGCGCGGTTACTAGCGGGCAATGCCCGACAGTAACCCCGCGGTGAGATGCTCTCGCCCGCCGCTCGGGCGGTGATTGGCTGCTTCAGGCGCTGTTGCTAAGTTGGGAGGAAAAGATGCAGAGCAGTACAGAGCAAAACCCACTGTGTGCAGGCGCGAGGCTTTGGCGTTTTGGGTTTGCGGTGGGGTTTTTTGCCTGTCTCTGACAGATGGGTTGTATTGTTTTCTACCGATTTTTGCCTGCTTTGTCTGAGCGTGTGTTTTCATCTCGGCAAGCAGGATGTATGCAAATTAAGATCCATATGTTAGGAAGAATAAACAAGTTAAGCTGGTTGAAGTGAGCCGCTCTACTAGTAAAAAAGGTCTTGAGGCAAATATTTCGTAGGTTCTTTCTCAGCGACTTAAAATGTTAGCAAAATTACTGAAAATGAAGCATGATTTTTAGCAGAGGATTTCTAAACACCTGCTTCAAACTTGATCAGATCCACGCAGTTTTACTTTTAACACTTCAGCTGTCTCAAGTGGTAATAAACTGAGCACTCAGGGTTACTGGAGTAGTTCACATCATGTATAACTCTTCCCAGTGTCCTCTTGCATGCGGGCTGTATAAAATAGAGGTTATTTGGGACAAGCCTTGGTCAGCTGCTTTGTCTGATCCTTTTACTGTTTCTCAGCTGAGTACAACCTTACTTCAGCATTACTTATTTTCTTCCATGCCAAACTCATTGTCATTATTGTCAGCTTGGTTTGGGTTGGTTTACTTGGGATTTTTGTTTGGTTTTTTGATTTTTTTACTTTTACATGGAGCATTCTTTGGAAATATATCAGGATTTTTCTCAGTAAGTTTCAGTCACTGAGTCATTGTGTGAGGAGAACATGGCTTTTAATCTTTCTGTTTGCTGTAATGTTTATTGAAACAAAACATTACAATACAATAACTTTTATTGGTTGCTGTTGGGAAAACTCGTGGCAGAGAAGGGAAGTTTTAGAGAGATACCAATTAAAACATTTCAAAACTTCTATGCCAATGAGGTGGTGATGACAATGGTGATGATGAGTTGTCAGGAGTTTGAGCTATGGTCTCTGCTCTTTCCATCTCACAGTAAGCATGTGCTGGGGGCTGGCTGTAACTCACCCTGACGGCCCTCCACTGCAACTTTCTGTACACTGAGTGGGATCTGATGAAATGCTTTGCTATCCTTTGCTTACAGCTCGGTCATGTTTTGTTTGAGGTGTTGAGAAGGTAGAAACCATCACAGGGGTGCATTTTTTTTTTCACATTTCAAAGTAGAATGCCATCCATAGTCTGAAGATATATCTGAAAAAAGATGAAGCAAGAGTTATTTTGCAGTTGAAAGCTTCGGACATAAAATCATAGAATCAAAGGATCTTTTAGGTTGGAAAAACTTGTGAGATAATCAACTCAAACCAATAACCTAACTCTGCTAAGCCCACTATCAAGCAATTGATTAGAGTTCTCCATAACCTCAGTAACAGGAAAGAGTAATGGCAAAAGCAACCAGGAACAGAAGTTATCTCGAATAAAAATGCTGTTAGAGTCCATAATGGGTTGTGCCCTTCCATGCTGTTTTGGAAAGCGTCTTCTGGAAACGCCCAGAGCTTAAACTTAACTGCTTACTAAGTCAAGCCTTTCATTCACAGGGCATTTAATATCTCAAGCTCAGCTTCGTATTATCTAAGAAGTTCCTTGCTTCACGCTTTCCTGTAGCATTGTTCCTTTAGCTGGCTTTGGGAGGACAGAGTTCAGGGAACATGATACTACTCCAAATGTGGCAGTCTCACAAGAAATACTCAACTGCATTATAATTCAAGAGTGTACCCATTAAACTAACAGCTACCTTTGAATTCTATTAGAAAACAGTATTTGGTCTTGCTAATAAAATTAGCATCCCAAGAATTACTCAAAACAACATGCAAGGAGAATCCCAAGAAAACTTATGTGATAATTCAGCACTCAGAAATTAGCTGCTGAGGGTCCCCAAATCCATCCAAATTTAGTAATTTTTTCACCAGTTTTCAAGTACTTGAAAATAAGTGATGGTACAATAAAATATGTGAAGAATTACTGCTGTTTCCAACCAGTTCTTTTAACATGTTCATACTCAAAATAGGTTATGTATGATGGAAAAGGGTCACAGCACACACACACAGAAAGACAAGCAATTTTTATTCTTGTCAGTAGCTATTTGAGTCTCAATTTCTTCCTGCCGGTAGGTGTTCTTATGCATTTTATTTGCTCCTGAAATAATTATCATCAATTCTGTTGAAATACCCCATTGGTGGTGATTCCAATGTTTGAAAATGGCTCCTTTGTTAATTAGATTCTTTTGTTTGAATTTAATTTGGCCTTTGGATACTTTGTGCCTTTGAAAGATTATTCAGTATTTGATACCGAAGGAGTATAGAAGGACAAGTGTAAATGTCTCTGGAATGAGGAGAAAATAATTCTGTCTAGGAAATGGTGTGGCTGGAGAAGGATGCTGCAGTATGTCTTGAGTCACGCTGCAGAAACCTTTGTCTTTCCAGATTGGACTTTCTTGTCGCTCTTAGGCTTCTATTCTCATTTACAATTCATTTAGACTTTGCTGATTTCAGGAGAAAAAACAGATGCACTCTGAAGACCTAATTCTCATCAGAGAGGATAGGGATGAAGCCATCCAAATTCTTATCAGAAAGAAGTACGTAGAATTACATAACACTTGAACTCAGTTAACCGCTCATTTGTGTGTTCATTTTTTCCTTACATATTTGTACCAAATAAAAGTATATGGCAGAGACATTTGCTTTATAAGAGAATTTACCATCTGCCTCTCATCTAGTATCTCCAGCCTACATCTTTTGTGTAAGAGTCATATTTCTTCCTGCTTTGCATGTTTAGAATAATAACAAATGTTGTTTATAATTGAAGTACATCTGCTACAGGAGACAAGATGGAACATGCAGTGGTCAGGTTTCTGGATAAATGAGAATCATAGAATCATTAGGGATTGGAAAGGACCTCGAAAGATCATCTAGTCCAGTCCCCCTGCCACAGCAGGATCACCTAGACCAAGCCACACAGGAACACATCTTTGATCTTCTGGTTTTTATGCCAGATAAGAGAAGAAAGGAATTTTGAATGAAGTGACACACACAATTAATTTGAAAGTTGAAAAAAGAAACCAAACCTGAAGGTTTTAATACTCTTGTTAAGCACTGGAGTAAAGTTCTGCCCTGTTGCAACTGTTTTCTGCTTCTAGAAGCAGTGAAGTGGGGAGACTGCATGGACAGAGCATGCCTAGTACAATTTTTTAGCAATTATACAGTTATTGCCTCAAGTGCCTCACTCTGACGACACTCTTATAGCACCAGCATTACAGGGTTGGAATTGGTAAATAAGTATACAATTAAAAGGAAGGGAATTGAAGGTAAATATTTGCTGTTAGAGGAAGGGCAGTTATTTTTTCTGGGTCAAAAAACCAGCTTATTGAATATTAATATTGATGTTCAGCTATCTAAAATAACATTTTGAGACGTAAAACTGATGCCTATGGGAATGGTCTGGGACTACATTCCTCTTCCTCCTCCACTCAGAGGGATTAAGGTCATAGGCTGCCACCACAGAAATGTGATGGACAAAAAGGTTGTGGGGGGCTGTACCTGTGCACAGCTGGCCATGAATCACAGAACCACAGAACGTTAGGGATTGGAAGTGACCTTGAAAGATCATCCAATTCCCCTGCCAGAGCAGGATCACCTAGATCAAGTTGCACAGGAATATGTCTAGGCGGGTTTTAAATGTCCTCAGAAAAGGAGACTCCACAACAATCTTGGGCAGTCTGTTCCAGTGCTCCGTCACCCTCACTGTGAAGAAGTTCCTTCTCACATTCATATGGCACCTCCTGTGTTCCAGCTTATGTTTCCCCATGTCCTATTATTGGATACCACTGAGAAGAGCCTGGCTCCATCCTCCTGACAACTACCCTTTACATATTTATAAATATGAGGTCATCCCTCAGTCTCCTTTTCTCCAAATGAAATGACCCAGCTCCCTCAGCCTTTCCTCATCAGGGAGATGTTCCACTCCCTTCATAATCTTTGTGGCTCTGTGCTGGACTCTCTCCAGCACTTCTGTGTCCTTCTGGAACTGAGGGCCCCAGAACTGGACACAATACTCTAGATGTGGTCTCACCAGGGCAGAGCAGAAAGGGAGGAGAACCTTCTTCCATATACTAACCAGCCCCCTTCTGATCCACCCCTGGATGTCATTGGCTTTCTTGTCCACAAAAACACATTGCTGGCTCATGGTCATCCTACTGTCTAGCAGGACCCCCAGGTCCCTTTCATCTACGGTGTTCTCAAACAGTTCAATACCCAACGTATACTCGTACCTGAGATTGTTCTTGCCCAGATGCAACACTGTACACTGCCCTTATAGTTAATTAAATTTCTCCCCGCCCAACTCTTCATCCCATCCAGGTCCTGCTAAATTGCAACACAGTCTGCTGGGGTGTCAGTCAGTCCTCTCAGCTTTGTGTCATCAGCAAACCTGCTGACAGTGCATCCTAATCCCTCATCCAAGTCATTAATGAATAGATTGAATAGAGCTGGTCCCAGCAGCCAACCCTTGGGGGACTCCACTAGATACAGGCATCCAACTAGACTGTCCCGTTGACCACTACTCTCTGGCTTCTGTCCTGCAGCCACTTCTTGATCCCCCTCACTAGCCTATTGTCCAGACCACACTGCCTCAGTTTGGCTGCAAGGATGCTGTGTGAGACCATATTAAATGCCTTACAGAAGTCACGATAGATCACATCCACTGCTCTACCATCATCAGTCCACCTGGTTATGTGCTCATAAAAGGCTGTCAGGTTGGTCAAGCATGACCTTCCCTTTCTGAAGCCATGCTGACTGTCCCTAATGACCCTCCTGTACTTGCTGTGCCTGGAGACAGCCTCTAGGACAAATTGTTCCATCACCTTTCCTGGGATGGAGGTGAGGCTGACCAGTCTATAGAAGGGTCCTTTTCCTTCCTTATTGAAGATTGGATTGACATTTACTAACCTCCAGTCCTTAGGCAACTCTCTTGATCCCCATGACTTAGAAAAGACTTAGCAATGACTTTTTGCCATCTCCCTTACCACTTGCAGGTGCATCCCATCTGGGCTCGTGGACTTATTTACATCCAGTTTGCTCAACTTATCTCTAACCCAGTCCTCATCAACCAGGGCAAGCTCTTCTTCTGTCTCAACTTCCTCTGGAGCTTCAGCAGTCTGGGTCTTGATTTCTGGACAGTCCCCAGAAGTACAGACAGAGGCAAAGACGGTGTTCAGTATCTCTGCTTTCTCTGTATCCTCTGTCTTCAGGGCACCCACCTCATTCAGCAGGGAGCCTACATGGCCTCTAGTTTTAGTTTTACCTGCAATGTATTTGAAGAAGCCCTTTTTGTTGCCCTTGACCTCTCTTGCAAGGTTTAATTCCAAGGAGGCCTTGTCTTTTCTAGTTGCATCCCTACATTCTCTCACCAGAGCCTTATCATCACCCCAAGTGGCCGTCCTCTCCTTCCATGACCTATAGGCTTTCTTCCTCCTGTTCCATTTGCCCATTGGCTCCCTGTTTAACCACACAGGTCTTCTGACTCCCTTCCTTGACTTCCTTCCTGTTGGATCTGTTTTGTTATTAGAATTAAGAGTTCATTGCAAGAAGTTTGTAAGAGTTTTTAATTGTGGTGTGTTTAGCACAGAGCCCAAAGAGGAAGATGATAAAACAAGACTGATAGCAGTAGCTGAATGTGGAGGGGCTTCAGGACCCGAGGAGATTCCTCCTACCACAGCCCAAATGGTACATTCAAACCTGACCAGTACCTATAACTTGCTGCTGTTCCTCCCGACTGGCTGCTTGTGTGTTACACATGCATACAAGGTAGATCTCTTCACCAATGGGTTTTGGATGCTGTGTCAATCCAGTCACCGGCTCAAACTCTGGTTTCTCCCAGTTGTTGGGACTTTAACCTAAAAGCCATGAGCTTTGCAGCTGCTCACTTCAGTGGTTGACATGCAGGCTACTTACCCAATGAGTGGATTGTGATATCTGCAAGTGTTCGTAGACTCATAAAATTGCAGAATGACTTAGTTGGAAAGAGCCTCAGATATCATCTAGTTCCACTCCCCTGCCATAGGACAGGGTGCTACATCAGCTTGCCCAGGGCCCTGTCCAGCTTGGTCTTAAACACTTCCAGGGAGGAGGCCTCCACAACTTCTCTGGGTGACCTGTTCCAGTGTCTCACCATTATTGTAGTGAGGAACTTCTTCCTACGATCTAACCTAAATTACCTTCTTTTAAGAATGAAACCATTCTCCCTTTTCCTGTCACTGGAGTCCTTAATAAGAAATCTCCTTTCTTGGCTGATGTGATTTTCCTAAGCTTTTATTAAGGGAAAAAAAAAAGAAATAATATGACTTGTTTAAGCCTATGGGAAGTTCCTCTGTGATGTAAATCATAATTGAAGTGGCACATTTTTACTCTCATGTGTGAAAGTTTCAAGAAAGTTGTGAGTAACTGCATACAGGGAATGCAATTGCTACCACTTGGGATTATAATACATGAGGTTCTGCTTTTCTTAAAGGCTGAGTTATGGCTATGTGTATGAGCTGCTGCATCAGAAACAGTCAGAGAAGCTTGACAGACATTGTTGAAGAAGTTTGAGTGTTTGATTTCTTGCCTAGTAGACAGTCAATGTAAACCTTAAGGAGAAACGCGTTACCTGAAGTAGTCACAGGTCCGTGAACCCTGGGACTGCTGTAAGACTGTGTCTTCATAGAGAATGGCTATGCCTTGGCCAGTAATAGTGGACACAAAAAAGGATGAAATTTCAAAATGTGCATACATATTTACTCTCTAACCCCCAAACAGAAGTATGAGCATCACTCTGCTATCCACTAAATAAACAAATATAAAAATAAAGCAGGCCTTCCCATACAGTGCATGGCTGTGGCATTTTAATACTCAGCAGTTTATTCTTGTTGACAGGTAGTAAAAATAAACTCCCCAAGCAAAGTGAATTGGGACAAATGTGGGACACACTTTGTGCAATAAATAAAAACCTGACTTTGAAGTCAACGTAAAACATCTCAGATGTTCATACTGTGCTGCTTTAAAACTGCAGGGCCAAATGAACTTTGAAATCATCACAACAGCATAATGGATAGAATTTACTGAAGGAATGGGTATTGACAGTCTTCCAGGAGTGTTGTCTCATGATAGAGTATTTTGGACCAGACTTACCTTGATATAAATTAACTGAAATGAATATAGCTTGTTGAAAAGAAAGTATGGCCTGATACCTGCAAAACACTTTTTCACTCATTAGGATGGTTTACTGATAAAACTGTTCTAAAAAATTTGGAAGCTAATGCGGTTCATGTGAAGTGTCTGTGTGGAATGCCACCAATATGGTGTTTGAATGAAACTAGACTTTTGATTGCCAGGGTAATAAAGAAAAGGCCATATTTCTCCAATCCCTCCCATCACCCAGAGTTTTAACCTAAGAAAACTTGTTGATTCCAGGTCCTGTCCAGATACTCAGATTAGAAATGAGAGAATGCAAGGTGGGTTTGTACGGTGGTGGAAATGTGTCAGCAGATAGTGTCCAATATAGGCATGTGTCAAAGCATCATCAGTCCCCCTCACAGAGGGCAAAGAGTAATCTATTGATTCTTACCAAGGTTTCTAAATTTTCTTTTTAGTAATCTATAGTATACTGTACGTTCATTGTCTTTATGTATATAGATAAATACATTCTATATAATGTACGTAGAGAAATAAATCTACTATATTTTTATAGATATGTGTAAATTTAAGTGTGTGGGCGTATATATATACACGTACATATGTATCTCTGTTTTCACATATTTATGCGTATGTGTGCTCCTATGCCCATAGACTCAGGTATATTTATGTGCAAAACCTGGCTGTATATCACTGTAACACATATTTTGAAGGTAACATTTTTCTAGAGGTGTATATTCCTCCTCGTTTGTAGTCACAAGATTATATAACTGTGGAAAAACAGGAACAACCTGAGTTTTTTAAAGATGCCAACCCTGCATGGGTTGCTTAGAAGTGGTTCAAGTCTGTGCTTACTGAGTTCACAGCATAGCAAGCTAAAAGAGCAGGAAAAATGACTGTAAAATGGAAGCACTGATATCCACTTGAATTCAAGTGGTGTAGAGAAGAGTATAAAGAAAATATGTTTTTCTTTGTATTTTGAAAAGCATCACCTGATGCTTTTCAATAGGGACTTACTGCATTTCATAACTTGAATAATTTTCTGCTGTCAGTCATTTCTCATATGTTTTGTTTTTGTTTTCTTTAGAAGTGGTAACAAGGATTGGGTTGGAGCTCTTGTGCTTAACAATGGGGGTCCAATTCATACATGTTTAGGCAATTTTCCCTGTCAGCATCACTGTGTGAATTTCCTTATTAGCTGAGCATTACTGCAATTCACTTTCCTGCAGGTTGTAAAGGAGACACGGTCTGCTTGAGGGTAGAGAGGCTCTGCAAAGGGATTTGAACAGGCTGGAGCAATGGGATGAGGTTTAACACTGCCGAGTGCTGGATCATGCACTTTGGTCACAACAACCCCCAGCAGCACTACAGGCTTGGGGAAGAGTGGCTGGAGAGCTGCCTGGAGGAAAAGAAGGTGGGGGTGTTGGTTGACAGCTGGCTGAATATGAGCCAGCACTGTGCCCAGGTTGCCAAGAAAGCAAATGGCATCCTGGCCTGTATCAGGAACAGCGTAACCAGCAGGAATAGGAAGGTGATAGTGCCCCTGTACTCTGCACTTGTGAGACCACACCTTGAGTACTGGGTCCTGTTATGGGTGCCTCATCATTCTCTACAACTACTGAAAGGAGGTTGTAGTGAGGCTGGTGCTGGTCTCTTCTCCCAAACTACTAATGATAGGACAAGGGGAAATTACTCAAGTTGCATCAGAGGAGGTTTAGATTGGATATTAGGAAGAAGTTCTGTAATGAGAGAGTGGCTGGGCAGTGGAACAGGCTGCCCAGGGAGGTGGTGGAGTCACCATTCCTGGAAGTGTATGAAAAATGAGTAGATACAGCACTTAAGGCCGTAATCTAGGGGTTAGGGAGATGTGGGGCTGAGGGCTGGACTCGATGATCCTGGTCGTCCTTTCCAGCTGTGATGATTTTATGATTCTACCCCTTATACCTGACATATATCAGAGGAATAAGCAAGTCTGCGCTCCACAGTCTCTTCACAGGGGTGAGAGTTGTGGGATAGGCATGGCAAGAGCTGTATTGCCATCATCATATTTGGTAGCCATACTTGCTAGCAACACTGCTAGCCACACTGGCTATGTACCTCAGGACTTTTGTGGTCTGTCCAGTGCATCTTGAAAGATTGTCTGTTCTTTCTCCTCCATCTCTCCTAATTAGTCCTCGCTTGTAGCTGTTCTGTGCAAATGATGACACTAAACCACACAGGAACAAGTTGCTCCAAATGCTTCCAGAGTGTTTACAATTGTACACAAGGAAAGAAGATTTAAGATACAGTCAAGATTAACCTCTCCTTTTGTATCACAGTATCATTATCTAATTAGATCAGAAGCAAAGCCCTGCAGCTTAGTCAGTATTAGAGCGTAGGCACCCATTTCAAGAGGAAGCCTTTGAGAAGAGCAATCTTCAACCGTCCACCTACACCATTTTCTTTGTGGCTTTGCAGTGTGGAAATGTGACAGATGTAAACCTCCCCAAAGGCAGTCGCATCTTCTTACATGCATTGATTTTAAAGAGACTTCTGCCCTCTGAACTGCTGACTCTTGGATGATGACTTCAAAGGGTGACCCTTGACTTTGGTGTTCCTGGGCTGCTGGGGTAGAGACAGAACAGCTCCCCTGAAATTCAGTGGTTCATACCCTGAGGAGATGGTCTTCTGGTTTTGAATCAACCATGTTATTTTACTGCAGGCACAGGAAGCCTTTGTCAGGGAGGAAGTTATGATTCATGTAAGCTGAATGAGGAGGGACTGGGACAGGGGAATTCTTATTACTTACCAGGAAAGTCCTCCACTTGAAAAAGAACTCTTGTCACCTAGGAGGTGCTTTGCCTTACTGTAGAAAATGGCCAAGATTGTTTAAATGCATAGAGATAACAGAATCATAGAATTGTAGGATGGCTTGTGTTTGAAGTGACCTCAGAGATCATCCCCAAGACTCCCTCCAACCTGACCTTAAACACTTCCAAGGAGGGGAGCACCACTTCTCCACACAACCTGTTCCACTGCATCACCACCCCCATAGTGAGGAATTTCTTCCTAAGATCTAATCTAATTCTACTCTTGTTTAATATTGAAACCATTGCTACTTGTCCTATCATTAGAGTCTCTTGTAAGAAGACCCTCTCCAGCTGCTACAAAGGTCCCCCTGAAGCTTTCTCTTCTCCAGGCTGAACAGCCCAAATTCCCTCAGCCTGTCGTCACAGGAGAGGTGCTTCAGCCCTCTGATCCTGACTGTCCTCCGGAACTGATTCTGCTCAGTTCTGTGTCCTTGATTTGGGAACTTCAGAACTGGATGCAATACTCCAGGTGTGGTCTCACAAAAATAGAGTAGAGGGGGAGAAACATTTCCTTCGACCTGCCGGTCACACTTCTTTTGATACAGCCCAGCATACAGTTGGCTTTCTGGGCTGCACTTTTGCACTGTCAGCTCATGCTGAGCTTCTCGTCTACCATTATCTCCAAGTTCATCTCCTCAGGATTGCTCTTGATACCTTCATCACTCAGCATCTATTGCCCCAGAGGTAAGAACGTGCACTTGGTCTTCCTGAACCTCCTGCAGTTTGCACAGGCCCAGTTCTCAAGCCTGTCATGATCCATCTCGATGGCCTACCTTCTCTCCAGCTTATCAACTACACCACACAGCTTGGTGTCATGAGCAAACTTACCGAGGGTGCACGCAGTGCCACTGTCTGTGCTGCCAGCAAAGATGTTAAATGACACTGGACCCAAAACACAATTCTGAGGAACACCACTTGTAATTGATCTCCAATTGGATATGGAGCCATTAATCAAAACGCTTTGATTGCGACTGTCCAGCCAATTCCTTATCCACTAAGTGGTCAATCTGCTAAAACCACATCTCTGTTTTAGAGATAAGGATGTCATGTGGGACAGTGTCCAATGTTTTGCACAGGTTCAGGTAGATAACATCAGTTGCTCTGGTTTTACCGACCATTGCTGTAATCCTCTTGTAGAAGGCCACCAGATTTGTCAAGTATGATCTGCCCTTAGTGAAGCCGTATTATCTGTCACCAGTCGCCTCTTTATTTTCCATATGCATGTGTATGATTTCCAGGAGGATCTGCTGCATGATCTTGCCAGGCACAGAGTTGAGGTTGACTGGCCTGTAGTGCGTTGGGTCATCTTGGTATAACAGCAGCTGGTGCTGTTACTACACAATTCCTAGGTCCCATTCTTGGAATTTATCTACACTGGGACTCATGCTGCAATCTTCAAATTTTGTTCTGCATCAGCTCCCACATTACCTTCCGGTCTAGATTCAGCAAACATCCCACTAGAAGAGGCTTCTCCAGAAATTCCTCTAACATAACAGGTGGTAGGATTTCTGTGGACAAAGCCAAACTATGGGTTTGATTATGTCTTGACTTTACCACTCTATGTAAAACTAATCCTGGTGTGGCCTTTGATTTACTGACATTTAAGGGTCTTAGAACAGTGCTTTGTGTTCTTGTGGGAAAACATACCGTAACAAATCTGTCATGGAGAGGGTGGTATGGAAGAGTAGAGTAGATCCTGCTCTGAGATCTTGATCTTAATATTTTATGTCAGTTGACTAAGAACATGGAACTATGAATCTGACCAGGGCATGTGAAGCTACTGTGCCAACAGTAATATCAACTGTAAAATACACAAGAGCTCGTAAAATATTACTAATTCAGAAGCAGAAGCTCATCTTTAGAGGGCAGATGGCAGAACTTAAAAGCAGTTTGTGGGTTTCACTCAGGTCTTCATTGGAAGCGAAGTGCTGTCTCAATTTTAACATACACATACACACATTTTAGAAAACAGTAATATTTTGAAAATGTTGTGATCTGATGAGAGAACGATGTTCTGTACCTCCATCATTACCTGGGTTGTTGAAGCCCCTGTCAGCATGATGTAATTTCACCTGTTGGCACAAAGAAGACACAGGTGGTGCCTTCACTGCTTGCACATAATGATCAAAAGCATTTAGCTAGCACTGAAATGAAAACAGAACAATATTAGACATGTGCTTATTTTTCCATTTGCACACAGGCTACAGCTGTCACTGCTTCTCCTGGTTTATTTAAGTTTTAAAACTGTCATTTAGGAAAGAAAAAGCATGAAAACTTTGAACTTGTGCAGGTATAGCACTGAGTGCACTGCCCACAGGACTGTCTGCAGCCCAGACAATTGCTTTACCACTGAGACTAATGAAGCTGCTCATCTCGCAAAGAGATTTTAAAGTAAACATAGGGATATCAGATATTCTAAAAAACAAGGGCTGCCCGAGCAGTTACACCTCACAAGCAGTAGATGAGCTTCTTCCTTGAATATCTTGTAGCAGTGAAAAACAGGCTTCGCAGTCAGATTCATTGGAGTTCATGTAGGTTTCTACAGTGTAAGAGGCTTTATCCAAGTTAAGACAAAAACCTAGGCTTTCTTCATAGACAGAAGGTTTCACTGATGGCCGGTAAAGTGCAGATTACTCTTCATTTAATCTAAAATGAGCCAAACAAGTAATTTCCCACTTTTAAAGGGAGGTAAAGTTGTAGTGGGGTAACTTCACCGGGCAGCTGAGCATCTACACAGCTGTTCCCTCAGTCCCCCTTACCAGAACAGGGGCTGGAATCAGAGCTGAAAGCTCATTGGTTGAAATTAGGGCAGTTTTATAACTGAAGCAAGGCTGTGCACACAAGCAGAGTGGAATAAGGGGTTTCCTTACTGCTGTCTATTGGCAGGCAGATGTTTAGCCACTTCCTGAAACTCAGGGCCTCAGCATGTGGAAGGGTGACTTCAGAAGACAGTTGCTGTAACTGCGAATGTTCCTCCTTCCTCCCCAGCTTTTATTGGTGAGCACAATGTTGTATGG
This sequence comes from Rhinopomastus cyanomelas, assembly GCA_013400115.1. Taxonomy (NCBI): domain Eukaryota; kingdom Metazoa; phylum Chordata; class Aves; order Bucerotiformes; family Rhinopomastidae; genus Rhinopomastus; species Rhinopomastus cyanomelas. The sequence goes on along the minus strand of VXBP01002228.1, from coordinate 17,518 downwards.
TATGGAAGCTTGGTCAGCTGTCCCAGCTCTGTCTCCTCCCTGATTCTCGCACATGCCAGCCAACTCTAAAAAAAGAAAGCCTTGAATTTATGCAAGCACTGCCCAGCAATAGTCAAAACACAGTATCTTATTAGTACTGGTGTGGTTATAGATCTAGAATATTCACGATAGGGCTGTTCTGAAGAAAATTCACTCAATTCCATCTGGATCCAGTATAATAACTCACATGAAAACGTTCACATTGTAGATTTTTTCAGCTGGTTAAAATAAATAACTTCTTGAGATTCTGATATCCTGATAAATCAGTATTCCTGCGTGGAAGATTTTTCACCTTCCAGTCTTTGAATAATATAATTGCAGTCTTGCAATTATACTTGCAATATTGCTGTGTGTCTGGGTTGCCCTACTTTAATCCTTTAGCCTGTGTCAGCTGCTGAACTGTGATAAGCCTGTGCTGTTCTGTTGATTTTAGTGGTGCTGTGTTGCTTCACAGTAACTGAGTCTGAAGAATGCCTGTGACAGTAGTTGCAAGAAAAAAACATGCAAACACCCTGGCCTCTTACCTTCTTTTTCTTTCCTGTGTGTACTGGTGTGTCAATAGGTACCACAGACAAATGACATACAAACTATGTGAAGCATCAGTAGACCAGTCATATGAAAGTCATACAGTAAGAGAAATAAACTGTAAGAGGCAAATAAAATTTAATTCTCTGGTGGCAATGTATCCAGCTGGCATTGTTGTCGGTTTCGTTTGGTGGTCAGGGGAAAAAAAAAAGCAAACATGCTGTCTTGACTTTGGAAACCAGATTTGTTTGGGCGTGTGGTTTACAGGAACAGCTAATTAGAATGATGTGAGAAGACCAACACTCTATATGTGTCTGTCGTTTAGTAGTGATATATATGAGTCTTCAGGTCATTAACGTGCTTTATTTTGATGGACGTTCTAGAGAAAGTATCTGCTTTCACTATTAATTTTCTTGTCTCAGTAGACCTGGTGGATCACAAAACATCCAGTTTAAGTCTGTCTGTAGCTTACATTTTGCCTTTTCATTAAACTGGTGAATAACCTAATTGTAAAGCAGGATAAAAAATGTCAGAAGTTACAGGTGTTAGTGGGGAATAAGTCAATGCAGAGATAAAGTGTTAACACAGAGGAACTCTGCTGATCCTATAATGAAAATCCATCTGGAAAATTTAAGGTTTTTTTTTTTTTTTTGGAAAATGGTAGTGTATCAGACTAGAAATGGGTTTTTTTCTCACTGTATTTCTCTGACTAGATTTTCATGCCAATTTGTCAGGTTTAGTACTGTATCACTATGAAGAGGGAAAACTGAGCTGATTACAGAGTACTTTAAAATTTAAGAGACCCAAGTTGGAGTTGTTGATTAGACTTAGTTCATCCTCACCTCAATGTGTTCCAATGGCCTCTGGAATGACTGGTTTGTAAAAAACACAACCAAACAAAAAATTCACAGCCAAAACTCAAAGCTGAGTTTTCTCTCAGCCTCAGAATAAGAACCAAATGGAAATCTGAGATATAAGTCATCCTTTGTGAGGAGTTATTGCTTCCTGACTTGCTTTACTAATCATTTTGAAGGTAATTTAGAAAAGACGGGATTTCCAAAATGCTGAACGATTCTCATGCCTTATTTTAATATGTCCTGAAATTGTGAATTACAGTTCATTAGCCTTTTTTTAAACTCCAAATGATTTTAGTGTGTATATTTTAAATATTTTAGAATGTGAAATAAAAGTTGATGCATTTGATGATACTTATACTGCAATCTGAGTGCCTCTGTCACATATTTATTTTTGTTTCGTGTGTGAAATGTCAAAAAGCTTTTTCTTGAAAATTCTTACCATTGCATGGGGCATGTTATTGATACAGCATTTCATTGCGTGGGTTATATGTTTAGCAGCAAGAGTCAAGCTTTGTTCTTGCTACTCTTTAAGATTCAGGTAATCCATAATATAAAATGTAGGTCAGCAATAACTTTTTAAGCAGATGGAAATTCAGTAGTTTGTGGTAGTTCAATGGATGTATGTCCTTGTGAAGCTGCTAACTTCTCCAATTCTGAATTTCAAATAAAGCAGAAATCAGACTGCTGAAAGGTGGTCATTCTAAATAATTTTCATTCCAGAAGCAGCAATACAATGTGCAGTACATTTTGTTTGTAACATATTCAGCAGTGGCATGCAACAGAAGATGGTAATTAGTTTGGTGGTGTTTAGAGGATTTTATATTTAGTTTGCTGACAACGAAAAGTATTTTAATTTGGGCACCTTCGTTAGTGTAAATATTCACGAAAAGAGATAAAACCAGAGTGTTCTAAGTAAAATGTGAGAACTGAAAGTAATCCAGGGTTTATTTCTACACACACTTTAGGTTTTCCTTTATTTTTACATTCATATATTGGTTGTGTCTGGTGCTAGAGTAGTGTCAGGTAAAAGTAAATATCTTGTGTTTCTGCTTCATTAAAGGCTTGGAGAATGTTGAGAAGGAATGGGCAGAACCAGTATGCCTATTTTTGAAGATAGCAGCCTTTGCAGGACACATGCTCCAGCTGTCCATATGGGTGGCCATAGGGATGTACCGCTGCCATAGAAGCTTCTTTAGCCTCAGCAGCTCTTCTGAACATGACTCCTGTCATTGAGCTCTTCCAGTTTTGTAGTCAAATCACTGACGTTTCTATGTGTGTGTCTGCTCCTGCGTGTAGACTGTAGGAGTTTAAAACTTACTTTTAAAAAGACCTCTGATAGTTACCTTTAAAAAGACCTCTGATAGTTACCTTTAAAAAGACCTCTGATGGTTACCTCTGTGTATTTCAAAGACACCTCTTGGCTCCAAGTGTTCCTCAGCTTGCTTGTGGGAGAGAATGGGATGGGAGCAAAAGGAATGTGAGGAGGTGGATGTGGTTCTTGCAATTTGCAGTGGTTTGAGTGAGTGGGACAAAGATGTGCAGGCGTTGTTTGGAACGTCAGATGTCTGAGGTACTCGGCAGTAGCTTGTTACTCAGAGAAAGTTCCTGCAACAAACTCTTTGCTATTGCAATTGAAGGAGACTGCTGTAGAAACCTGCTTTTTATTTGGTGTCGAATGTAATATTTGGATTTAATGAAGCTGACTTGTGAACGGGGTTTGTTTTTAAAGGTTAAACACTGTGGCAGTTTTTAAATTGCAGTGACATGTTTCAAAATCTAAGAAATGTGGCTTCTTGTCTCTGTAAGGGATCAGGACTGTATGTTGTCTTGTGACCGTGTAAATAATTACAGAAGTCTGTGCTTTAAACAAGGACTCTGGTTTCTAATCATCCTGGAAAAAGTACTGGTTTTTCCTATGCAGTTTGCAGGAGACATTTTGTCACATTCTGGTATAACCTAGAGTTTGTGATGAAGATGTACACAAAAGTTTGAGGGAAAGCTTTTCTTTACCCGCTAGTCTCTTCAGACTAGCTATTGCTATCAGACCCCACTGAAATGAAAGAGGTACTACCACAGAGTCACAGAATAATTAGGGATTGGAAGGGCCTTGAAAGATCATCTAGTCAAATCCCCCTGCCACAGCAGGATCACCTAGGTCAAGTCACACAGGAACATATCCAGGTGGGTTTTAAACATCTCCAGTGAAGAAGACTCCACAACCCCCTTGGGCAGCCTGTTCCAATGATCTGTCACCATCGCTGTGAAGAAGTTTGTTCTGATGTTTATGTGGAACTTCCTATGTTCCAGCTTAAACCCATTGCCCCATGTCCTATCATTGGATGCCACTGAGAAGAGCCTGGCTCTATCCTCCTGACACCTGCCCTTCATGTATTTGTAAACATTAATGAGGTCACCCTACATTCTCTGTTTTTCAAGCTAAAGTGACCCAGCTCCCTCAGCCTTTCCTCATCAGGGAGATGCTCCACTCCATCATCTTTGTGGCTCTGTGCTGTACTCTCTCAAGTAGTTCCATGTCCTTATGGAACTGATGGGCCCAGAACCAGACACAGTATTCCAGATGTGGTCTCACCAGGGCAGAGTAGAAGGGGAGGAGAACCTCTCTCCATCTACGTACCACCCCCTTTCTGATCTACTCTGAGATGTCACTGGCCTTCTTGGCAACAAGGGCCCATTGCTGGCTCATGGGCATCCTGCTGTCCACCAGGATCCCCTTGTCCCTTTCTCCTACACTGCTCTCCAACAGGTCAGTCTCCAGCCTGTACTGGTACTTGGGGTTGTTCTTGTCCAGATGCAAGACTCTATGCTGCCCTTGTTATAGTTCATTCATTTCTTCGTGCCCAGCTCTCCAGTCTATACAGGTCCCACTTAAAGGCAGCACAGCCTGGTGGAGTGTCAGCCACTCCTCCCAGTTTGTGTCATCAGCAAACTTGCTGACAGTCCACTCTGATCCCTCATCCAAGTAATTGATGAATAGGTTGAATAGGACTGGTCCCAGTGCCAACCCCTGGGGACTCTACTAGAGGGAGGCCTTCAACTAGACTCTGTCCCATCTTCTTCTGATTCTTCTGTATCTCTCAAAAGCCCCAGAGCCTTCCTGTTATGCACAACCATAAACAGGCAGGTCGGAGGAGAGTACCAAAGTTGTATTTCTACTTTTTTCTCTTCTTGCTTTCTTTTCTCTGTGTGTATGTGGGTGGGGAGAGGCTCTGAGGAGGAAGGGAGAAAGCAACAGTATAAAATGTGGTGACTCTGAACAGCAACACAGGAGCCCAAAAGTAGTCTTCTCTGAGGGAGGGTGGGTTTCTGTCTGCCTTGTTGCAGAATGACCTATCTGGATCTGCACCTCAAATTGAAGGCAGATGGGGCAGTTCAGTTCATAACAGCTGCTGAGCTATTTTTGAATGTTTCCTACTTGAAGAGTTTTTTCTAATGGGAGGGGATGTTGGGAAGGATTTTGCATTTGTGTTTGTTAGACTGTGAATAATACTATTTGTACTTTAATGTATAAAGGTTCTGCAAGTATAAGAAATTGCTTTCTGCTTGACTGGCATATGTAAACAGTTTTCATCTCTAAATCTATGTATCAGGCTCGTGACTTCAATTTGTCATTTGAGGGAATATGTCAGCTTTTCATTACAAGTTGTGTTGGTTCTTGTTTTGTCAGGAAAGACCTTTCTTGCACGCTGAAGTAACAGAAACAAAGGCAAATAAAAAACAAAAAAAAGCAGCAAAAAGCAATTATCAAACAAGGATTAGGCTTTGAAAAGACATTTCTACTAGATTCAGAAGAAAGATGAAGTGGTGTGTCATTCATACTTTTTTTTCCCTTTCATGTTTCCTAAGGATTACAGATAAATTAGGGTAGCTGTTTTCTCTGCAGGTAACATACAAGCTATGCCCCAGATCTCCAAATGCTTCAACATGTAAATACTGCTTCTGAAGCTGTCAGGTCTTGCTGCAAGTACAGATTTATTTGCATTCGTGTTTGAAGGTTACTGTCGTTCATTGACCCATTTAATTGTCATTCTCTATCCTCAGTCACAGGCATATGGCTTCATGTGTGTGCATACAGAAGATGAACAGCTTTAACTATCTTGGGCAGAAACAAGCAACAGAGACACTGACAAGAAACAAATCTTACTGTGAATGTATCTAATTAAAATTAAAAGGCAGGACCTATATACCGTATTCATCCTTGTAAACATCCGTCAAAAGCTGAAACATTGAAGGTTCCACATCAGCCTGAGAAGGAACTTCTTCCCACTGAGGGTGATGGAGCGCTGGAACAGGTTGCCCAGGGTGGTTGTGGAGTCTCCTTCACTGGAGATGTTCAAGGCCCGCCTGGATGTATTCCTGTGTGACTTGACCTAGGTGATCCTGCTGTTGCATGGGGATTGGACTAGATGATGTTTCGAGGTCCCTTCCAATCCGTAGGGATTCTATGATTCTATGATTCTATTTGAAGAGAAGCAGTATGCAGATAATGTGATGAGTGGCCTGCGTTGTAGGGAAAGATTATGGTGTGTATAAGTCTTATTTCACGGTTTCAAATTCTATTCTTTGACTGCATACTGTGATCTCTCAGATCCAATGTCTTGCATAAGTTTAATACCTAATCCAGGGATCTAAAGACAGCAACAAAATTAAAGGGATTTTTCAGATTACTTGTAGTCTGCAATTTGGTTTAAGATTCTACCACTGCTAGAATTCATCTTCTTGTCTGGATTGCCTTATTCTCATCCATGCGGTCTCTTTTATTATACAACATGGCCCACAGTTACTAGGGATTTCACATCATAAATTTTGTCTTGGAGGCCCTTGATCCCATTTCCTCCAATTTACTATGCATTTTATGGACTTGTCCCAGAAGGAAGTGAGCTGGTAAGTTTAGTAGTCAAATCTTAGGCACCTACCTAAAAATCAAAAACTGCTTTAAAGTTTATTCTCAAACATTTAGCTTTTGATTAACACCTAATCTTCCAAAGCACATTTGGATTTCTCAGGCTTTGAGATGTTCTGATTAAGTTCAGACCAAGTGCTACCAATACAGTGCTGTGTTCTTGAGCGAGTGAATAGACTGAGGCAAATATTTGTGGAGTTTTACCAGAGTTTGAAGTAAGTGTTAGATACTAATGACAAAGTAGAAGCAATGTCTGATACATTTGTACATCCTGAACGTGGACAGAATGCTCTTCTTGATGGTTCATAGGAAGCATCTGAACATGTAGAGTGCCACTCCAACTTGAAGTTTTTGAGTGCGTGATGTTCTTAAGAATTCAGTTGTGCAAGCAAATGAGGGACCATGATCAAACTGACATTTCAAAAGCACAGAGATTGTCTTGATAACCATTTTATTTGTGGCTAGTACTGAAATCAGCCATGTTTTTTTGGCAAAAGATGAGATTTGTCACAGCATCCAGATGTTTGGTGTTTAGTCTAATTTTTCCAGAATTCCTACTATAGTTAAGAGCACTTCCAGAGGGTTATTTAACCCTTCCCAGAATAGTAATGCAAAATATATATAGGTGCTACCTGATAGGTGTACCTGTGTATTGGTAATTTGTGGATCCGAAGAAATTCATTTAGGTTAAGCATCAAAACATTAGATGTATAAAATTAGTTAGATTGGACGTTACAAGGCTAACTGAATGCATGGGCTAAACTCTCAATCTGAGTTAGGAATAATCCATCCCATGATCACTAAGTGGGAAATCAGCCACGGATCAAGAGCAATATGTTTAAGAAGGCATGGTAGTGGGCTATATTAAGAAATGCAGTTTAGTCCACCACAAAAAAAGAGCTTTGCCGCCTCAGGGGATTTAGGCATGACAAACTTACGGTTTTGTGTTGAGAGGAATAGATTCCTCATTTCTGAGTTGGAAAGGATTTTGAGGCAGAAGAATTTTATTTGGTTACTTGAAGCACTCACTGAACTTTTCTACCCTCTAGTCCTGGTGTTTTGGTGCCTGGCATGCTGTTTTGTAGCCATTTACATAATGAAGGTCTTTTCTCTAAGGTAAGGTACAAAACTACATTACAATTGTAAATTCCCTTAATTGTCCTAAAGCAGGGCTCAGGCAATGGAAAAGCCTGTTGTTCTAGTCCTTGAGATATGTGTGAATAGAATAAAAATATATGAATGTGTGAATTCTAAGGCTAAAGTGAAAAATTATTCATAAAAAGGTTTATTCACTTGTTATACACAACTGATGGTGGAAGCCATGAACCAATAACCTGTGAGTTTACATACAGCATTTGTTTGATAGACAGTTACCTCAAACATGTATTATTTCTAGTGTGACTTTGCCTCTCAGGCTTCATAGAGGTGCAGTTCAGGCTTGTACAGAATTAGGAAAGTTTTTATTATTAAGGCAATGTATTTTTTCACTGTTGTTTTTCAGGAAAGCTGTTTCTGTGCCCCACATTTTCTAGAAATTAAAATATGCTTCTTTTTCTTTCCAAGAACCAGTACTTGCAATTCATTTTAAGCTAAGCCTATTTGATCTCAGTGGGCAATTTCGGAAAGAATTGTTCATTTAAATAATTTGCATCAAGAGATTTTTGAAATTCAAATTATTTAAATAATTATCAACTGATACAGATAAACCCTCTCATCTGAGTATTTACAAACTGTTATTTAAACATTGGCAAAGCTGACCAAACCACTGAGAGGAAAGCATTCTGTAGTCATGTGAGTGGGGAACACAGTGCCCTGCCTTGTTAACAGCAGAATTGGAGATGTATGGAAAACATCTTGATGATACACCAACTTATGGAAACACCCTGGCTTTGAATTGTTTGGTTTAGCTGAGAAGCCCCAAGTATCTTCATCTTGCCACTGGGAAGTAATTTAATTTTTGTTTTGTATGAAAATAAAGCAAACAAGCAATCCAGTTTGGACTGAAGTAGTTTTACTGGCCCAGCATGAATTGCGCAGAAAGGGTAATTGAATTTAACTGTAAGACCTATTGTATTTCAGAATGGAAAAGGTATCTGAAAAACTGCATTCCTGGGTGGCTGGTCCTCAGCTGCTGAAAGGGCTGTCACAAATCCTCACGCTGTTGTCTTGTCCTGGCAGTGTTGTCCAGTAGCCCATGCGATTAAAAACAAGCCATGTCTGTTCTTAATTTCCCAGGAATGGTTTGCAGGTGGATGGACTGGCTGTCTTCATTGGTCCTGTAGCTGCACTTGAAAACCCAGCTCTGGGAGTTACAATGTGTGGTGGGGAGAGAGGGCAGAAGAATGTTGCCTACTTCAGTAACAACATCATCTTCTGTTGCTGTAAGCTGTTTCTGAACTGGGATGCTCTGAATAGCCCAGACCCACAAACTGGGCCATAACCTTGCAATAGCTGTTCGTCAGTCTGTGCTGGCATATGTACAGCTATCATGTTCACGCACACAAAGGGAACCGTTGTGAGGCTGCTGAGTTGTAAAATGGAAGTGTAAATAACCAGGAACTAATTTAAATGCACAGTTGCATTATTTGTTTGCAAAGAAGATGAAACTTTACATCTTTTCATGTGCAAATAGGCTATGTAGTTGTGACTGTGTGCTCCTAAAGGAGTATAACAAATGGAAAATAGTTACTGTCCTTGACCTCAGTGTTCTCTGGTGCCAACCTGCTGGCCTTGTCTAAGCGTATACTTGCTTCTGGGGTTTAGGAAGGTGCCTGCTCTGTGCCAGGGACACACAGAGGAAGTAAAGCATACAGCGAATGCAAGGGAAGGGTCTCCATGCAGTAGCTTTCTCCAGGAACTTCACATAAATCTCTGTGTTGCCACTCCTTGCTTAACTCTGCACCACAGAGATAAAACTCGGTTAGGTGAAGCAGATCGATGTAGTCTCTACTCCAAACGTGTAGATGTTTTGATATGGTAGTGGCTGCTTCTCAGCAGTAAGAGCAAGGGCTGAGATACAGAAAGTGAGTAATGAATTGAGTAGGATTAGACGAGGATTTGTTGTTGCTGTGTTTAAATGTAGGTGTATGGAACGGACTTTTTGCTGATTTAAGAATGATAAAGAAATGTTTCCGAGCTAATGTTTTACTACACCTACAAATATTTCTAGTGTAAACCTGGCCTTGGGCTGTTATGTCTGCATGTGAGTTTCTCAATTTGTGCTGTAGAGTTCCTGCCAGCATTCCCCAGCTGTTCATATTTTCTGATATAAATCTATAGTCTGCAAATGAACTGTCTGACTAGACACCATGAGGATATTTTCCATGTCTGGGTGGACTTCTGCGAGCTCTCTCTGACTTACCCATAAGGCATTAACTTTCTCTTTAATATAATATGTGATTGGGTTAGCTTGTTTTTCCTCTTACACTGTTGTGCAGTAGGTAATCCAGGGAATAGTTTTCAGTCATGGAGGTACTGGTTTGGTGGATCTCAGGGGCAGCAGCAAAGTCATGAGTTTGGTAGGAGTGTTTCTCCTTGTTGGGACTCCCTACTTTTGCCTCAAGGGGAGAGATGTGGATGTAATGTACTGATTTCATTTTCCCTTCTTTGGGTATTGTGTGAGAATTCCTTGACTTGGGGAAAGTTTTTTTGATTGAAACAAGAGGAGATGAGAATGAAGCCTATACCTTTTAGAATGAGGAAACACAGCAGTTTCCTTAATGAATCAGGGTCAGTACACAGTGCCAAGAAAGCTGAGGTTTCTTTCAATCAATTTGACAAAAAAATTGAGGGTAGTGTAAAAGAACACATTTTGTAATTAGAAATGTAAATTGCTATTATAAAAGTACAGTGCTTATTAAAGGTATTAAGGTAGGCTAGTAATATAGTAATATAGTACTTGCCAGAGCAGAGCTGTCTTCTGTATTTCCAGCTGGATGTTTCTGAGCAGGAATCCAGCACATCCTGTTTCAGAAAGCACCACAAAAAACCCTATAGAAATATCGTTCTTTCTTAATTTATTATTATTTTTTAATAAAGAAATGGTGCACTTCTACTTGTCTTCAGGTAGGGAGTATGGAAAGACTGGTTTGTGGCATCTTTGCTTTTGATATTCAAGTGTCAAATGCTGTTTATTTTGTGCCTTGGTTTTTAGTCGTTTATACTTTTGCTGAATTCTTTGAGCTAATAAACCTGTTTGAGCTGAAATTTCCTATGCTACCTGTTTGCTATAATGAATTTTCTGTGGTGCTTAGAGGATACCAACAGCTGTCTCCTACTTTCAGAACGTGCTTGTGATGAAAGACATGCAGTTCAGGTATATTGGGAAGGGCAAATCCTGTTCTATTTGCAGCAAGCAAGGAAAGCCTACTATGCTTACCTGGGAACTGAGACAGGCTCTTGGCATCTATTGATGGATGTACAATTAGGCTACAATGCCTAGAAACTTCCAAGAGTCTGTGTGACATTTTTCTGAGTGAGAAATGGGTATATTACGGACAGTGAAATGCAAATGAATGAAGCATTGTACTAAAAAACCTAGACACATTATTTACCTGAGGAAGTTCATTGTAAGGGTAGGAGTGCATTTTGGTTATGTTTTCTTTGATTCAGATACCTTCTGAAGCATGCACTCCTATCTTAAGTATGAGAAGGGGGTGGCTTCCTTCTTTCCTGATTAAACATAATTTTTGTGAGAATGATAAAACCAAATCTCACCAGAAATCCTTGTTGAATCCAGGAGGAAGCAGAAAAAAACATCAGTACACTCTTTCCATGCTGAAACTTTTTCTTTCCAGCAAAACTTTGGGTGAATTGAGCAAAGAGAGCTCCAGTATCTGCATCAAAGCCAAGAGGTCATCCTGCATCAGGTCATCAGCAGGGGGCTGCTGTGGCCTGTGTGCTGCAGCCAAGCAATGAGGGAAATCCGCCTCTTGAATGGGTGTTTGTTCAGGCCAGTCATGTGTTTCTGGTTGTGAATCTGCTAATTCACAACCTAATTCAGCACTAATATCACAGTGCTGGAGTTTACACTCCCTTGGGAATTCCTAACATGGGAAAACGAAACACATTTGGTTTCTTGGGAGAAGTTGTTGAACTCTGGAATGTAACTTCAGGAGAAATTAAGACCAGAACACTTTGCATCACTTGAGTTTTTTGGCTTAGCTTATATTCTTTACTTTTTGTATTTTTAGAGTATATTGTACTGCGAAAGTTGCTGAATGCTTACTGCAGTTGGTGATGGTTAATACCCTGTTGACAACTTTGTATTTTAAATACTTACTGAAAACTGCTGTTTGGATTCACAGAATGATAGAACATTAGGGATTGGAAGGGACCTTGGAAGATCATCTAGTCCAATTCCCCTGCCATACTGATGTAGAACCTTCTATGTTCCAGCTCACACCCATTGCCCCTTGTCCTATCATTAGATGACACTGGGAAGAGCCTGGCTCCATCCTCCTGACAACCCACCATTCACAAATTTATAAACATTATTGAGGTCACCCCTCAGTCTCTGTTTCTCCCCCTAAATAAGTTTTTAAGAGTGAGGTTGCAGTAACTCCAGGAAAAGGCATTGGAAGCCTGAAAATATCTAATTTATTTTCCGTTCAAAGTCAAAATAGTTTTAAGAGAAATAGCAGCAAGTCCCGGTGCTAAACTTGATGTTGATATAGGTACAGTCCTAAAGGAGGCAGCCACTGTAGTGCTCAAACTGAATGGCTCATAATATACACATATCTTGGGGTGAGTTTGCTTTGAGATTCTTTAGCCTTTCAGTAAACTCAGGGGTACCAAAACTCCTTGCTGCATAGATCATGAACCAGCGGGTTAAGGACAGTGAGGTGGGCCAGGCAGACCAAGATTGAAGGTGGTCAGAAATTCCTAACATATTGGCAGATGGGTATGAAACAGTCCTTGTTCTGTAAGAATACAATCCACTCCAAATGCATAATCTGTTTCTCGTGAAAAACATGTGGCCTGATATAGGAGTTTTAGGATAACTGATTCTGTTAAAGATTAGCCTCAATATTCTGAAAGAGAAGGCTGTAGTTACTTATGGACTTTAATTCTTATAAAGGATTATACTGGGCACCACACTACTGCTACAGTGTTGAATCTTTTTGTGGGTTTGCTAGATTAACCTTTGTAATAGAAAGCCTTCTTATCAGCTTCCAGTCAAAAGAAGAGATGGTTTTGAATTTGTAGCAACTTAAAACACCAATGATTTGGATCCTGATCTAAAATTCATCATTTTTCTCTGTTTCTTCTTAAGTCACGTTCCGCTAGTCTTTTGCAAATGAGCGGCAGAAATATCTCCCACTCTAACTTAACATTGTGCGCAGGATACTTAATATGAAAATCTCCATCAGAGGAACAGAAACAAGTGAGGGTATTGAGGAGGAAGATACTGCAATTAAAGGTAAAATGATTATAATTTATGAAATGATGTTTAGAAAAGTGAGTTTAGTTGGTGCAATGTTAAATCTCATAGTCAAATGTAGTGAGAGGACAGGCTTCCATTTCAGATAATGGTGTGTATACTCATACGCATTTTCAGTGTGTATTTTAGGTCATACCTCCCTTGGTATTCATGGCAGAGCACATTGATTACGGTCCCATGTAAGTTTGTGCGATATTTACTGTCCTGATCTTGAAACTACATGACGAGCTGTCTATTGTGAAACTCTGACAAGAACCCACTGCCCTGGGAATCTGGGGCAAGTCCATACAATGGAAATGTGGTGCTTGATAATGTTGAACTGCACTGCAGAGCAGACTGTGAACAGAGGGAGACTTGAATGTCCCTGCACTATGTATGGAACCCAGTGAAAGAAATCCTATCCCAGTGGAAGTTAATGACAGGGCCAACTTGACCAGGTTTTGACCAGTGTGAGAAGGAGTATCCAACTGCATGCAGATTGTGTGTTGTGATGTGTGTGCATGTGTAATGCAAATAATTAGTGGTAAAGAGTAATGTTGGAGTCCCTGACAAATTTAACATGCTTGGGAGGTAACTGAGTCTCATTACACCTGAGGCAGAGTGTCAACCACTTTGTCTTTATAGACCCCATTTCGTTAATAATGTAATGTTTGAAAGATCTGATCTCTTCCTTGCTCTTTTCCTTCAAATGCTGATGGGGCAGCTTGTTGACCTTGTCAGTGTGTCATGAATTTTTTTCTTTGAAATAGCTCTTCCTTTTGACAGATAGTCTTTGCTTTTGTTCTTGGGACTTGCACTAAGTGAGTGAATGCCCACTGTTTTCAAACCCATGAAAGCTGTTAGCTTCCAAACAAGTGGCTTCATCCAGGTCCAGGGCAAGATTTTAGAATGAAAAATTAGTGGTCTGTTCAAGAACAGCCACTTGGGGAAACTATTATTTTGATACATTTGGTCAATTAGGTTTTCAGGGCATTTGCCATGAAACCTGTATAATCAAGTACTTCTAGTGAGAGTTTTTTGTGGCTGCTGCTTTCCTCCTGGGCTGGGGAATGCTCAGAGAAGACTGTCTGTTGTGAATTTGGGAGGCTCTGTGGCGCATGATATTAATGCTTTTGGTGCAAGTGCTTCCTCTTTGTGGCATTGAAAGAGTCTGAACTGAGATAGAGGAAAGAAGAATATTTAAAGAGAATGCTAAGCTGGGATGAAAGGAAAGCAAGAATTTTTGGAGTTAGAAGGATAACTCAGAGGAGAATATCCCACTATTCATTTGATAGGAGCTTGTAGGCCACATGATTTTCTTACAGCATTTCAACATTCCAGCTTTAACCTGTGCTAATGATAATCACAAGATTGGGATAGTTTACATGTGGAATATAAATGTTGTCTGCATATGCACCAGTAGGGCAAAATGGATCAACAAATCCTAATGCTACATGTAAATGTATCTTCCACACTTCTGTTCAGTTTTAATTTATATACAGAAACATTTTCAACACATGAGATTGTTTCTTGACACCTTACTTAACTTTATTACAGGTTTTTACTAAAAGCACTGGTACTTTAAATGGAGTAAGTGAGGAAAACCACAAAAAAGAAAGAAAAAAGGGAATGAGATCCTGGAAAGATGAAATGCCAGTTAGGGCTGTTTCCACCCTCCTCACCAGTCCTCATCCCTTAAAATGAGAATTTTAAGTCTCAACAAAGTCTGAATCTGGAATTCTCATTGGAGTGTAGTTTGCTTAGATCTAGGTTGACGTGGAGTTTGCGTTCAAAGTAAGGTTTATTAACAAAGCTAATTTATTCAGTAATAAGTTGAGATATTTGAAGTTAGTGCTGTGGTTATTCTAGCACAGCTTTGCCTGAGGAAATAATTATTGTGGCATGATCTTCTGAAGTGGGTTAATCTAAATGAAAAAAAAGCCCTGCATGTTCTTAATCTGGAATAAATACTTCCCAAGGAATTATGTTAGCAGAGTTACTGTGGTCTGTCTCCCTGTCTAGACAAGCCTTTGGAGTTCTTAGATAAGAGAGTACTTATGATAAAGATAATTAAGCAGGTTTGCCTTTTCCTGTATGTCTGTGTTTGCTGCATTTATTTTTGTTCCTCTTTTAGTGTGAAATGGACAAAATCAAACAGCTTTGCCTTTGAGATCATGGCTAGTCTCCAAGAAGTTGTTGTTTTGATGAGAAGGCAGAATTCTGGTATTGAAGCTGCAATGATTGGAGTGTAGTCTGGTCCAAGGCTGTGGAGTTAGCTGTCAAGTGTTAGATATTTTAGTGACGATACCAGCATCCTCTAAAAAATACTCTGGGAACACACTTAGCAACTGGCAACAAAGCTTCTTATCCCTCTTCAAACATTTTCCTACAATGAATCAGGAGTGTTTTGCAATCTCATAGTACTACTTGTGTAGCAGGAGGAGGCTGTTGCTCCCACTCATAACTTGGCTTTTGATAGTTACTGCAGTGTGCTGATCAGTTTCTCAGTAGGTACCTGCTAATGCCTATTTGTCATCACTTTTTAGTGGAAATGAACTTTTGTTATACCCCAGACATGACTGTGAAGGATTCAGTAAACTTTTCTTTCTTCTTTCAGGTTATAAGACCCTTTTGAAGGGAATTTCAGGGAAGTTCAGCAGTGGAGAACTTGTCGCAATTATGGGTCCTTCAGGAGCCGGGAAGTCAACCCTTATGAACATTCTGGCAGGATACAGGTCAGTAACAACAAAAAACCCAAGTAAGATAAGATCACCTAGCCTGGTGGCTCCTTGGACACAACAGCAGAAGAAATCTTACCCTCATGTTTGTAGAAAGCAAGTATTTCACAGATTTTGAATTAGATTCTTGCTTTTATTTATCCTGTTTGTCCTGTCCTGATCACTTAGGATTGTCTGATCCAAAAAGAGGGAGCAATCTAAAATCCAGACCACAAAAAAGCTCTCTAGTAGCTGTGTAATAACTCTGACTTAGTGGCTTCTGTTTGTGATATTTGTAAAATCCTATTTTATAAACATTTGAAAAAAATACCCTTTTATTTATAACTTCCATCATGTTGATGTCTTCTTGACTGGACTTCAGTGTGTGAAGAGTCTGTGGTTTATTTTCTTGAATCCCCTGTTGTATGGCCAGATAGCGTCTCTACGTGGTTATCATTAGTGCATAAGAAGCAGGATATGCAAATCTGAAAAAAAAGTCACTTGAATGGCTTAATATTTTTTCAGACATGCATGTGAGGCAGCAGACATTTTGTACTAACTTTCAGTCTAGTTTTCAGCAGTGCTGCGTGAAGCCTCTCAGAAAAGACAGCATAATAATGAAATAAATTAATTTCTATGCACTGTATCAGTTTTATTCCATAGTAGGCAATAGTGACCTAAGACTTCCACACACTCAGGCCTGTCGTAGCACAGGTGAAGGCAAGCTTCACCCCTGGTTATTTTCTTGGTTCATTGCAGAGAGTCAGGAATGAAAGGAGAAATTCTCATCAATGGACAGCCTCGTGACCCGCGTTCTTTTCGTAAAGTCTCCTGCTACATCATGCAAGATGACATGCTCCTTCCTCATCTAACTGTCCAGGAAGCTATGATGGTGCGTTTTGTTTCTTGCTCTGATCTGTTTAGGTGAGTGAAAATGGAAAAATACCAGTGGATTGTGCACATGTTTTTAATCCTGGTAACACCACAAGCTGTTATCTCTCTTTGATCCCACTCAGTGAACATGGCTGAAGGTAGGTAATGCCTTAAATTCCATTTCAGGCTCATCCTTTCAGGGGTTGTCTGAGCTTCTGTAGCTTTGCCGCTTTCAATTTGTGACCATTATTATGATTTGGAAGAAAAATCTAAGGTCCTAGCAAAAAGGAACCTGAAATTTTGCACAAAATGAGCCTTTGTAGTGATCATGTTTTATCTTGGGTGATGGATCAGTAACCTTGTCTCTCTCCCCATCTTCCATGTTCTGCCTGCAAAGCACTTGAAGACTTGAGCATGTTTCTCTGCTACTTCTTCTCTTTTGTGCCCTTTTTGTAGTAAAGGCATTGTGTAACTTCTTTTTAAGTTCTTCATAGAAAAACAATTATCAAAAACAAGGCTGAAGTTGCTTATACTGTATGCCAGCGTCAAATCACAAATGTTAAGGCCAGAAGAAACCAGTATAGTTTTTATATGGCTAATTTCCTGCAAAGACTTATCTCTGTGAGGAAGATTTTCCTCTGTTTACTGAAACATTGTAGCCAGAATCCCATAGGATCACTGTTGTAGAATTGAGCCCAGATGATACCTACTGTCTAAATGAATCAATGAAGACTCTGAGAAAAACAATTACTTAACAGCTTAATTGCTTCATAATGTTTTGTGTAGCTGCCTCCTAGGACAGCAGATGACATCTTTCACAAGATCATTTATTTCTGTAGTCATTTTCTCACAGCCTGGAGAATGGCAGAGTTTGATTATCTTTATGTTATGGATAAGGCACAAATAAACCGATCCTAGCGTTGCCTGGGAAGTGAGTGGCTCTGCAAAAACCATGATTCTTCCATCTTCCTCTCAAGCTGTTTGAATTGCAGAATGGCCTTTTTTATGTGCTTTTTGTCAGATAAGTGGATGTTTGTCTGATTATGCTCAGTGACCTACTGCTCAGACGTATGTGATGCTTATGATTTAAATTTTATAATTGAACTAAAATTTTCCTAACTGAGTTGAAGTAAGTTATAGAATCATAGAATCATTACGGATTGGA
>VXBP01002225.1:252-24489 GCA_013400115.1 Rhinopomastus cyanomelas | reverse complement strand
CTCTCCATCATCTTTGCTAGGTCCTGGGGAACAGGAGAGGTGCCTCGGGACTGGAGGACAGCAAATGTTACCCCAATCTTCAAAAAGGGAAAGAAGGGGACCCAGGTAACTGTAGACCCGTCGGCCTCACCTCCATCCAAGGAAAGGTGATGGAACAATTTATCTTAGACGCTGTCTCTAGGCACATCAGCGACAAGAGGGTCATTAGGGACAGTCAGCATGGCTTCACCAAGGGGAAGGTGGCAACCTTAACCAGGTGGATAGATGTTGGCAGAGTGGTGGATGCGGTCTGTCTTGTCTTCAGTAAAGTATTTGACACAGTCTCCCACAGCATCCTCACAGCCAAACTGAGGCAGTGTGGTGTGGACAATCGTTTAGTGAGGTGGATGGTGAACTGGCTGCAGGATAGAAGCCAGAGAGTAGTGGTCAATGGGACAGAGTCTGGTTGGAGGCCTGTATCTAGTGCAGCACCCCAGTGGCCAGTACTGGGACCAGTCCTGTTCAATCTGTTCATTAATGACTCGGATGAGGGCTTAGGGTGCACTGTCAGCAAGTTTGCTCATGACACAAAGGTGGGAGGAGTAGCTGACACCCCAGCAGACTGTGCTGCCTTTCACGGGCACCTAGACAGGCTGGAGAGCTGGGCAGGGAGAAATTTAATGAAATATAACAAGGGCAAGTGTAGAGTCTTGCATCTGGGCAAGAACAACCTCAGGTACCAGTGCAGGTGGAGGACTGACCAGTTGGAGAGCAGTGTAGTAGAAGAGGGACCTGTGGGTCCTGTTGAACAGCAGGATGACTATGAGCCAGTAATGTGTCATTGTGGCCAAGAGGGCCAACAGCATCCTGGGGTGGATCAGAAGCGGGGTGGTTAGCAGATGGAGAGAGGTTCTTCTCCCCCTCTACTCTGCCCTGGTGAGACCACATCTGGAGTATTGTGTCCAGTTCTGGGCTCCTCAGTTCAAGAGGGTCACAGAACTGCTGGAGGGAGTCCAGCGTAGAGCAACAAGGATGATGAAGGAAGTGGAGCACCTCCCTTATGAGGAGAGGCTGAGGGAGATGGGTCTCTTTAGCTTGAAGAAGAGGAGACTGAGGGGTGGCGTCACTAATGTCTGTAAATATTTGAAGGGTGAGTGTCAGGAGGATGGATCCAGGCTCTTCTCATGTCATCTAGTGATAGGACGAGGGGCAAGCTTGAACACAGAGGAAGTTCCACCTAAATCTGAGAAGGAACTTCTTCCCAGTGAGGGTGATGGAGCACTGGAACAGGCTGCCCAGGGAGGTTGTGGAGTCTCCGTCTCTTAGAGACGTTTAAAACCCACCTGGATGTGTTTGTGTGCGACTTGGTCTAGGTGATCCTGCTGTTTTGGGGGATTGGACTGGATGATCTTTTGAGGTCTTTTCCAGTCCCTGATGTTCTATGATTCTGTGATAACTGTGCAAGGATTGATGACTGCATTAGGCAGCGTAAAGTTATCGTCAGATCCATCGGCTGCTCTCTGGATGATGTATGCAAAGAGGTCTAAAGTGACCCAGGTGTTTGGGGAAGTTGTAGGAGCCACAGAAGGTGCCCTAGAATATTCCCACGATAGAACAGAATTCTGAGCTCCTCAGGCAGTCACATCCACCACTAAGCAAGGTTAATCAAAAACCCACTAAAGAAGGTGTCTAATTATTTTTGCTTCCAGTGCTATTTTGCTCCAGTTACCAAAGATGCTGGCAGGAGTCCTGCCGTCACTTAAAGCACCCGGCTCTGTAAACAGACACAGCACTTGTACTCTGAGCATTTTTCTTTGCTCGTCGGGACGTTGTGTGCCTTGGGAGGGAGCCACAAGCCCTCTGCAGAGGGTTTTGGTGCTGTTTGCTGCCAGCAGTCACAACATCAGAGTCACACTGGAGCACAAAGTTTGTTCCTCACTCGTTCACGTGTCTCACACCAGGCATCCAACAGGCCAGGCAAGGCGATGAGTGCGGGTGAAGAACAACTGTGGAGACAGCCGTGGAGGCTCTCATGCTGTCCCATCAAGCTTCTGAAAGAGCTGTTTTTCTGTCATAGTGGTTTTTCCCTCTCAACCATCACGTAGGTGGGCCTGAGCTACTGGCTGAGGCTAGCAGAGGATGGCATGGTGCAGTGGGAGGTGGGCACCCTCCCTTCCCCACTGCTAGTAGCCTTGTCAACAGCAGTGAAAAGCAGCGACGCCTCCCCTTCTGCTCTATAACAGCCTGTGAATCATTTTATCCTTTTTCTGAAATACTTTGCATTTCTTTTTTTCCACTTTCCACATGCAACAGCCCTTTTAAAATCCATGAGAGTTTGCAATCTAAAAATAGTTCCTGCTGCACATCTCTGCCTCTAGCTCTGCAAAGCACCATTTGCATGGCTTACCAAGACACCACCAAGAATCAGAGAACATTAGGGACTGGAAGGGACCTCGAAAGGCCATCTAGTCCAATCCCCCTGACACAGAAGGATCACCTAGACCAAGTCACACAGGAACACATCCAGGTGGGTCTTGAAATGTCTCCAGTGAAGGAGACTCCACAACCCCCCCTGGGCAGCCCATTCCAATGCTCTGTCTCCCTCACTGGGAAGAAGTTCCTTCTCATTTTGATGTGGAGCTTCCTCTGTTCAGCTTACACCCATTGCCCCTTGTCCTATCATCAGATGACACTGAGAAGAGCCTGGCTCCATCCTCCTGACACCGGCCTTTTCCATATTTATAACCATTAGTGAGGTCACCCTTTAGGCTCCTCCAAGCTAAAGAGACCCAGCTCCCTCAGCCTTTCCTCATCAGGGAGATGTTCCACTCCCTTCCTCATCTTTGTGGCTCTGTGCTGGACTCTCTCCAGCAGATCTGTGTCCTTTTTGAACTGAGGGGCTCAGAACTGGACACAATATTCCAGATGTGGTCTCACCAGGGCAGAGTAGAGCGGAAGAACCTCTCTTCATCTAAAGAGGAGAGTTTTCTCAGCAGATGTGAAGGTAATGACTTTCTTGTAACAAATACTGCAGAAGACATTTCCTTCTGTAGTTTTGGACACAGCAAATAAGATTTTTCACTTTCCAGGACTTGGCCCTGTTGCTGTAGAAGCCCCCAGGCCTGTGGCATCTTTTTGCCCATAGCTTGTCATCGCACTGGGGCAGATAACCACTGGAGAAAAGCAATGACGTGGGTTAGATACTGCGGATGGATTGGGGTGATGGGTTGTTGGGTTTTCCCCCTCAGAAACTATCTGTCTGACTTGACTGAAACAATGCTTAGGTTTGCGTTAAATCTTAATTGTTTTGGCCGTGGAATTAATGAAAAATAAAATTCCTGTTCCAGTTCTGCATCCTCGGAGCAATGCCACTCGAGCAGTTTCCTCGATGGTGTTTGTATTTTCTTACAGGCAAAACATTAACAAAACATTTTGAGCTTTGAGTTCAACTGGGAAGGAACATTTTCATTCAGTGCATTATTTCGTCTTGCTTTGAAAATAATTAGATACTAGATAATTGAGGAGGAGGGGGTTTAGGCTGGATGTCAGCAATAATTTCTTCACTGCAGGAGTTATCAAGCACTGGAAGCGGCTGCTCAGGGCAGCGGCAGAGTCACCAGCCCTGGAGAGGTTTAAACGAGGTGTGGTCCTGGTGCTTAGGGACATGGTTGAGGGTGATCCGGCAGCGCTGGGTCAGAGGTTGGACATGATCATCTTAAAGGTCTCATCCAACCGCAGACATTCTTTGATTCTCTAATTCCTCGAAGGAGTTTGGCAAACTTACTGCTTTCTTAAGGATTTGAGATCATCAAAACCAGAGCAAACTAATCCATCTATATGAGGAGGAAAGTGTCTCCTAATCTCTTTACTCTGTATAAAAATTCCTGGGGCTGTGATACACTCCCAGTAGTAAAATTAAAGCCTTACTTGTGAAACTGCATGCGAGACCCGGATTCAGAGCATCTAACATGTAAGGACATGAAGCGCTTCTCTTTCATTATTGTCAGCTTGATTTTCTCACAGGTTCTGTCCTAGAAGGGAGAAAATACTCCAGGTGCTCAAAGCGGAAGTCAGGAGTTACGAGGGAGGGTTTGGTGCTCCCGGCTTTGCCGCATGGTTTTGGGCAGAGCAGTGGAAAGGCGTGTGATGAAGTAAGGCGAAGCAGCGTGCGGTAGGCTGTGACTGTTCTTACCTCGTTAGCCCAACAGCAGAAAATACTCCAGCAGCCAACAGCAGGATGGAGGTGGAAAACCACCTCGAAGGTAGAGTGGCGGTCACCTACAGAGGCAGCGCTCGTGACGGCTGGAAGTAGCAAAGGCAGAGCAGGAATCACAGGTAGACTTAATATCAAAGTAATTGGAAAAGTCAGACGAGCTTTCCAGAATGTTTTGTGTGCCAAAGGCTTGACTCTTTTTTCTGACTATCAGACGATCTAATAAAAGATATTATTACTTTTCCCTTACAACTCCTGTCTGCTTTATACTTTTAGAGCATTGCGTTTCCAAAGAGCCAACCGCCACAGCAGAGTAGATGAAGCAGCCATCAAGGGTTATGATGAACATTTTTCATGTCCCCTTTTTTTTGGTCCTTTTTCTTGATGTTCACATTTAACCACTTCTTTGGTTTCCCTTGATGTTCTCAATATTTTGGTCTGATCTCTGGCCTTGTTCTGCTGTTCAGCTTCAAAGCAGGAAGCTACTGCAGTAGGAGCAAGCCTCGAGCGCTGGCGCCCAGTGTTTGGCCTGAGAACCCCTTTGAATTTGCAGCACAGCTTTGCTTGTGGCTTTGGGGGTGCTGGCTGAGTTTGCTAAAGCAGCCTGAGTGAAAAAACTTAGTGAATCACCTACCCTCAGTGGAGCAGGGCTTCATGAATCTCTTTCCTCCACACCTCTGGGTAAAACTCCTGCCTTTACCGGAAGGTCCATGCCCTTCCCTGGCTTCGTAGCTGAACGGGAGGACAAGAAGAGGTGCCTTCTGTTAAGCAGAAGGCAGGTGAGGGAGCACAGACAGAAACAGGAGCCACGGGAGCGTGTGGCAGACTCACTGAAATGAGAGGTGTGCAGCTGCCTTGTTTCATCTCTTCTCCTCTGTTGTTTGGGCAGAGGAGCGTGCGTCTCGGGGGCTTGCGGAAGGGGCATATTCTGCCTTTCTTCCCAAAGGAATATTTTTGCGAAGGAAAATTAAAAGAAATACAATGGCTTTTCAGATGCAGATTAACAGAAGCCAAATAGGTTTTCCACTCCACCTGGAAAACACAACTGAGACGGATTTTAAAGGTAATGAGATGCTTGCTATGATTTTTTTTCTCCCTTTCCCTGCGTTTGGCAAGCACATAAGTCACTTCGGCGAGTCTTTAATACCCTTCTGCCTGTAGTGTCAATTCTTCTCATTTCTGCTGGCTGCTCTTGCTACAGATGGGTCCTGGTTTTATTTCACCATCTAGTTGCAAATATCCTGATATTTAGGGACTTGAGCACTGACATCAGCTCCTCTTTACTAACCCCCATTTCTCCTTGCCCCTCAGTCTTTTTCCAGCTCGCTGCACCTCAGCAACTTGTCTTCACAGCCCATCCTTGCAGCTTTCACTCGCTTTCAGCTGCCTATTGAAATAAATGAGTGGATGAGCTCAAATAATCCAAGCTGTGTTAGGCTGCACGCTCGTCCAAGTCTCCCACAGAGAAGGCATCTCCATTAACGTCGTGAGGAACTCGCGCTGCCGCGTAGTTCGTCAGCAGATTCCCTGTCGTTTGTTACATCGCTTTGACAGTCGAGCATCAATTTAGAACTGCCCTGTCATGAACTCGTGGTGAAGCGTCGCTCAAGGTCAAGTGAAGGAGGAAGCATTGCGGCGCTCAGCCACTCTTAACAAACAGCTGCCGCTCAGAGTAAGGCTGGGGGCAGATACTCACCCTTCCCTGTTCTTACTGGACAGTCAGAAGGAAATGGTCTCGAGTGCTGTGCAAGGCAGCGTGAGGAGTGTGAGCTGGTGCTGGCTAGTGAGCACAAAGTCTCATTAGTGAACAGAGTAACCACATTTCCTACTGTCTGCTCGTGGCGCTGAGGCCATCACAGGGAGGGGGACTGACGGCTGAGCTGAGGCTGAGCCGTCCCTTCCCAGTAGGGCTGTCCAATGTTGTGGGAGAGGTTGTCAGTAGACCTTCTTTATGTGGAAGAGGACAGCAAGCCAAAGCACCTCTTCATAGCAATCTGGTCTAAGTTAGAGATCACAGAATCATTAGGGATTGGGAGGGACCTCGAAAGATGATCTAGTCCAACCCCCCTGCCATGGGCAGGGACACCCCACCCTAGATCCTATCGCTTCACTGTGAAAAACCACTAAAATATCGCTAAATTTTCCAAATAAAACATGAGTGATTTGAAACTGGGGTAGAAGAGAAGAAATGGGCATGTAACAACTCCAGTTAGCACCAAACTGCATGGTGTGTGCTCCTCTGGGATGTACTTGTCCGTGCAACTGGGGTTATGTTCCCTCATGAAAATTAAGGCATTCTTCTCCAAAAAAAAGCCAACACGTTTGACAGATAACAAGAATTCTCATCGTGGTAGTGGCTGCAGGACCGCAAGCACTGCAGATGGGCCACCTATAATTCAAAGGAAATCTAGAATCCAGTTCACGCAACTGGTTGGGTTGGTTGGTTTGTTTCGAGGGGGTGTCGTGTGTATTTCTGGTGGCTTTTTTGTTAGAGGCTCTTAGATAAATTGGTACCTTCCGTATTGTGCCAGTGAGATTGTCCTTTCTCGTAGTAATCTTCCTACCAGGTGGGACAACTCCCCACCTACAGGCAAACTGGCTAAGCAACATCTAGTTGTATTTTTGAATTAAACTTCAATTTTCAAACCCTAAATTCAAATTTCAACCCCAAATTTCAAAGGTATCACCAACAAATTCTTTCTTAACGTGCAGTGAACTACACTCAGAAACATCAAACATTCTTTGTCCACAGCCGCTTCCTGGTAGAAGTCAACTCAGTTTTCCACAGCTTCCAAACACAGTCCTGCAACCGGCTGCAGAGAATCTCATCTGGGAATCGTTTGTGATTCTCTACAACATTAACCCTCGTACAATGCCTGGCAGGGGGAGCACAGACTAGAAGTCACTACAAGCTAATGTCGGACTGAGAAGACGGTTCCTGAAGCCATGAACTCGCAGGCCCACTGATGAATCAAAAAGTGTTATGGACAGCTGAATGTTGAGCTTAAAATCTCTGCTGAGATGTCCCTGCTTGTTGTACAGGGGTTAGACTAGACGACCATTGGAGGTCCCTTCCAACCCAGTAGGTTCTGTGATTCTATGAAATTACTTCACCACTAAGTCCATCACAGGCAGCAGGCGTTCTCCATGTCTTTTCCAATGATTTTATGAAGCCAAATCAAAGAAAACCAGATGCAGACTGGAAGCGCAGCGTCTGTTTCCGAAGGTGAAATAATTGCCAGGGCTGCTAACTGAGCCAGAAGGTGATGATGTAGTGATAGGACGAGGGGCAGTGGTTGAAGCTGGAACACAGGAGGTTCCACATCAGTATGAGAAGGAACTTCTTCCCAGTGAGGGTGACAGAGCCCTGGAACAGGCTGCCCAGGGAGGTTGTGGAGTCTCCTTCACTGGAGACGTTTAAGACCCACTTGGATGTGTTCCTGTGTGACTTGGTCTAGGTGATCCTGCTGTGTCGGGGGGTTGGACTAGATGATCTTTCAAGGTCCCTTCCAATCCGTAATGACTCTGTGATGTGCGCTGTCCTCTGATTTACTCAAGTTGTGCTGATACTGTCAGTTGCAGAAGGATTGAGGCTGGGGAACTGCTGTGTGGTTGGTGAAACTGAGAGACCACAACATGGCTCTTGTCATCAGCACAGTCAACGGCCAGCAACTGCTTGTTGGAAACTGGGCTACTCCACACAGAAGGCTGTGACAAGCTGTGCTGCAGCAGCACTTGTTAGAGCATACAGGTGCCCAGAATAACAATGAAGTCTTACAACGGGGATCAATAAACAGTGAGGACCTGCCCCTTCTTGCACATGTCCTGCTTAGTGACAGCTTAGCATCTTAGCTAGACCAGCCTTCATCAGCGTGCCAAGGCCCCTGTGGAACCTCCTCCTCACTCTTTTGCTCCTGCTTTTTGTTCACTCACAGGTCACTTCGTGCCACTTGCAGTGTTTTTTGTGAGGCACTGGCACATCCAGAAGGAAAAGGCCCTGAAAACTTCTTACCAATGGGCAGGAAGATACCGCCTCCCCTTCGGTTTTCTGCTGAGCCGTAGCAAGCAGGTTGTGCTTCAGCCCGAACGTCTCTCCTGTTGGCGTTACCGGTGTGTAGAGATGCGCCAGCCTGCGGAGAGTTCGCTCTGGTTAACTCTCTGGAGACCGCCCTGACATCAAATGAAAAGATAAATGAGCTCAAAGGTTTCAGTGATTTCTCCTCCTCATAGGTAGGAGCTGCGAGATCTCCCAAGGTTCTCGCAGGGTTTGCAGGAAACTGTTGCCTCTTGGCAAAGAGAGTATTTGCAGAGCTGTTAAGAGGGACACGGAAGCAAAACCAAGGCTTTGACACTCAGCCTGATACTGTCCCCTCTGTGGCTTCCCTTGGGCTTCCTTTCATGGGACAACCCAAGAAATCTGGCTTTGCAAGTAGAGTCTGGTGTGTGAAGGGCTGGGGTTCTTCATGCCAAGAGCAAAAGGTGATAGATGGGGGCTTTGCAAGTCACCAGTGCACAGAGTCCTCGAGTCACTAGGATGGTAAAAGTAGACGTACAATTTCGTGCTCGAGACTTGACTGCGTTCACGTGTTTGCAGACTTCATCCAGCTTTGAGCACATTGGTATTTCTCACCAATAATGAGAAAGCATTTTATCAGCAGAATACAGTTAAAACAGAGCTGTGCT
This sequence comes from Rhinopomastus cyanomelas, assembly GCA_013400115.1. Taxonomy (NCBI): domain Eukaryota; kingdom Metazoa; phylum Chordata; class Aves; order Bucerotiformes; family Rhinopomastidae; genus Rhinopomastus; species Rhinopomastus cyanomelas. The sequence goes on along the minus strand of VXBP01002225.1, from coordinate 15,614 downwards.
TCATCTGCCAGGGACACAACAGGTTGTTCTCTTCTTGCCTGTGCCTCATCCCTCTGAAAGAACACAGGTAAATACATCTCAGAATAGACTGCAGTGAAATTACTTCACGTGGGTAAAATACCATCCTGCTGCTCCTACAAATTAGAAATGTTTGATGCATTCTGCTCTGTTGCCTTTCAGGCTTCGTGTTGTTCCCCATAATTAAAGGTAGTAGTACCAGCTATGGCTGAGAGCCACTGGGTCATCGCCAGAGACTCTTGCTAGCAGAGATAACCAGAAAAGAGTGTGCGGGCAGCACAGACTGCTTTTAGTGCAGATTCATCGGGACCAAAGAAGTCTCAAGCTTCTGGGTGCTGCAGATGCTTTGGCAGCTGTGTCCCTGGTGGGCTTGCTGAACGAGAAGTGACAGAGTTAGGGCAGGAGAAGGGTACTTGGTAAGTAGCTCCGATTTCCAAAGTGTCACTCGATTCTCCAAGTCCAGCTGTCAGGCATCTTTCAACCCCTCATGATAGCATCTGCCATCCTCCGTAGTCCCTCGTCACAGGAGGTGCTGGGATCTTGTGGGAGATGTTGGTTATCCACAAGCAGCTTCCCCTGCGTGGAACATTCTGCTGACCTTGTCACAGGGTTCCTCATGCTGCCTGAGCCAGCGAGCCTTGATGATCCTTGTGCCGCTTCCTTAATCAAAGAATAATCTGTCCATAGAATCATTATGGACTGGAAGGGACCTCGAATCATCCAGCCCAATCCCCTTGCAACAGCAGGGTCACCTAGACCAAGTCACACAGGAACTTATCCAGTCGGGTCTTGAACATCTCCAGTGAAGGAGACTCCACAACTGCCCTGGGCAGCCTGTTCCAGTGCTCAGTCACCCTCACTGTGAAGAAGTTCTTTCTCATATTTATGTGGAACCTCCTGTGTTCCAGCCCCTCATCCTATCACTAGATGACACTGAGAAGAGCCTGTCTCCATCCTCCTAACACCCACCCCTCAAATATTTATAGACATTGATGAGGTCACCCCTCAGTCTCCTCTTTTCCAAGCTACAGAGACCCAGCTCCCTCAGCCTCTCCTCATCAGGGAGGTGCTCCACCTCCTTCATCATCCTCGTTGCCCTACGCTGGACTCCCTCCAGCAGCTTCACATTCCTCTTAAACTGAGGGGCCCAGAACTGGACACAATAGTCCAGATGTGGTCTCACCAGGGCAGAGTAGAGGGAGAGAAGAACCTCTCCTCTCATAGTTTAATCTTCATTTTGGACATCACAGGCAGCAAACACACAGAGGCTGTAAAAAAAGGTCTCAGAAGACAGTTTTATCCTCCAGCCCATCTGCAGGGAAATAGAAATTAATCTATCTTTTTCCCCACGCAGGCTTTTCCTTTGAGTGCTGCTCTGTGCTAAAGGCACAGTTCTCTTTACAAGAAGGTTACAGAACGCGGTGGGGGGACTATTAAGTGTGACTGCCCTTCTGACTTGTTTGGAATCAGAACATTTTCTGAAACGGTCTGATGATGCTTAAAAGGGCTTTTTTCCCCCCTGTAAAACTGAAGCATCCAGACTGTCCTGCTCACACAGCTCTCGCTGCTGAGACACTGCCCTGGTCGAGCAGTAAGCGCTGAAGTTGTGGCAGAAGTAAAACAGGTACAAGTCACTCTTAACGCTAACGTCTGACTGGCTTGTGACCCCCTGACCCTCTGTGGCAGGGCACCACACATCAGATGAAACAGTGCAAATGTTCACCTCTGGGGAGCCTTCAGCACATGGTGAAAGGATGGAAGGAGGATGTATTGTCGCTCGCGGGCGCTTCGTGTGGCCTGTGTGTGCAGCCCAGCGGGTGCGGCGCTGCCTGGCCCTTAGCAAAGGGCCTGTTTTGCAGAGAGCAAAGGTGTGGGCACCCTGGCTGCCTGGACAAGAGGTGCTGTGTGGTGTGAACACCCCAAAAGGACTGCAAAGTGCCTGTAAATCCTGTGCTCCCAGTGATTTCAGTGCTTGCCTTCAGGTTGCCAGCTGAAGACAAAGCCCAAGCCAGGTGTAAAGGCTGAATGCCAAGAAATCCATTTTTTTTTTTGTAAATATTTTTTTCTGGGTGTTTTAGCTGAAGATAAGATGATCTCTGAATATTTTATTACAGCAACCCACAGGAAATGTGAGAGTGACAAACTGCCCCAAACCCAGCGCGCGCCTAGTTCTGCACAGTCGGTTGTGACGTTGGGTTAACGTCTGCTCAGTTCTGCCGCGGTGTGTCGGGCTCGGGAGGAAAGCAGTGTGGTGCAGAAATACTCCAGAGCTAATCAGGGATGTGGCAGCATCTGCTTAAGAGAGACCAGTAATTGAATCATCCCTAATTAACCTATCACCTCCACAGAAGGGAATAGGATGTTCGTACCGCTACTGGAATGGACGAGGGTGGTGGGAACAGAAAGGGGGAAGGATGTGCAGAAGGGAAATAAAGCAATTTGCCTAACACCTGGTTTTACAGTATCACAGTAATGATAAGGTTGGAAAAGACCTTAAAGATCATCCAGTCCAACCTAAGTCCAAAAAAACCCAGCAATCCTAACATCTAGATCATGCCACTCAGCACCTCATCCAGCCTAACCTTGAACACCTCCAGGGACAGCGACTCAACAACCTCTGTGGGCAGCCCATTCCAAACCAGATCACTCTTTCAGTGAAAAATCTTTTCCTAATGTCAAGTCTAAACCTCCCCTGATGGAGCTTTAGACTATGACCTCTTGTCCTGTTTCCAGTGGCCAGGGAGAAAAGACCAACCCCTGTCTGACTACAACCACCTTTCAGATAGTTATAAACAGCGATAAGGTCACCCCTGAGCCTCCTCTTTTCCAGGCTGAACAAACCCAGCTCCCTCAGCCTCTCCTCTTATCTTCCAGCCCCTTTACCATTCGAGTTGCCCTTCTCTGGACTCTTCCAGCACTCTTGCTTAAACTGAGGGGCCCAGAACTGAACACAATACTCCAAGTGCGGTCTAACATACTTGGGAGGAGTGAGGGAGGGAAAATAAAGTGTAAGAATCATTAAATCTGTTCAGTGTAGTTCATCAGAGTGTTGTTTCAAAAACATCTGAGCATATTTACATGTTGATTTAGGTCCAAAATATGTTTTCTCCTTTGTATGCTTTGGGCTGTTTACAGTATTTGCAGGTGATTTTGCTTCTCTTATTATCATTACTGCTGACATAATTTGTATTTGTAGTGATTACAGTTTCAAACTAACTAGGAAAAAAAATCCCCTTTGAAAACTAGTGGGTGGAAAATGAAAGCAATGTCAGAGATCTCAGCAAAGGAAATGCAGCCTCCCCTGTACTGAAGGAACTGTCTGCACAAATCGACGTGAGAAGTATTTCCTGTTTGAACTGGGTCTCGCGGGCGCGGAGTGCAGATCCTGAGGAACGCTGCTTGCGTTAATATTGTTGTTCTGCTTTGTGCCAGACAGCTAATGTACAGTAATTGCAATTTGTTCCATGCAGTGCCCTGCCAGACTGTCTTAGATTATCTGAAGACTGTACTTCAGCATCACAACCAGCTTATGGTGCCACAGCCAGCAGACCATCCGACTGAGGTAGTGTACAGCCAAGACAAGCTGCGTCTCTGCGTTCGACAAGTCAGGGTGCATAACAGGCAAATAAACCAGTAGCACAGGAATAATACATTTAGCCCTACAAATGTGTAAAATCTATTATTAAACTGTCATTCTTGGGTACAGCAATCCCCCAAGTGGAGCGGACTCAGCCCTGGCGCAAGTGTCACTAGCAGTGTGATAACTTCACGGAGCAGCATGCCCCTCCCTCCATCAGCACCAGCTGCACCTGCCTCGCTGAGGTGATTTTGCCGTCGCCTTTCCTCAGCGACATCGGTTTTGTGGTTCGAATTCAAGCTAGAACTAGTCTGGTGAAAACTGACGGGTAGTGGCCACCACAGCAGCTGCTGATGCGAGTACCAGTATGTCTTGAGGATGGACACAGGAACACGGCACGCACAGGGGTTTTTGCAGCCCCGAGATGGTTAGCGCTAAAACGCACACCCCCTGCATTTTGCAGACAGGCCCAAATATAGACTCCTGCAAGTCTTTGGGGTGATCTTGTTTTTCAGAAAGCTCAGTACAAACACAAAAAGCTGAGCGTTGATATGGAGGTTGGGAATCTTTGCAGTTGTGTTCTGTTGGAAAGTGCTGCAGTTAAAAAGCAGGACGTTTCAAGTCCTCTCCTCCTTTGGGAGGCAGACGTGTGGATTTGACTGTCAGCTCTAGTGTAACTCACATTAGTTTTGCTCCAGTGTGTTTCTCGCCAGGCTTGTAAAAATGCCTCGAATGGAGTGGGTTGGTTGAAGCTTTCCTAGCGTACGCTGTACGTAAGGCGCTTGCCTCACAGGGTTACGTACGCATATGCCCGTCACTGCCCCTTAGTCACACAAACAGACTCTGCAGAGGGAAGATCTGGGTCTTGTCTGACCTCCCTTGGCATGTAAATGACACACAGCACAAGCCTCACGTAGTCCAACTCACCGTAGTTTCGTTGAAGGAGCCTTGCAGCAGTCCAGGGTGTTATCACTTTGCCTGGAGTTCAGTTTGATCCTGTACAATTCAAGAGGCACGTGTAAACGTATTTTCTAGAGCTTGTTAGCTGTTCCCACTCAGCTCTATCCCAAGCGTTGATTTCCCTTTTTTCAAATGCTTCTTCACTTCACTCAAATGCAGAAGCCCTGCAGGAGCTGGGGCTGTTCTGCAGTAGCTTGTCACGACGGGACAGAATTTTTTATTCCATTAAACACGTAGATGCTAATCTTCTATTCAGAAGCTTAATCACATACAAATCCAAGCTGTACTGTGGTTTTTCCTTCAGGATGTGCTTAGTGCCTTCCTGGAAGTTTTTCTGTTTGTTTTAGTTTCATGACTGCTGGACGTGCCAAACGGCTTCATCTGTTTACTGAGGATGTTTCACTCAGCAGTGCTTTCCTTTCAGAAGGAGTCACGAAAGTGTCCCCGTGGCAGGGATCCAGTAGTTGTTAAGCAGAGTAGCATAACACTGTGTGATGCCTTTGGAGAAGAATGAGGACAAATACCCTGAACCTCAAGGTGAATAAGAGAAATACAACAAAACTGGGACTGAGGACGTGACACTAAATGTGTTACCTTCTCCTCAGTGCATCGCAAGATGAGCTCTCATTAAATGTAGATGCTGGGTCTCTCTTGAACACAGAGCTGCCAGGACAGCTTGCTGCTGATCAAAGCCACACCTGGCCACACACAAGCAAGCCTGGTGCCTACAGTTAGCTGCAGCTTGTGCTTTGCACTGGCATCAGTAAGGAAGGTCCTTGCTGCACTACAGCTGTTTCAACAGAAAAAATACAGTTAGAGAAATACAAGGTGGAAAAAGAATTTGCTTTATATTAAAAGGGTGGTGAGGAGCCAGCTGCTAGAAAAACAGAGCAAGTCCCAACACGGGGACTTGATGGTCCTGCATGTTACCTCTGTGGTGGAATAAGCCAAGAGATTCTAGTGTCAGCTCCAACTGAGAGAGAGTCATCACAGTTGTTTCTGTGTAGTGCTCTCATGTTGCACCCCTGCTCTTCCTCCTTCCCCTGCCTCTTCACCGTGTTGGCAGAGGATGAGGAGCTGGACTGGGTGGAGGATAATGATATTTCCACAGCAGAGCTCCTCAGAGTCTCCTCCTGAGACCCACTCCTCAGGAGTGCACGTACCTGGCACACGGACCGAAGTCATAGGGACACGGCACCCTAAATCACAGAGATTCTCTGAAGGCTCCTTCATCACACTCTTCACTCAGCTCCACCTTCCCTATCTCTAGTCAGCCTGCCAACAAATTAAAAGCAAACACCTGAGGAGAGAGGTCACAGGGCTGCAAAGCTGTCTGCCAGGATGCTGCAATAGACACAACAGGAGGCAAGGTTAGTCCTTAGAAGGCTTTTCAGAGCAAGTCTCCAGGAGGGTGTGGTTTGGCCCTTCAGGGAGTCCAGGTTTGTTAACCCTACGTCAGTGGGGTCCTCCTGGACCGCAGCGTTTTATGGGCAATGAGAAGGACACACAATTTAAGTACTAAAGAGGGCTTGTAAATGCTACAGGGACTCCCGGAGTCCTCGTCATTAGCCCGGCAGCGCTCGTTTAACGGTGGAATATCAAAGCCCGCAAACTGCGAAGGTTAAAAGCAACATTTCTTCCCAGCTGACACGGTGGCATCTCTGCGAAGCTGTAATTTGAGCTAATGCAGCGTTCATTAATAATAATGAAGCTTTTAGTCTTTGCAGTGCCGTTGTTTATTTTCTTTACATTTTTCACAGTAACACAACTGCCATCAGGTTTCAGGTGTGTTCTACAGAAGTAATACATTTCTTATAAAAATAGACCAGAAGAGTCACCTCTGAAGGAAACTGCCAGCGGCAGTGACGTGATCCATTTGATCACGTTCTTCAAAGACCCTTCTCATGCATTTTAGCAGGCTAGCGAGGAAGGTTGTGCTTAAACAGTATGCCCGGGAGCTGATGCTTCACTCCTTTCACCCTGCTCTGTTCGAGTGGAAGTTATCTACAGCCCCTTCTCCAAACTTAGGCCAGGTTCCGCTTGGGGAAAACAGAAGCGCGGTGTTAAAGTCCTCGCTCTCAGTAAGAGCAGTCCCGCGTCCACGCGAGGATGTGTTGTGCTGTCAGCGGTGCGGCCAGTTGAAAAGTGTGGTTTTTATTGCGACTGACGTCTTTCTTTATTCACCTTCCGAAATAAGCAGTGGAAATGTTTTGCTCTTTCAGGGAAGCAAGCAGTTGCTGAATAACTACCCTGTCTACATCACTAGTAAACAGTGGGATGAAGCTGTAAATTCTTCCAAGAAAGACGGACGACGGCTCCTTCGCTATCTCATCAGATTTGTTTTCACAACCGATGAGCTTAAGTACTCATGCGGCCTTGGAAAAAGGAAAAGGTCAGTGCAGTCAGGAGAGACAGGTCCTGAAAGACGTCCTCTGGATCCAGTAAAAGTAACATGTCTCAGAGGTACTGCATCTTTTCACTCAGTGTCCACCATATGTGATCTCATTTCACCACATTGGCTCTGGCTCAGTAGAAGCACCTGGCAGAATTTGGCAGACTAGGAGGGGTTTCGCAGGCAGGCGCCAAGCAGCCAGACACCTTTAGCTGTGTGTGTTATGTACGTACATACATGCCCGCGGGGTATGTATTGGGTATGTGGGTTGTGTGTGGGAAACAGCGGGGCTGCTGACTGCAGAGAGACAAACACAGGGGCACACGACGCTGGTGCACTTGAAGCAGCAAAGCAGAAGAACCAGGCAGCCCCGAGTACGGTCTTCACGCTGAACCGGCAGGGCTTTCTGTAACGCTGACACGCAGGACAGGTAGCCCAAGGAACGTCCGCAGCCCAGGCCACAGCGCAGCGCTGTAGTTAAAAGCCAGCCGCGCTCAACAGTGTTTCAGACTGTGTGTGGACATTCTGTACATCCCACCAACCACCCTGACAAATTCGACCCTTACAAAGTGTACACGAACGCACGATCAGGGGTTTCACTTCTGTCTTGGAGTACTGATGCAGTGCTGACTGAATCAGTTAGGGAACACCTTTCCCCTGTGCTTTGCCTGAAAAGGAGGGGGAGCTGTGCAAGCATTTCATGATGCCAGAGTGAGGACACTGTGCAACAGAGGGGAAGGGTCCAGAGTGAGAAGGACCATGTGCTCAGTAATTCATACATTGGTCTCCTCAAGTTGTTCCAAAAGCCTAGTACTGGGTCTTACAATGAAACATACAGAACAGGACTTTTTAAAGCCCAGTTAAAAACGTGTTTGCAGTGTCAGCATCTGCATTTTATAAACACATGTGCTTACAATAATTTCTTTAACGAACCCCTAGTGAACTTCGTAGCATTTTGTTGGCACTTGTGCCGAATTTTGGTTGAACTACCTTGAAGAAGGTTTTACCAATCAGTGCCAAAAGCTACACTCTGGTTAGTCAGTGACTACAGCACCTGAAGTCATCCAGCAGGAGCCCAGTGTAATTAGGGTTAGGGTCCTCAGACAGAGCCCCGTCCCATCCAGGATAGAAGAGCCCAACGAGGCAAAGTAGTTAGGGCTCATAGTCGGGGTATGTTGATGCGAGCGGGTGAAGAACCCAGATGTTATGTGCAGGTGAATTAAGCAGAGAGGCTCCTGGGGTTTTCTTCCCTACAAAGAACCCCCTTAACCTGTTCTGTGATAACTCTACCTGGTCTGGTACTGCAGCAAAGCTTAAGAGAAGGAAAAGTCTGTTGCACGCTGTGCTGCACAGAGGCCTGCAGCGAGATTCAGGGTGCCAGCAGTTCTGCTGGAAACCCAAGTGCTGCTGAACACAAGTGCATTAAATGACTTTGAATTTCGCGCAACAACGTATGGCCAAGCAGAGCATTCACACCCTTTTCTTCCTCTTTCTTTACCCTGCCTCCCACCAAGACTAGCAGTAAATCCCCTTTTGCTTATGGCCACTCGCCTTACTGGGGTCCTGGACGTGTGGAACGTGTAGAGTCCTCCTTGGGAGAAAAAGGAAGGCTGATTTCCTTAGTTTTGAGAAATTTGAAGAAGAAGCCAAAACAGTTAAGAAAGCAGAGTAGACAGCTCTCCCTTGGGACTTTTGTGTGTGGGTGGGGACATGTTCTCCAATGTCAGGAGTTGGCCAGCCAAGCCTTCCCACCACAGCAGGGAGTACAAACTCCTTCTGCACTCGGTTAAAACATCTATAAACATTTGTAATACATCTCCACAAGTGAGCAGTGAATGGCTGGATGATCCCGTGGTCCCTTCTAACCCTGACCGATTCTATGACTAGGTCTGGGTGATCCTGCTGTGGCAGGGGGATTGGACTGGATGATCTTTCGAGGTCCCTTCCAATCCCTAAGGATTCTATGACTGGAAACCAGCTATAAACCAGCGTGCTTTACTTAAATTACAGCATCGCTCCTTTATGCAGTAACTGCTTCTCTGAGGGGAACACCAGTGCGTGGAGCCCCACACGAATACACCTAGGCTGGAATCGCAGTTCCCTCTGTGGGTTACCAGGGAAATGAGTCTAAAAGTGAGATAGCGACAGACACACTGCTGGAGGAGCTATGCACAACCCACATCCTAATTGTCCAGCAGATGAGATACCTTGCAGACACGGGAACGACATAAAGGCGTTCCCTGGTCTTGAGATGTGTGGCAGCAGTGAAGTTACTCTACCCTGCGTATTGCGCTGTTGGCTTGTCAGCAGCAGCAGAAAGCAGAACTCATAAACATCCTGAGGCACGCAGCACTGCGTGAGGGAATAGCTAGTGGTACAGCAGAAATAAGGGGTTCAGTTTCCACCTGAGGCACAGTGGATCCAATCTAGCTGATCGGGTGACCACATTTCAGATCCTGTTTGCGTGTTTCAAAGTCCAACCTCGGCCACGCCAGCCAGCAGTGGCGGCTCCAGAGCACCTTCTGCAAGGGCAGCCTATCTCACGTCAAAGGATCTGACAGAGAAATTGTAAAACCAAACGTAGACATCACATACACGCGGCTGGATGTGCAACCCGCAGCCGCTTCAGTAGCCACGCTGCACGCAATGCAATGCATCTTCCGCTGCCTTGGAGACTATTGCCAGGCCCCCCAGGTCTACCTGCTCAGCTCGTTTAGCCTCTGAAAAACCGCTGTCAGACTCAGGAGGATGGAAAGAGCAAAGCTTAAAACAACACCCCAAACAGAAAGGAGAGCCAGCCTGCAATAGTAGCAGAGGCCTTTGCGGGCAGGTTGCGGGCTGCAGCAGCCTGCAGGTGGTGAAGCAGCCAGCAGAGGGAAATCATCAAGAGCACATGAGGCTAATGACCATAAGGTGTAAATAACAGGCAGGTTTCGAGTGAAACGCATCCCGGTTCGTGGTAACTGTCACGCACCAAATCTCAGCTGTCGCTTGGAATTGGCGTGTTTGATTTGCCCAGGCGATTTCACCCGCAGGTCCCGTTAGCTACGTGCACTGCATGTGGAGAAGTGCCTTTGTACGGAAACAAAATAGGGTCGAGCGGCATTACCATGGCATCTCCCATAAGGCTTTAACCTCTGCTGACGTAGAGCAGCGATACCCCTCTCTTGTTTCCCGTGAGCTTTTGACCCCCGGGTGACACCAGGTGCTGCAAACCAAGTTGTTGTTTATCCCTGCGTGTTTTCCTGCAGAATTCATTAGGATGCACTGCACTTCCAACCCCGACTGGTGGATGCCCTCTGAAGAGCAAATAAACAAGGTATTCAGCGACGCAGTGGGACACGCCCGGCAGGGGCGCGCGGTGGGGACTTTCCTTCACAACGGGAACTCGTATTATGAAGGGACTGACCATCCGGGGTCACAGGATGAAGTCTTCAATAGAGGTATGCAAGATGGATCAGGCGATTGACGGCAGTAAGGAGAACCTCATAAAACAGTAGCAACTGCTTAATTTAGGAGAGGCTCTTTGTTGAACGTGCTCACCCTGCTGTCGTTTAAGAGTCCAAAGCATGTTTGAACACATACTACCGCATACGTTTCAGTTTCTCCATCCTACCACGTCCCAGTTCACAGAAGGAAATCAATGTCAAGACCTGCTTTATGGGACTTCTCAGTGCCTATTATTTGCAAATCCTTCCCCGCACCCTCGAAGGTGAATTGCAGTTTACTTCATCCAATTCTATAGGACAGGTCATTTCACAACTGTGAAGACATCAGAAGAAACAGCAGCTACTGTCTCGTCTGCCTACTGATAACAAGCCCAGGTCTGGACCCGCAACAGCCGGGTACAGTTTGCTTTCCCTGACTAGGAGATGTAAGAACAAGCCTGCACACTTACAGCAAACAAAAGAAAAGAGAGAGTTTCTCACCTCCTAGTAGAATACAACACGATTACAAATACTCCCTTAAAGTACCACAGCAGACGGAAAATTCGGGGACTTCCTTTAGGCAACTCCGCCAGGAAATGAAGGTTCCCGGGTGAGACGGCAGCGCCCGGCAGCAGCACAATCCTTCAAAGACCCAGGACAATAACAGGCACTTCTAACAGATAGAAATTGCTTTGTGTGTCAGACAGACACTATATTTATCTAGATTTCCTGGGGATTAGAGTTGATCGTGACGGTTTTCATTTAAACAAGATTGCTAAAAACAAATTGCCTTTTCAGAAGGCAGGTTTTGCTTTGTTCCTGTTGCACAGCCGTAGTGTGCAGCCTTGGAGGCTTCAAACTGCCTTTTCTTGCTTCTGCCTTCGTTTGGTTTATATCCCTTCCTCGAAACAGACGAGGCAACACGCTGGTCTTAACAGTCAGATGCTCGCTGTTGCGTTCAGGGAGAGGCTGGGTGAGAAGGGAATAGTTTAACCTTCTCTTTTAAGTAAATGTGGGGTCCAGACTAACCAAGAGCTCTGAGAAAAGAGCCGTGTTCCACCAGAACTCGCCCTGCTGCACAGCACTGGAAGCAGATACCGATTTAAAAAATGAATCCACCGAAAGCCTTTGAGTGTGAAGGCTTAAGGAGTCCACCGTCCCTCTAAGCGGACACGCACCAGACACGTGCAATGCCAAAGAATCGATGACCTTTCGGTAGCAGGCCGTTTTCCTCCCCTCGCTCTTGTCCGGTCGCCTAGGCCAGCGCCGACATCCTTCACAGCCTGAACTCTTTCTCCTTGGGGCAGCACTTCCCCACTGGCAGGTACAGGGACCTGGTGCTTGGAAGGTTCACTTTGGTTTTGACCATTCTTAGTGCTACCTCATCAGCGTCGGCTCTCCTGAACGTATACCTTGTACTCCCCGGCTTTGCTGACTTCCTCGTGCAAGCCACACTTTCTCCCGATTGCTCCGTTCATCATCCTTCTCTCCTTCCTGACCTTCTCCCTGGGTGCTGGGCAAGGCAGGAAACGTACAGACCTTTCCTCAGAGAACCGGGTCCCCCGCGTGCAGTGCTCCTCCAGCTCTGGCCTGACCACAGGTGGAGGAGTGAAGGACTCTCTCAAAGGTCCCCTCACCCACAAGGTGTTTTCTTCCAGCCGCTTGCCTCCTCTGCCTGCAGTTCTGACCTTCTCTCGTGGCCGGCCTGCGGGACGTCTCTGGACCCAGGCTCCACCGCGCACCACCGTACACTGGAACTTGCTCAGCCAGGATGTGCTTTAGGCCCTTAGACGTCCGATACCCGCCCATTCATTTTGTTTTTGGTGATGTTTGAAAGGCACCCCGCCGCCCCGGAGCAACAAGTTTCTTTTCAAGAAGTGAACGAACAGCTCAGTCTCACTAGATCGCATCTGGCCAGGGGGTTTGGGACAGCACCCCTCACTGCAGGCAGGAGATGACTTACTTTGAGCAGCCGACGAGTAGCGGCCGCTGGAGGAGAAACTCAGTGTACAGAAGTGTCATGGTACAGATGTCCTATAGTAGCTTTTTCCGTGTTGAACTTACACTTTTTTTATTAAAAAGAACCATAATAGAAGATGTTATATTGCTCAGATGGTGTAAGTCTTACTGGTCTATGTTCAGTGTGGTGACACTTGCCAGAACTACTTGGTAAAACATGTCAGAGCGTGTGAGTCAGCATTATACTGTGAAGTTGTCCACAGCACTACGTATCACGCTGTGTTGTTATGAGCATCGTAATGGTTTCCTTTCAGGTGTTTAATCAGATGACAGTAGGAATAGGAACGCTTCATTCTTAAGCCACAGAGCAGAATTCCTGGACTGGAGAGACCTCTCGCACTTAATAGCCTAAAGATTTGCTGAAGTACCCAGTAAGCCTAGCTTTATCTTTAGCGTAAAAGCTGTAGCCAGCGTCCCGGAACCACTCCCAATCCTCTGCTCTCATTGTGTGCGCAACAACCAAAGGCATCGCTTCATCCCGAAAGCCGCCGTGGCACTAGACAGGCCTTTGCGGCTTCGGGCCTTCCTTGAAGAACAGAATTTTGCCCTCAGTTTCCTGTGTGCCCTGGCCAGTGACAGGAATCGTAGTCCCAGACAGGCGTTAGCAGACACCAGCTCATCGTCTGTTTTGTCCATTTTTTGTGTTAAGGTAACCGTACAAGAGCTTCTCTCACTTGTCTGCTTTTAGTCGCCGTTGTGGCCGCTCGAGTCACAACCCACCAGTTTATTTAAGAAAACGCCCCAAGCTTTTTACAAGAGCTTATTCCAACGGGCTTGTTCACGAGGCATTTAGGGAGTCACGCACGCTGACGTGTCACACCCTCCACACGATGCGGGGTACGACCGCACGGGACCCAAAACAACCAGACAGCACGCGCGGTGCTGCAGAGCAAGAGATCCGCACGCGAGCGGCGCGGCTCTGCAAGTCGGCACGGCTCGCGACAGAAGGAAAGCGCCGTCTGCCACCTCGCTCCCGGGGCTCCCAGGAGGACGGAGATCCTTGACTTATCCCTCCCCGCTCTTGAATCTTGCTGTCATTTGTGTGTCTGCCTTCTCTCTCGAACTCGGTGTAGCAGTACCGCACGCCCATCTGTGCCAACATGCCTTCGCTATATTTTCTATGACAAATATTTGTGGAGAAACTGTGATGAAGAAACCATTAATCCTGCTATTTTTACTGTTCTGGTGTAGTTAACTCTATGAATACTTTCTAATGATGATTGTACTGTGTAGAGTAAGTACAGGTTAGGGATAGACCTTCACCATATATTGTACAAAGAAAGTGCATAGGGTAATATAGACTAGTCAGCTTTTTGTGACAATTTCTATAGGATGTGTGAATTGTTTTCTATGTGGCAGCACACATTTCTTTTAAAGAATACAAAACCTTCGAGAATTTTTTAAACAGTCGATATTTTTTAATTATGAAGACATTTGTTACCTACAGTTTCCTATTTCAAGTGTTAACTCTAATTTGAATATTGGTTTTATTACGACATACCTCCAGTTCCATTTGTTCTGTTGCATAAAAATGCACAATAAAAGTTAGTCTCTCGTTCACCTGGCACGCTCCCTCTCTCTCTCTCTCTTTGTCTGCAGACGTGCTGACGTGGCAGCCATCGCAACGGGTTCTGCCTATAGAAACACGAAAAGCTTTAGACTTGTTTAAGAGGCTAGAGAGTTGTCTTTTACCTCGAACGCTTGTTTGGGGTGTGAAGGACCAGCAAGCGCAGTGAAAGACCATTCAAATATTCACAGAATGACAGAACAGTCGTGGCTGGAGAGGACCTCCTAGATCACTGAGTCCAGCCATACCCACAACAACAAGAACCCTAAACACCTGAACACATAAATACCAGACGGACAGACAACCACAAAATAACCCCCTCCATGCCTGCCACGACAGCAGCATGCGAAGCACCGTGTCTACACATCTCTTAAATACTTCCAGGGTGGTGACTCAGCCACCTCCCTGGAGAGGCACTTCCAGTGCCTTGCCACTCTGCCTGTAAAGAATTTCTTCCTACTATCCAATGGAAACCTCCCCTGCCTCAACTTCACACTCTTTCCCCTGGTTTTGCCATTACTTACTGAGGAGAAGAGGCCAACGCCCACCTTTCTGGTGGCTGTAGAGGGCAATGAGGTTCCCCCTCAGCCTCCTCCAGTCTAAACATGCCCAGCTCCCTCAACCTATCCTCACATGACTTGTTCTCTCACCCTCTCACGAGTTCGTCAGCTCTCCTCTGGACATGTTCCAGCACCTCAATGTCTTGGACTAGGTGATCTTTCGAGGTCCTTTCCAATCCCTAATGATTCTAGGATTAAGTCAGACCTCAGAACAAACAATAATAAAGCAAAAAACCAAATCACTGCTAAAGGACCAGACTCCTGCAGGAGTCTGGACTGCTGGGCAACAGCAGCACTGTAGACACAAGGACTGCTGGGCACAAGGAGACTGAGGTGCGTTGGCACTGCAGCACCCATTTTGCTCTCTCGTGACACTCCAGTGTTGTCAACCAACGGTTCCTCCAGCACGAACAGCAACGCAAGAGCAGCACAGAGTTAGGAAGGTCAGCCTTGGTTTGTAAGCGCGCACACAGATGGTACCTCAAGATAAGGGGGAAGGAAGCGCTCGTCTTTCCGTACGTATGCTCTCCTGCACCACGGATGACTGCACACGGTTCCCAGGTGCTTCAGCGGGAGGGAAGCCTGAATACAGCTTCAGAACAGTGCTGTTACCATAGGACACGGTGACTACTCAGACAAAGACCAGTAGAAAACCAGTGGGCACCCAACACAGAAGCCACACACAAGCACGTAGATGTTCAGGCAGGTGGTTGCAGTGAGTGCTGGAGCCTGGCACTCGACATGGAGGAGGGCAGGGACAGCACCTGTGTTAGGTGTGAGCAGATCAGAGACCTGATGAACATGGTGGCTGAGCTAAAAGAAGAGGTGGAAAGACTGAGAG
>VXBP01002224.1:556700-686109 GCA_013400115.1 Rhinopomastus cyanomelas | reverse complement strand
TCTCTCAGTCTGTCCTCACAGGAGAGGTGCTCCAGATGCTTGGACTAGTGATTGTTCACTTCTGTTTTCAGGTGAGATACAGTTTGTAAGGCATCAGCACCAGGAAAGGAAGTAAAGTCTTTGAGGCAGGGGTAGCTTCCACTGTGTCTGTGTAGTGTGTTGCTGGGAATGCTAAGTGCCAAGGTGGGGCAGAATGGGGGAAAGAGAAGGACTTTTTAGCTTGTTTTTCATCCTACATAATAGGCAGAAGAATGTTTGTCTCTGGTCTGTTCCTTTGGGCTGTGTCTGTGCTAGCAGAAAACTCTCGCTTTTTGTTTTATTATCCTCTGAATGTTTGTGCTGTCCATTAATAACCCAGACTGCAAACTTTGGTGGACAGTTCTGCAACTCCTATGTTTGCGCTGAAGAAGGATAGGCTGGTGTCTGTATGCTTCCATGTAAAGTTACTTTTTCAGTAAAAAACTAGGCCTAATGCAGAAAAGATTCCTTCTCTGGTTTTATGCAGTCCTGGTAGAAATTAGATTGTTGGATCTGCAGATACCTCTTTGAGTCAAAGATGTTGCCAGAGCTGAATTCCCTGTTGCAGCCTGCCAGACTGGCCAAGGCTGTTTGTTCCTGCGAGGGAGAGAGCCCAGGGTCAGCCGAGCCGAAACTGTCAGGATGCCCCTCAGCCTCTGGCAGTTAACACTTCCCAAGAGGGTCTGCTTCTGCTTCCCTTCTGCTAGAGCATTCTCAGAGCTTAATTAAGCAGGCAGGAAACAGCTTTGTGATAATGAATGATGTCTCAAGTTAGTGATTCATTCATTAGCTTATAGCAAACGGTCGTGATTCATGAGTGAATCAAGTCAGATGTATGAATGAGAAACAGAACCTTCCAAACAGCTTCTTGCTGTTATGTTATTTGCATAAGCTTGGCAACGTGATGGATTGGGTAGCCCCACAATAAAAATAGACTAGCAAATCCAGTGTGTGCTCCGTGACAGTTTACACCATCTCCCCACTCTCTCTGTGTCTTGAAGGACCAGAACGAGAGGGAAGCTATTTAGCTGAGACCAAGACAGGATGACATGAATATGAATCCAGCTGGCAGGAATAAGAAGGAGGAACATCCAGCAAAGACTGAGGTAACTTCTCCAGGTATGTTGATATATCTGCGTGGATGAGAGACATAACTGTGCTTCTGTGGGTTCCCATTTAGGAAATAGCGTGGAAATAGTGTTTTGTGTTTCTGTGTTGTTGTCTCACTGATGTCTAAGGCACTTGTCCTACTGCCTTAGACCAGAGCTATGGTAAAGAAGGATTTTTGAAGTCATTGCAGCTCTTTAATCAAATCTTTGTTCATACTGATGTACTTGCCTTCTTAGTTATTTCTCTCTCATTTTGATTACAAGGTAATCTTGGTAGTCTAACTGTTTTGTGAGCTGTGTCAATAAAACCTTCACTGAGGCACATACCCTGGAAAGGGCTCACCCTTAGGTGGACCTTTAGCACTGCCTGTGCGAGACCCTTGAAGGCCAAGCAAGTGTTTATAGGGTGAACCCTACTTCAAGGGGATAAGGGAGATGTAGGAAAGGGGAGATGCCCTTGAAACCGCCCCCAGTCCCCGCAAATCACTCTCCTGCAACGAGCTTGAAAACCTATTTGGTGGTTTACGCAGAGCCACGGGGGCTTATGCCTGCTTGTTGATCCACAGAGGCTTCCAGCTGCGCCAGGGCCTGTCCCGCTTTGGCCCATGGTGATGAGCACGGAGCTCTCAGCAGTCAGAGCCCTGAGAATGAGAGTGTGTGACGGGTGGCGACCGCGGGAAGCGCCCGATCGGTCACAAACGAACCTGCTTCCCGACCCCGCGTGTCCAGCTCTCCCCGGGAGGTGCCTGCGATGCCGACGGCAGCGGCGCTAGAGGGCGCTGCTGTGATGCCGGTGGCTTCTCTCCAGCCGCCCTAAGGGGCGTTTCAGGGACTTTCTGTCTGTTAATGTTGTTCCTGGGGGTGTTTTGATCAAAGGCAGTGAAACCACCCTAAAATGCCTTTCGCCGGCATTTTCGCCTGCAAAACACTCGTTTGGTCGGACAGAAGGTGGTGTTTGTCAGCATCAACAAGCGTGTCTCCACCTACGCGACAGCAGCTGCCGAGGATCACTTGGAGGTTCCCTCAGGGGCCCCCTGCAGTGTTTTGGCTCGTGCAGGGTGTCAGAAATGGTGTGAGTGCTCAAGGAGGGTGAATCCTCGCCTTCTGAAACCCACCTCGCGTGGGCTGGGCAGCACGAGCAATCACAGAATCGCAGAATCATTAGGGATTGGAAGGGACCTCGAAAGATCATCGAGTCCAATGCCCCTGCCACAGCAGGATCACCCAGACCAAGTCATAGAATCAGTCAAGGTTAGAAGGGACCACAGGATCATCCAGTTGCAACCCCTCCAGCAGAGGTGTTTAAGGTGCCATCCAGCCTGGCCTTAAACACCTCCAAGGACGGGGCCTCCACCACCTCCCTGGGCAACCCATTCCAGGCCCTCACCACTCTGACAGTGAAGAACTTCCTCCTCACATCCACTCTAAATCCACCCATCTCCAGCCTTGCTCCATTTCCCCTAGTCCTCTCACTACCTGACATCCTAAATAGTCCCTCCCCAGCCTTTTTGTAGCCCCTCTGAGACACTGGAAGGCCACAAGAAGGTCACCTGGGAGCCTCCTCTTCTCCAGACTGAACAGCCCCAGCTCTCTCAGTCTGGCCTCATAGGAGAGGTGCTCCAGCCCTCTGATCATCCTCGTGGCCCTCCTCTGCACTCGCTCCAGCACATCCCCATCCTTCTGTAATAAGGGCTCCAGAATGTATTGACATGGCCAGAAATTTTACAACTATAGCCCCAAAGACTGACATTTATAGGGTTACATCCCATTGTTTTAGATCACTCCTCGGTGTTCAGTCATGCCTTCCTCTCTGCAGGAAGTTAAGAGCAAATGTTGGTATCAGGAGATTTCTGTGGGTGATTTGGTTTGTCTTAGCAGTTCCTGTTCTCTCAGATTACAGCTCATTATTTCCTTCTGTTAATGCAAATACACTACTTGCTCTTGGAAATATAAAACACATTTGGAAGAACCAGGAGTTAGGATGAACTGGAAGCTATTCACATTACCCTTAAGAAATTCCGAGTCATTAGGACAAAATACAATTTCAATTTCTACAGGAGCAGCAATTCCCTGTGAATTGCACATCATATCTTCTGAAAATTGAAATATCATCTTAGTAGCACATCACTGATGTGCCTGTGAGCTGCAAATTTAAACTCAAACACAATCTGTCCTCTTTATTCTTTCCTCTATATTACTTCTGAGTCAGCAAGGCACTAAAATAACTGTTAGGTGACCTGCTTGATGCTTATAGGGATGTTTGGTACAGTTTGGCCCTAGCTAGCTGTAACACTGGTCCCACAAGTCATGAATTTTGAAGACTGATGAATTATAAATATCTGCCCTTCCTTTCTGGACAAGAAAGTCTGAATCAAATTTCTTTGGTCTTCTGGACTGTTCTCGGGACGGCTGACATCAGGAGCTGGCATCTGATGGTGCAAGTCATTTGTGATGCCACAGGGAGTTCCTGCATGAAGAGTGAAATGAGGGTGACTGTCTGGATTTGAAACGAGGCAAGTGGATCTCGCAAAGGCAAGCTGAATGAGTCTCCTGCAGCACCTTGCTCAGTGTACCCGACGTGTCTTGGTTTCGAAGGGTTTGGTCTCTTCAGCTCCTTCCCCCCGACCCTGTTTACAAAGCCCCGTTCCTTGAGAGAATGCAGGGGCTGTCAGAAGGATGGTAAGTGTAGTCACTAAAGTAGGAAAGAAAGAAAAGAATTGCAAAACCTGAGTTACATGGCTGCGGTGAAAGAGGAAATCAGATGAGACGTGGAGATTAATAATCCATCTTCTCTGTGTGTGGCTTGTACTTTAACCATATTGCCGTTCTCTTTTTCTATATATCCAGTGGTGTGTGGTAAATGGAACACTGGCCAAAAAGAGGCAGGGAAGAGGATTGCAGTGGTTGTCCTTATCAATTGTTAGGCAATGATTTCACAATTGTAGCTCATTTTCTGTGCTGGGCTGTATACCACACCACTGCTGTCTGCAAACACCAGCAGATTCAGATCCTGCCCCCACTTTTGCTAAAAGATAAGCACAGTATGATTCAAAATGAGATTTCTTTCCTAAACAAGAGATTTTCTAACAGCCAAGCATGCAAGGTGTAGCTGGCAAACACCAAAACCTAACCCCTTTGCAGCAGCATTCACGATGCAGTCATTTCTGTGAGAGCCTGGCCCCCGCGTTCAGCTCACGACCCTTTTCTGTCTGGAACAGATAGGTTTATTTCACTATACCAAGAGGATATTTTCTCATAACAGCCCCAATCCCTGCCTTGCAGCTTGTCTCAGGAAGGAAAAAAAATCAAACCTTTGTTTATTGTTGACTAGTAGCATTACAGTTATAGCCAGATGTCGATTAACCAGTTCTGCTGAGGCTGTTTGTGGCAGCAGCTTGTTACTGACGGACCAGGGCAGGCTCTGTAACGTGCAGTCTTATCAGGGCTCAGGTCAAAGGCCTGTGGGATGCGAGGTCTGAGTGTTGTGTTTGCATCCACTGTGTGTTCTGCTGAACGTCCCGTCTGGGGAGGTAGGAACAGTGGTGGGGTGTCGCTAACGGCCCAGCATTGCCAGACTTGGGGCAGCATGTGGTAAACCCACTCCAGCCTGAAGCCAAATGCACCATTGCAGTAGATCTGGCAGCTTCGCTCCGCTGTGCCTTCTCATGTGGGTCTTCCTGATGGCATGAGCTTGGCTGGGAGCCTTGTGCTCTGTGGGGTGTTTGTAGGACCTCTTCTGCCTGCCAGACCGTCTATTTTCATGAACCTGACATCTCTCTGTTGTGTTTGCCTGAAACCAGCTCTACTGCAAGGAGCTCAAGCAGCCACACGGTGCAATTCCCTTAGGAAACCAAACAAGAAAGAGCTTTTTAGCTTTCCTGCTGGTCAAGAAAAAACAGCAGTCATTTAAAACATGGCCATGGTGCTTTCTGCTTGCCTGTGCAATAAAAATGCCGGGTTGTTTTGTCTCTACGGCCCCTTCCATTTAACAGCTCCTTCTGCTCTCCTGCAGAGGTGAGGGTTGCTCCTGCTTGCTTTCTGAGGGAGGGAAGCTCCACCGTGCTCTGGGCTCTCCTGAAATAAATAAGGAAACCGATACCCAGCTGCAATTACAGCTCTCACTTCCTGATCTCCACTCCTGGCCTGGACTTCAAAGACTTCTTTAGACCCATCTGCACTATCCCTTTTCTTTTTGCTCTCCTGTCCTTCCCTTGTGCACCTTGACATCAGGACTGCAGATGTACAACTGGGCTGAAAAGTTTCACTTCTGGGTCTGTTCTGGGGCTAAAAACCTCCCGTCCACACGTTGCATTCTGACATGGGAAGAGCTGTCACCCTTGGTTTACAGAGGAGAGCTGCTGAGCCCAGCCGTAGAGACAAATTTGTTTCACTGCCCAAGAAGTCAGTGACTAATCCATGGGTAGAGCCCTGATTTCCTAAATTAGTCTGGAGTAAACCAAGCTGTGGGCTCTCCTTCCTGTGATCTGACACAGCTCAGAACAGCTGTCTGGTTTACACTAAAGGGTGAAGCTGAAAACCCTGCGAATTTGCTTCTCCACAGAAACCATAAAGTTTATCTTATGCTGTGTCTGGGGAAAGTGTTTCCTTTGATTGCTCTGTTTTAAATTAGGAAATGGCTAATTCAAAACAAAAAAAACCCCTGTGAAAATTACTGCCGCGGAATGTAATCAAAGCAGAAGACACGGCACGGACACCTACGTGGATAATGAGATACAGGACTCTGCTCGCTGTTTAACGCAAGCAAACTTCAGAAGGATAATTTTGCCTACTCTGGGACATGGCTGCTATGTCACTAAATGGGTGACCTGTAAAGGGAAACCAGAAAAAAACCCAACCCCAAATGCAAAGCTATTTGATATTTCAGGCAGGCTCCTCACTTGCTCTCTTAAAGTTCAGCAGGCAATTAGTCATCAGACATCTTTGCCGAAGAGAGCAGAAGGAATTCTGGAAAAAAGGTTGCTGTCATAGGCAGTCCCTGTGAATAACTGGGGCAAAGCTTGGTTTCCCCCATCCTACTCCCTGTCTTACACCCTGCCTGAAACTGAGCTGACTGCTGGGCTGGGCAGGAGGCTGGCCAAAGGTGCCCCATGGTTACCTCCCAGCAGCTCTGAGCCAGAATCAGCTCTTGAGAGGCTGTTGGTTCTGCCCTGTGAAAGCTCTTTGGCGCTAAGAAAAAGCAGAAAATCACAGAAAGTGAGATTTACACCTGGGGAATATTTGTAAGCAGCAGTCACTGTGTAGCAGAAGTTTCCAGCTGGGAAGGGACTATCTCACCTGGTTATCTGCTGTCTATCCACCGGTTTGAACAGCGAGTCCGTGTGAGCCTCCAGTTGTGTCAAAATAGGGAAGACTCACTCTGCTGCTACAGAGGAACGATGTGCCCAGGGCCTCAAGGACTGGAGACTTGTGACGATCGCTGGGAGAAGGCCGGGGTGGTGTCACGCTTGTGCCCACACCTGTGGGGCTAAGGCAGCTTTGCTGTTCCTTGCAAATAGAATGAGTCTACCTGTCGGTAGCCAGAGATGCAGGTGTGATGAAGACATTGACTCTCTTCAGTGCACAGCCGGCTGTTCCTCTCCACTCCACTGAGTACTGCTAATTTTGCAGACAGATGGGGAAACTGAGGCACGGTGCTTTTGATTTGCCTTTCAAAAATCCCTGAATCAATGGCAAAGACAGACTAGGCTGCTGGTTTCGCACGCTGCACTCATGCCCTCTTCTCTGTCATCTCTCCACAGAGGTAGCTCTGCCCCCAAACTTCTCGCCTGTTTCGTTTGTATATTTGGCTTCACTTCTTTGAAAGAAACACGTAGTCAGCAGCCCGTACACCTGGCTCACCGCTAGAAATATTCTGCTGTCAGTGTTGAAGGCCTGTAGCTACAGATCTCATAGCCTAGATAGACACTTTTAATTACTGATGACTTTGTAAAATGCAGTCTGACTCCTTAAAGACCGGTTTTAATTAAATCACTGAGAAATATTTCAGGGGATCTAACCTGTTTAATGAAAAGGTGAGTTTATAATTAGGAATATGATCCTGAGCAAACCACTGGGACACTTTGTACTTCAGTGACAGGAAGAGGCTTACAAACCAGATCCCTGTGTCACCCATTTTAAATGATGCTGCTGGTCTGAAGGTTTAATTCCAATATTTTATATTTTGACAGAACTAACTTTAATCTTTCTGCACAGATACCACCAGGAAGCCAGTAATAATGTTGTCTCCTGTCCTACAGATATTTATGAATTAGGTATTTGTTCAGTAAGAAAGGTCACAAACTAGAGAGGGGAAAAAGTGGCCTTGCTTTTCCAGAGTAGACAGTGACCCTGGGCTCCTCTGTTCTGGGGGTTCTTAAAGAGGGGCCTTTCCCAAGTGACTGCAGTGGAAATGAAGCCATGTGTGTCTTTCAGTAGATGCCAGAGATAACAGTCCGTTTCGACATCTTCGGGCACGAGCTCTCTGCAATGGCGCTGCCTGATACGCACTGTAAACAGAACGAAGAGGATCGATCTTTTGTTACCTGCTTGTGCTTGTGCTTCTTGCAGCCCCTCTCCCTAACACGCGCCGTGTGTTTGAAGAGAAACGTCGCTCTGTACGTTGAGCACGTTCCAATGGTTAATCCATTTGCTCGAGAGAGCTCCTTTAGGCAGTCCTATGGTGTAGCCTGATTTTTCCAGTTCTGTCAGGGAACTGAGGGCTGCTGTGTCAGTTCATCCCTAGTTCATGTAGACTTTGGAGAGTGGAACATTTTAAGCTGAGCATGTGGCAGACCGCATCTTCGCCAGTGCCTGAATGGCTCGGGGGCTTGGCAGAAGGGGACCTTCTGGGTTTTACCCACGCAGCCTGCTGGTTCTCTCTCCTCATCCTCTGGCAGACATGCTTACAGATTTGACCCCCTGGAGTTGCAAACAGAGCTCTGTGGTTTCGTGTGTGACCCACACGGGTCTGCTGAGAGCTTTGCATCAATGCATATGAATGCATCTCAGAACAGTTAGTCTCCTGCCACTTTCTGTGGATTGCTTTCCTCTAATAATCATATTTATCTACCCAAGCAATAAGTTGAATGTAAGTTGGCTTTATTACTCTAGTGACGTGAAATGGCTGGTTGCTGGGTGACCTTGCTTCTGATTTTATGGTCTAGGCCAGCAGAGAGGTGTGGCCACGTATTGCACTCCATTGTCAGGCTTCTCCGGAGATGATCAGAGGTTCAGTGTCAGTTCTCCTGCAGTGCCTGGGAAGCAGTAAACATTTAGCAAAACCTGCATCCAAAGGGAAGGTCTGAAGGAGACAAATGTCTGACAAGAGGAACGATCAAGGTTTAAAGGAAAGGCCAACCTCTGTGAAATCCAGCGAGGCACTGGGATCTGCAACCTTGGATTAGACCAGTGACCATAAAACTGACGCGTGGCTTGCTGCAGGGGTTTCGCAAACTGGGATACTAGAGCCTGCATGGTTTGGTTTTGCCCTGAGGGCGATTCAATGTTTTTCATTTGAGACCAAAGTTTTGCAACTATCAGACATGGAAGAAAACGAAGAAGCAGACATTTTCGAAGCCAGCCCTGTGTCTAATGGTCCTTGGTGCAAGGTGAGGACTTTTATTTTCACCCCAATTACAGAAAATACTCTCTCCTTCTGCTGTTTACAAGTGAATTCAGTGAGCCACTGCCCTTGGACCGGACTGAACGCAACCTCTGCATCGGTCTTTGTAAACAACTTCAGAAATTCCTTACAGCAAGGTTGTGCTGAACGTTAGAAATAGAAATGAAACGGTAACGTGTGCGGTTAGGTGACTGTCATCCACCTCGCTGCAAGTTTCAAATATCTAACTACAGGTTTCTGTGCCTGTGGGAACTACCAAAATAGTTTTCTTAGGCGCTCGGCAAACCCAGAAACTTCTTGCAGTTTTAGCAAAGCCACCGCTTGAAGCTTTGCAGGTCAGACATGTTTAGTAAAACCACGAGCACAGGGTGAGATAAGGACTAACTTGGGCTCGTTTGAGAGCGTTGAACCTTCCTGATGGGAGAGCTGTGCTCCTTGTCAAACCCCACGCAGTGGCAGTGACGTGTGGAGATTGTTTTCTGTCCGCTTGTGTTTGTAATCTGATCGCGCCTACCAACATTGTCCTCGGCTCACATCTAAACACGGGGCGGGGGGGACCTCTGACATCCTGTCTGTAAAAAAACCTCGTTGTTTCCTGTGCTTGACATTGGAAAGATGTCCAGTTTGGACAGGCTAGCATGTTTATATTCATCTCATCCTGTTATATGAAATCAAATTGCTAATATTTTGAGAGCTGGGCTCTTCCACCTCCATTTTGGTTTCCCAGAAAATACTGGGGGCCTTTCTGTCTTCACAAATGTTGAAGGGGACCGGTGGAAGTTTTGCTGTTGCCTGTGCTGAGGCCAGGATTTCAGTCCTTTGGATTCATGCTTCAGAGGAAGAGTCTCTGGGAAGTCCTGTGCTGGTTGAGATTTCAGCTCAGGTTTGCCTTTTCAAGATAGGAATTACTGGAAGTTAAGATGAGGAAACTTAGGAAACTGGCAAAATATCTGTTTGCTGCTCCTAGAAAAGTGTTCCCAGTGAACACAGACATGTGTGTAAGTAGTGAAAAGAATGTTTGGTTTCAAGAGCTGATCGAGTGGAAGAAACACACCTTGTCTTGTTGGAACATCTGCTCGATACTGTTTGCTTGGGGCATCTCCCATGGTACAGCTCGCTCGGTCTCATTAGCGCTTAGGTCCTTCACTTGAGTACCTCCAGCAAAAATGTGCATTGCTGCTTCACTTGCTGTTTGCTGGTTTGATTTTCTTGTTTACAAAGCTGGAGGGGCAGTGGGTGCAAGCTGGAACATTGGGGGTTCCACATAAATATCAGAAGGACTTTCTTCCCAGTGAGGGTGACGGAGAGCTGGAACAGGCTGCCCAGGGGGGTTGTGGAGTCTCCTTCTCTAAAACCCACCTGGATGTGTTCCTGTGTGACTTGGTCTAGGTGATCCTGCTGTGTCAGGGGGATTGGACTAGATGATCTTTCGAGGTCCC
Source organism: Rhinopomastus cyanomelas (assembly GCA_013400115.1). Taxonomy (NCBI): domain Eukaryota; kingdom Metazoa; phylum Chordata; class Aves; order Bucerotiformes; family Rhinopomastidae; genus Rhinopomastus; species Rhinopomastus cyanomelas. The sequence goes on along the minus strand of VXBP01002224.1, from coordinate 675,922 downwards.
TTCCAATCCCTAATGCTCTGTCATTCTGTGCCACCCAGTGAAAAGGCAGAAGTCAGCAACACTTTAAAAAAAAATCCACCAAAAAGGGTTGGGGGATGAAACAATGAGAGCAGTTTGTGAACACTGGAGCTGGAAATTATTCGCCCCAAATATTTGGTGGGGGTGGGCAACAATAACAAAACATCTTCACAGAACCCTAGACAAAACGACTGCGTGTTCATAGCATGGACTATTAATCTCTGATTTCTGTGGACAAGGCAAGTTAGCAAGTGGTTTCTGAAAGTGCCATGTGGTGGTACCTCTTGCTCTCTTCTGTGCCTGCACGTGTGCCTTGTTTCAAGAATATTGGCACTGTTTTAGGGGCTGAGATGGGTTCCTGGGCAGGATGCATGCTTGTGGCAGGAAAGAATGCATTGAACAACAACATGCACTCTCCCATGGCCTAGATGTTCACAGAACAGATGAGGATTTGCACGCTACTGTTTCATGGTTCATGATTTTCCTTCAGTGAACCTGGCATTTTCTGGTTTTTCCTTTAAAAATTAGAAAAAACTTCCTTTTTTATGCCCCCTGGGAAAAGCCTAAAGTGTTTTTTCAACCCTACACTCTATTCCCTGCAGTGATAAAAATGTTCCCCCATTTTTCCCAGTAAGTTGCAAGAAATCCTGAGAACAGCTCACTGACGTGCTGTTTGGCTGCTGCCTGCACCTTCTGCCTTTCTCCCCAAATGCAAATTGGTGTTTGCAGGGAAGGTCTGCATCATGCTGTGGGTACAAACATCAGCGTGTCTTTGTCAGCATCCCCGAATGTGGCAACTGGAGATCAAAGCGGCAAACGTTTGCGTTTGTCTTGCCTATCTTAGTGTTTAGGAGGGTTCGGTCTTGTTTCAAGATGCAAGCTAAAGTGTGTTGGTGCTCTTTTATGATGTTTCCTATGAAATCATAAAATATTGTCACCCTCTGTAATTAGGCTGAGGAGTGCCCGTGCTGTGACTCAGCTCTGCAACGTGCGCTCGGGCTGGCTCGCACCAGTGCCAGCAGGGCCTTGCTTTCATAGAATTTTAAATGCACTTGTAGGCTTTTACATAAAAAGAAGCTGGTTAGTTATTAACTTGCAGAAATATCTGATTTTAGCCAACAGAAGATTACAAAACAAACTGGATTTTCCCCAGCTCCTGAAGGGCAAACACTACACTGCGCGTGGGGGGGAGAGGGAGTGAGCTCCTTGCCTTTGCGTGCAGTGTGTTTTTGTGGAAGCTTTTTCACCCTCCTAGTACTTGATGTAAATGTTAATTAGCACTCCGGGGGAAATGTGTTAACAAATGTACCTTTGACACGGGTCCACAACTGTGCTTTGCTCTGTAGCTGCGGGCTGGAAAGATTAGCTGGCAGAGTAGCCTGAGCTGCTTTTGAGGAAACTCCTGAAACACGAGGCCAGCAGAGCTTGCTAAATGCTTTGACTTTGCTGCTCTGCAGAAGAGGTGCCGGGTGGAACGTGAGCACTCGTAAGGAAAAAGAGCAAACTCTGAGAAAAGGGACACTTCTAGCCAGCAACAGACTGCGAGTGAGTTGGCCTGGGCGATGGCTTTCAAGCAGTTAGGAAAATCTAGTGTCTTGATTTAGCACAAGCTTTGTGGCCAGAATGATTCCTCCCGCGGAGCTGCTCTTGATTAGCAGTAAGCACGAGCGGTGAAGCCATCACTGTTAGAGCTGTTAGAGCAGAAAGGTAACAAACACTTTTACCCCATCACTGCAGTTCTTTCCCTTTCCATAAGCAGCGGGTCAGAGATTCGGAAATGGAAATAATTTAGAGGGTGGGGTTTTTCAGCAGTGTTCAAATCTGCCTTAGCTCAGGTCAATATATGGATATTGTGGAGGTGTCTGGCCAGATTAATTGCTGAACCTGCCTGTGAAAACAGATGTTTTTCAAGATTTGGCTTGTTCAGCTGATCACTGCTGCGCAGTATCAAATCCTCACTTCTCCCTGAAGAGGAATAGCTCGTATTTAAGATGTTTTCAGTGAGAAGAGTCCAAGGTTACTAACAGATCTCTGGAAATGAGGCACGTGACTTCATCCCAGCCCTTGTGCACCTGGTCTGGGGTTGGCACAAGTCCTGTGGGACAAGAGTGCTTGTGTCTCTGTGGAGAAAAGGGCAGCGCTGCTCTTGGGAGTCCTCCCCTTCCCTGGTCAGGATGTCACCTGAAGGATGTTGGTGTTACGATGTGGCTCTTCATCAGCTGGTCTGAACCTGGCACCCCTCCCTTGTTGTCCTCAGTAGGTATTTGTAAAAATCCTACCTTATAATTTATTTCCTTAATGTCAAATTATTTCTTTATGGCTTTTATGGTTCTTTGGGGAGTTTCAAGTCTATAAGGTGACTGTTGCTGGTGAGGCCTCTCACTCTGCCTCTGTTTTGGAGTTGATTTTGGGGTTTTAAAAGATTTCAGCAAGGAGAAAGAGGGTAGTCAGAATGTAGATTAGCTCATGTCTGAGTGGTGGGTGGTCCACAAGTCACAGTGCAGGTCCCTTGGGCAAGCCTGACATCTAAATCAGCCATGGAAAGGCAACACTGCTTTCTGCTCACCACATCTCCAGGTGCCAGGAGTGAACCAGGCTGTGCAGCGTGCCCAGGCTGCCAGTTGGAGCTGTGCCTTCAGCTTGGCTTTGCCTATGCGCTGTGCTCTGTGACAGCCCTACAGTAATCATCTGGCAGAGGGAGTTCACGTGAGCACTCTTAGTTTGAAGTGCAGGTGAAGGAACCACCAATCTTCTCCGCAGTGGGAGATCCCTTTGCTTTGGATTGCTGCTAGATAAATGTGGCCTTGACTTGGTACGATATGTCCAAAGCTATTGGATGGACGAACTCTCACACAGTGCTGTGTGAGGATACTGCTTCTCAGGAGGGGAGTTTTACTGTGTTTCATAGTGCTCACCTCCTTGCCTCTGCAGAGAGCCCCATCAGTGCAGACAGCCCCCAGGCACCGTCACACCAGCTGCTCAAACTTCCTGTGTGGTGAGGCACTGGGTGAGGATGGGGAACCTGCAGTGGCACTTACTACCCTGTGGCATGCAGGTGTCTGAGCCTGCCCAGGAGCGTGCTGCTGCTCTTGCGGACTCCATGAGCCCCTCCGTGTGCAAGGATGGAGTTTGGCCTGTGAAGCGGTGACACAGGTCAGACCTGAGCTATGCTGGTTGGTGCTATGGATGTGCTAAATCACTTTATTAAGAGTAATGGGCTGCTTTGGAGTCTGGCCCCACTCCTGCTGAAAAATTCCATGTAGGGGTGCTGGCTACTGGGTTTGCCTGCCTACTCGCTCTGGTACCCAGTGTGCTGCCACTAGTACAAGCTCTTCCTAATGCCTGAGGCTTCAAAATCCTTGTATGCTGCGGCCCGTCTCTGCCTAAAGCCCCAAGGAAGGGATGTGGCATGGTTGTGCTGGGGAGCAGCAAAGTCCCAGCAGAGAAACCTCACCTGCCTCTGTGGGCTGTGGTGAAGGGATCTATGCCTCTTCTGAGTGCAGACAGCATGTGGCACCTCCAAAGTGCCTCAGGGAAGGGGGAGGTCACCACCAAGCAGACTGCTTGCTTCTGTTGCATGGTGGTGACAAAGGATAGAAACCATTTTTATTAAACTGGTTCTTCTTTACGTGGCTGCCCCCACCCCCACAGCTTTTTAATCTCCTTAGCTATTACATTTCTGCTCTTGGTTTCCATATTCATAAATTCCTGTCTGCCAAATCTTAGCAACGATAGATGCACCAGTCAGCAGTTCTCCAAGATCATGTAAAAGTTGAGACTTTAAGGACAACAATTTCATCCACAGGGCTGCTGTCTCTCTGGCTGGCTTTGGTTTTGGCTATTTCTGTGAGTAATCTCACTCCTCAGCACCCAGCCCTGGATAAATTCAGCTCAAGACAGCCACAAATCTCTTAGATTTTGATAACGCATTTGCTGTCTAACTCAGCAATGGTTTGGCTCTCGCGTTCAGATAAACTGATCACTGAGAAGAACTGGACTTCTGCCTTCTTGAGCAAAGAATGTTGCTTTAGTTGCTTGAAAGAAAAACATACAAGACATGCAGAATTCTTGTTGACCCAACAACTGGAAGAAACGTCACAACATTCCCTAAACCAGCGTTTCTCAAAACAAAATCTCAGCAGCAGCCTGTAAGGCAGGATGTGATACTGTGGTGAAACCCAGACCTTGGATCTTTCCTGCCTGAACTGAGGGGATGAGCTGGGAGCTCTGATGATAGCTCGTGTCTCAGAAGAGCTGCTTGTACACGAACCTACTTGCTGTGCAGTCAGGAAATTAAATTATTGTTTCCACAGTAGCCCTTGCAGAGTGCCTTCTGCATGAAATATGCATTTATATGTGATACATCCCATAATAGTCTTCTGTTTCCGCATATGGAGTGAAGGTTAATGTTCCATGCACCCTGGACAAATAGCAGTTGCCATGGGCACCATAGACTTGAATTTCCCATCTCCTGAGCGACTAAACTCCTCACCTCGTAACTTCTCAGGCTTCTTGCCTTTGGATTGCCAGTTTTGAAGAGAAGCAAAGGTGCATTTTGCAAGGCTTATCCCGCAGCAGGAGATACCCTACAGTGATGTTCAGCACCCCAGATACTCCGCACGGGGTACCCTGGCTTCTTAAAACCTCTGACGCTAGAGATGCCACAGCCTCACAGTGTAGCCCACTCCAGTGCTGTTACAGCTTCACTACAAGAGTGCTTCTTCCTACCGTGCTGTCTCCATGCTGTGTGACCTTCATCTGTTCCCCTCTGCAGGAGCTACTAACAGCCCGAGCGAGTGGGCAGCCTGCCTGCTGGGTTTCGTATGGAGAGTCTCAGGAGGGAACTGATGGGGTTGGGGTGTTTTTATGCCAGACGACAAGAGGGCTACATTTGTCGCTGGGAGTTGCGGGCCTCTACAACACTGCTAGCTGCTCTCCCAGTGCCTCACCAGCTGTCCAGGTGTTTAGGTTTATTCCATAATCCTAGCCATCCAGAAAATGACATAAAATAATATTGAAATGGGAACCACAAGCTATGAAAACACAGCCCTGGCCGGTAAGTAAAATGAATAAGTAGCTGTTCAATGCAATATGAAAAAGGCATAAAGGGACAGTGGGAGCTTTTGCCATCTAATTTGAAGTGTTCTATAAATAAAGCCGGGTCGCTACGTATTGACAAAACGGGTCACCCCTATTTTAAAGCGAGTCATAGGCGGTGGAAAAAATGTTCTGTAGACCTGACTAATGTGGATAGAAATAGAGAGGAATTTGGAAAACCAATGATATAATGCCAGCCTTGTAACTGCAGAACTTGCGAAGCGGACCTCGGTGCCATCAGCTAACAGAGCTCTCCTCCAACAGCCATGTATGGTGACTGAGGTCGGTTAACTGGCAGTGTTTGCTTTGAAGTCGTGGTAATTGAAGCTAGTGTCCTCTGCATTGTAATGAGCATGCTCCTCTGCACTTAATTCATTCTGACAGTATAGATTAACGATGGTAAATGACTAACAAGGATTTATCATGCGGTGATTCTTGGTTCTAAGGCTGCCTCGGACAATTGCAGGAAGCGATTGTTAAGTTTAGGCTATTGTCCCGGTGTAATCGTGCATGTTCATTCATAGCTTTTTTTTTGCAGTAAAACCCATCCAAGGGCTTCATAAAGACTCAGTTATGGTCCCTAAGAGGCTGAGCCACGCTTGTAAATGGGGTAGAGAGAGGCAAAGGCTGGCGATACTGCTCTGTTTCTTCAGTATCTCAGTGCTTGTGGTTCCTGATCGTATCAGTGGGAGCTGGGACTGATCAGTATTTCTGCAGATCAGAGGCTTTTGCAAATGAAATTCTGTTGGGAGGCTGGGCAATGGGATTAGATGTGCAGTCAGGTGCCTGTCTGGGCTGGGCAGTCTTGCTGGGTGCCACTGCTGGAGTCTCTTCCTTTGTTCCCCAGGGGAGGAAGAACCTTTTCCTCTGAAGTATGTTACAGTGCCACAGGAACACAGCAATCCTATCTGCCAGGAGCTGCTGTGCAACGGAGCGGTAACCTTGGGAGGGCTCACTCTTTTGAGTGACCAAGCTGCATTACATAAAGGAGGTACCCCCTTTACACCAAGGTACCTGTAGTGAGTTCCTTTCAAGGAACCCTCTCAGAGGGTTTCGCTTGTCCAGCTTGCCAGGTCTTGACTTTCACGCCACCATCATCAGTGATGGCCAGGGAGACACCACCACGTCAAGCTACACAGAAGGTCATGCAAGGTTATATAAATGAAGGGAAATGTCCTGAAGTATGAGAGACATTCAGTCTCTGATTACTTCTTCTTGCAAAAAGTAGTTTCATCGTTGCCATCAGTACACAAAGGGTGTCTCCTAGGAAGATTGAGACTCCCTTTTCTCAAGGAGTCACATAGAAAAGACGAGGAGTTATGGACACAAGTGGCTGTGTGCTAGTGTATGCAGCTGGAGCGCAGATGAGCATGCCCTGTGAAGAGGATGCTCTGCAGCCACAAAGCCTGCAGGTACTCAGATCCTGCTTTCCTCTGCCCCTGAGATGTTCTTATGGGTGCTCCTTCAACCTTCTGGGAGCCCTCCCAACCTCTGCAGCACCTCGGGCAGTGCTGGCCATGAGCATGCAGTTGGCCAAAGCTGCTGTGGATGCCAGGTGGAGTCCAGTGTATGTGGTCTGCTGGTGTCATGTACTGCCACGCCAGCCCAAGCACAAGGCTTGGGTGTGTTTTTAGTGTTTGTAGGAAAACACTGCTCCGCTTTGCCCTTACAGCCCTGGGAACACCAGCTTGATACTGGTGGCTGCAGGTTGTGCAACAATGATCCCTGTACTACCTCTCTCCCCTCTGTAATGAAATAGTTTCACCAGTAACCACAGGGGATGAGTAAGTAGACCCAGGGAAAAAAAAGGAAAGTGGGGAGAGAATGAAAGGGCAGAAACACTTCCCCCCGTTTCTTTTCTCCCTTTGAAACAAAATCTATTGAGCGTTATCTGAACTGTCCTTCCTCCTTCCCTCCTTCATTCCCTCCTTTCCCTCCTCCCTTCCCTCTTTCCCCTCCTTGGTGAAGAGTTGGCTTTGGAGGGAAGGAGCATGTGGATGTAAGAGGAGATTCTGGGGCACCATGGCCGTGGAAACACACCAAGCTGGCATTAGTTTTTGTTATTGTTGGCTGCAGAGATGCCTGCACTGCACCTTCAGCCCTGAAGAAACTGGAGTACATCTGAAAGGGTTTAAAATCTCTGCAGTTTTCCCCCTGTGAATAAGGAAATAAGGGTTGGGAGCAGAACTGGATGAATGGTGAGTTTATTGGTTTGCTACTGGACCTCTCCCTCTCAAAGATGAAAAATAAACACAGACCTAATGAAACTAAAAGCAGAGGTTCCTTTGGAGAAAACGGAGGGGATTAGGAGGAGAGTTCTTAAATTTTGTGAAAGGTTTTAATTCAGTCTCAAACAGAATGCCTGTTGCTGCTTTATAAGATCTTTATTTTTGTCCCCTTTCATTTTGGAAAAGAAAAAAGTCAAGCATTTAATTTAGAAAATACCGAAGCAAAACACTTCACAGAATCACAGAATAGTTGAGGTTGAAAGGGACTGCTGGAGATCATCTAGTCCAAGCCGTCTGCTCCAAGCAGATTTGATGATGCTATACATTTCTGGTTTTACTTTTAATCTGTGTTTGCAATCATTTCCCAAATTTGGCTTGACTTTTCAAACAAATCTGGTCTCCCACAAATTGTATGTTGGGGGTCAACTTCATTCTCGCCAATTTTTAATTTCCTTAGGCTTCTGTTTGGGATATGTATGTCATCTGTGCTAGACTGGCAACGTGCACTGTCTTTGCACACCATATAGAAAGTGTGTCCTGGATGTCACATAGCTCCTCCATCTGGCTTTATGTAGCCTCAAGTGTCTGGCTTTTATATTAGCTTTTATATTGCTTCTTAGTTGTGACTTCAAAACATGTGTACACTCAGAGAAGCATAACATCAGTACTTGTTATGTAGGATTGACTTCCTACCTATGTCTGTGCATCTCAGCGTGCTGAGCCATGTCTACCAGTGAACTTCTGAAGGGACGAAGCAGTAGCAGCTATTTAGGCACTAATTTGACCACGATGCCTCAGACTTGGATGCACCCAAAGTTTTATACAAACTCTACAACAAAGTTATGTTGGGGAAGTAATATTTTTGTGCCCACTTATATGTCACTTATGTGTCCTGTGGGGCTTGACACCTAATCTGCCATTTTGGCAGAGATTTTAGATGATAATTGGTATAATTTGGGTGCTGACTGAATCACTAAAATTGGTTTTGTCACATTTGTAGTCACGAGGTGCTGTGGGCAGGTCTGAGGAGCAGTGTTTGGGAGCTAAGTGAGCAATCTGAAGCTTCTCGTGTGAAGGAAACTGCTTCCAGTGCAGCTTGAAGCTTGTCCACTCTCTGTGAGATGGAAAAGCAGTAGTAGCTCTGTCAGAAATTGTAATGCAGCCCTTCTATTTTTTGTTTTCTTCTGTCAAAGATTTTACTTTCCTGTTCAACCTTATTGCAAACCATAAAAAACTCAGGGGTTCTTTTGTGAAACTAGTCCCTTGTGCCTACAGCTGGAGCAATTTTCCAAGATTGACACAAGCTCATAAAACGTTAGGCTGACGCTAAATGAGATTTTACAGACTTGGCTAAAGGTTTTGGCTTAGTTCTAGTATAAACTGTTTCCGAAACCTTTCTAGAGCGGATTCTGGATGACCAGGCACTATTTAAAGGATCAAAAAGTCATGCATAAGTTTCCCTTTCAAAATACTCAAAGCTTTTACATTTCTCACCTTAGAAAATAATTATTTTCATAAAATATCAGATGTTTCCATTTGCTTCATTCTGGTTTGGTCATCTATTCCCTTTTTTCTTGCCTATGTGAGACTAACTATCCCCTTTAAATCAACTTGAAGCAGTTGGTTTTTCCACTCATCCATTTGGTCGCATTGGTTTCTTTGGCTGCTGGAACACTGCATGAATGTCATACACTGCAGGAGCAATATCAGCTGTGCAGCCCTGAGTGCAGGACTACTTGGCACCAGTTCTGCAGCTTAGTACATAAAAAACACAAAGACAGCTGCCAATTTTTGCATGTTTTAACTGGTTTATTTCCTGCAGCACCGAGCAGAAGCGCTGAGGCTGTGGCAACCCCATACAACACCTTGATGCCTGCGTCTCACAGTGACCATGTCAGCTCTGCATCAGTGGGACTCATTCTGTCTCAGCTCAGCACTAAGCTCAAGCAAACTGCTCCTTTTTAGAGCCCTGGACTGGACCTGGGCTGAGACTAAGCTCAAGCAAACTGGGCCTTTTGAGAGTCAGGCACGGCAAGTGCTGGAGCCAGACCATGCTGCTGCAGCTGTGCTGCTTGTGAGTTACTCGGAGCCATCTCTGCAGCACTCAGTTGCTGGTGTGGATATCCTCAGGGCAACGGCACCGGCTCTGTGCTGTGCTCTCTTGCTTGGTGTGGATGTTACATCCATCTACGTGCAGGTGGCTGAATCACTTGTTAAAAGTGCAGTGAGATGCAGGTGCATCTTACAAGATGTGTCCACACAAGTCCTACATTGAGTTTCATTGACCAAAGATGTATCGCTGCTTCAGCCCTGTCCATCAGTAGCACCTGAACAAGGTCTTGCATTTGCCTGGATGTGAATAGCTACAAGCATGCTCCCAGGTAACCCCATGCTGTTGCTTTCAATTAGAATGAAATTTCTCCAACCTTTGATCTTTGTGTACACACATGCACCAGGCTGCTGACAGATGTGTATGCAGTGCAGACATCTCCTTTTCAGCTGACAGAGAAGCTGAAATCCAGAAAAAGAAAGAGGCCAAGAGTTTGTTTTGTTTCCAGTTTCTCTCTTTTTTTTTGTTTTGGTGAAGGAAAGAATACACTGGTCACAGAATGATCAAGGTTTTGGGGGCAATTGCACTTCTGCTTGAGCTATCATAGTCACGGCTACCAGTGCTGCAAGGGAAAAAGTTGGGCTTATGCCTGCCAGAAGGCCCAAGCACTAAATCTTTCTGTCCAGAGCGGGATATGTAAAGCTACATTTCCCCAGGACTGCTGCCAAATGACTAATCTTGGACACCTTCAGGCATTCCAGCATGTCTGGTTAGTGGTTACTCTAGCCATCCTATCATGTTTTTGTGAACCAAATGTTTTGCGTGCCAAAGCAAGGTGCATATTATACAAAGGGTGCCTATAATGGACTTGGGTAGGGTTAGTAGCCAGCACACAGTGGCCTTACATCAAAGATAGCCATATGAAGAAAGAGCACTGTGTTATATACTCAAAGGCAGAGATGTGGAAGAATGGCACCACTTTTTACATAGTTTACTTAGGAGTTATGGGACAGCAGGGGAGAGGAAGGAGGGATTTTTAAACACTGAGTGAATTAATTAGTTCATTAGCTTCTGTTTCCATGCAAGTGACAACTGCCTGTTACACCCAGAGGTGAGCTAATGACACAGCACTCTGCAGTAAGCCGCCGCTCAGACAAGCATCACACTATTTACAGGAAAAGAAGAGCTCATCTTGTCTATAGAGAGATCCCAAGTTTGTAAACTGTGCTCTTCTATCATCTTGCTTGTTCTGATTTACTAACGGACTCTCTAAAACTGCCTAGCTGTGGTGACTCCTTTATTAAATGGGTCAGAACTGTCTCAGGATGTACTTCAGTGGGCATTCAAGCATCGTCTCCCGGTATTTTCCTTTTGTCTAAAGTAAAACCTTTATTTCAGAAAAGGATAGTATGTCCAGACACGGATCATCTACTGTACATAGCTTGAGTGCTCTCCCAGAGCCAGGACATCTGCCAGAGGCTACTTCTGTTTCATGTGTTTGCTCTTGGGGCTTCACTCTACTTTTTACTTCAGTGATAAATTATTATGGTTTCCAAAGATTAGTCCTCAGAAGAGATGTTCTGTCTAGATAGTATGGCTTCCTTTGAGTTGTCTTTTTTGATCTAGCTTTATTCTTATACACTGGGGTAACAGGCCAAAGGCAGCACTGTGCAGGCTGTGTTGATGAGACTTGAATCATGCTGCAGAATTTTCCTTTTGATCCTTCTTTTTCTTATAAATTCTCCCGACTCTTTTCTCCCCTTATATGGAAGCCTTTTGCTTTGTATCTCTTGTTTGGCATCAGTGCTTGATGGGCTGGATCAGGTCACAGTACTCACTTGTCTGACTGAGACCACAGGGGTATCCAAACTGACCTCCACTGCAGCCATTTATGTGAGGGAGGAGCCAAGCACCCATGAAATTGATTCCCAGCCCCAGCTAATAAACAGAATTTTCTTGTCTTTGTTGGTAACACTGACTCTACTTACAGATGTGCTAACTTTTGTGGTTGCATGGATCTGTTGTCTTTCTGAGAGCTGCTGTCAGAACCTGTGTACTAGAGCAAGGAGCTATTGTCATGTTCTAATGTGTTCCACTCAAACTGTCCCCAGGTGTTTACACAGAGGAGGTTTAGAAGTTTTTTGTCAGGGTCTATCCACTAGCTAAGCCAAACTTTACACTGGTACAACACAATATTTTGGAAACACTCTTGCAAACAGGACTAAATAGCTGCTTTAAGTGGGAAGAATGAAAGGAGATTTATGGCTGTGGATGCCACTCACTTGTTGCCTGACTGACTGGCATGTGAAAGGGTTAGGGATTGTCCCACTGAATACATGTGCAGTGAGCCATCCCAGGACATTGGAGAGCCATGCTTGGCCCTCTTGGCTCCACTCTGCACCAGGAAGGGGAGGGAGCCTTTCAGCTGCATCCATCCGTCCATCCATCCATCTATCTGTCCATCCATCTCTCCCATCTGTCTAGCCACCCTTGAAGCACAGCAGCAAATAAATTCCCTCAGCCCTAGCAATTTTCTCCTAAGCAGATCAGCAGGTGACAGGCCTATGTTCTGTGGCTGGCAGCAGGCATTTTGCAAGTGTCCCTAGATGTCCGAGTGTTGACGACTATATTCAAAGACACATCTCTGGTTTTTCCTGTGCCCACAAACAGCATTTGCGAGACATCACGTAGACACAAAATAATCCCCAATGGCTTCAGTGGAGTTGCTTCTGATCTAGAGTTCCTTCTGTGAGCATCAGAACCTAAGCTCTCCAGGTGATTTGGCTTCAGAGAACCATTAGCAGGCTGGGAGACAGCATGCCAGCACACCTCTGTGCCTGCTTGTCATCTTGCCAGAAGTGTTGGTCTCAAGGTCCTTCTTGCACAGAAATCCAGCAGGTATGCAGAAAATGCCAATGGTTTCATGCTTCAACAAGAACTAGGAAGTCTATTATACTGGCAGAGTTAACAAAATAGATGGAGATGAGAACTGTTTCCTTGTGCAGCTGCAGAAAGTTTCTGAAAGTTTCTGAGCTTCCTCAAATATGTTGTGTTTTTCTCATATACAAGTCAGAAACAGAGCAAATCCACTGCGAGTGTCTTCCCAGTGTACAGCTCCTTTTTCTGCAGTGGTTGTTGTTCACAAAGAAGCTAAGAAAGATTCCTTTCTAGAGCCTTTCTAGCAGCTATGCTAAGTTCCATCTTGCCTGTCACAGAATTGATTGGTTGGAAGATCATCTAGTCCACCCACTCCGTCAAAGCAGGATCACCTAGGTCAGACCACACAGGAACACATCCGGGCAAGTTTTGGAAGTTCCCAGAAAAAGAGACTCCACAACCTCTCTGTGCAGCCTGTTCCAGTGCTCCATCGCTCTCAGAGTAAGGAAATTTCTCCTTATGTTGAGGTGGAAATTCTTGTCTTCTGTCTCATACCCATTATGAGGCTGACTGGTCTGTAGTTACCGGTGTCCTCCTTCTTGCCCTTTTTGAAGACTGGAGTGACAATGGCTTTTCTCCAGTCCTCAGGCACCTCTCCTGTTCACCAGGATTTATCAACGATGGCGAAGAGTGGTCTAGTGATGACTTCTGCCAGCTCACTCAGCACTTCTTGGATCCTCCTTCACCGGAGCCAAAAAGTTGTCCTTGATACACTGGAGAATCCTCTGGGACTGTTCATTGACTATAACCAGCACTTTCTTGAAATACCAACTTTCAGAGAAGTGCAATCTTAAATCAGTTTCAGAAAGCTGTTTTGTTTGAAGCCTGTTAGGTGATCGTTAGGCAGTTCAAGCCCGTAATTGCCATCAAGCAGATTGTCACCAGTACTGACCAAAATGTGTTAACTCCAGGAGAGGCAGAGCTTTACACAAAATCATAGGTTATGTTAGAAGTACTTAAAAAACCATGGAATTTTCTTAGCTGTGTTAACTATCTTAAACATATGATTTCCCAGGAACCTCTGAAGTTTGAAAAGATGGATACTGAGGTAGAGGGAGTCAGGTTACAGCCTTAGTTCCAGGCAATGACAAATACTTCCTTGGTGACTTAGGGCAATTTATGTTTTTCCATCTGTAAGGAATTAGAATAATGAACCGACGAATATTTATGATGTGCTCAAGTGTGTCTGTGATAGGGCCATATAACTTTAGATAAATGAATGTTTACTTTCATTTGTTGTTCAAGAGATAAAAGTACTATAGCAACTGTTGTAGGAGAAAGGCAATGTAGTCTCTTCTGAAGTGCATTCTGTTTTCGCAGAAGCAGTTGACAAAGCCTGGATGTAGTGCATTCTAATATGCATAATTTAGCTGAACGCTTTAAATTCTTTTAGTTATATGGCTCCCTTCTGTCTGTTTTTGTTCTCTTGCTTTTTTCCACAGCTGAGCTCCATAATTGTTCCTTTTAGCCACAGTCACCTAAGGTCACGCTGTACCTTGCTGAGGAGCCGAGCCGCAAACAAAGCTGCCTGAAGCACGTGGCTCCAGCCCATTCCTGTTATTAATCCTCCCGAGTTCTGGGTCTAGCACTTGGCAGAGCACGAAAAGTAAACCTTTTATCAGGAATTTACGTTCTCCTCAAATGGAAGATGAGCTGGGTAATTCTTGCCTCTCTTTATCTCTTTATGGAGCTACTTCAGATTAATTTTGATAATGCAGAGAGCAAAACCAACTGTCTTTAAAGACCAGTGTTTTTGCAGTGGTGAATTTAGTCTGATAAAATTCTGTTGCTGTTCTGAAAATGTCTTCCAGAGCGCTGTCATTAGTAAATCTGCAGTCATTGTAACAAACAGAATCTTGGATTTAAACGGATGAGAAAGTGGCTGGAGTATGTGCAGTTTGTACTCTGAGAGGAAGCTGCTCTGGGTATTTCAATTTTGCTTGAAATCTATAGCATTGCAAAGAATTTTTATTCCTGCTTCAGGCTCTGTCTAGCGAGGTCTCTGCTTAATTTACTTTATCTTCCTCTTAACATTTTCTGTCTTCATCTCTGCTTCAGTTCTTTGTCTCTTGGTTTCCTTTCGTGAGAGCAGGCACAGCAAATTCAGAAAATCCAATTGGCAAGGTTGATCTACTTTGTCCCCAGAGCCTCCAGGCAGCCCAGGGGAGCCCAGGTGCTGCCAGCACAACACTGTGCGAAGACGAGGATCTGACATCGAATGCTCTGCTGGGGTAAGGGTGGGATCAATCTGCACTAATTAGGGTAGCTCAGATAGCGGCATCAGCTAAACACCTCAGACAGGAAAGTGCAGTTGTAATCCTTCGCGTGCTGATGTTATCAATAGATTATTATATTAAGATAATAAAACATGTTGGCCTGTGGCAAAATGGTGAGAAAAGTTTAGAAAACCTTAACCAAACAGCAAGATAAAAGTAGCAATCCTGAAAAGGGAGAAAACCAACAGCCTTTAGTGTTTGTGTATTCCTCATGTAAGTCAATACCTAGGTACACGTGCTGGAAGCGCTTACAAATTTACAAGGTGCTGGGTATTAACCTCACTGCATTAGAGACGCACATTCAGCAGGTAGGACCAAGTTTGGGTTTCCCTGGAAAACAATTTTGTGGTGAAAAAGTGCCGCCTCCTGTTTGACCAGCACTAAAAGCCCATGACTGAGGCTTGAATCAATAACCTGTTAGGGAGTGCGGTGAGGTAATGCCATGCAGCTGCTATCAGGAGGAGCCGTGAGCTCCTCCCAGCATAGCTGCCCACCCTGGCCCCGCTCCAAGGCAGAGCCAGTCAGTTCACGGGGTCGTTTCTATCCCAGAGGGTCACCTTTTGGGGAGACTTCATTTCTGTCTTCCGTGCTTTAAGGAGCAGCCAACCCAATCGCTAGAAGAGAATAAACAGTAGGTTTCACAAAGCACAGGCAATGAATGCTCCTTCTTATCTAAACCTGTCAGTGATTTCTATCTGAGTGTCTAATGCTGCAGCTAATTTATATGTTGATGGTTATCACTATGTGTTAGTGCCTTTCTTCCATTCTTAAGTGTACAACAGACTTGCGCTGCCAGTCAGGAAAAATTTGCTTTTCTCTAGTTTGTTTTGTAACAACAGCATCTGCATGGAAGGAACGGGTATGTTATACTCGACACGTGCACACCTATTGTCTCTCTGCAAGCACAGCACTCCCAAGCAGCCCCCGTGTACAAACATTTTCCTTTGCTTTAGCTGATGATATTAACAAAAACATGAATGGAAAGGCTAGGAGGAATGGCAGTTGCTGTGTTGCTTTTTTCTTCTTTGTTTTTCTTTTTGAAGATGTGATACCATCAGTGAAACCCCTCGCAGATGGGTGGATAGTTTCATTCAGCTGTGAGATGCCACCAGCCCTTTTTTTGGTAAATGACCAAGTGGTTTAAATATCAAACGTGAAATGTTGTTTGAGAATAAGCCCTGGTCCTACATCCTCTCGTTGCTCCTCATCTGAGGTAGGAAGAAAATCAGGCCTGGGCTCCAGCCTAGACACTACATTAGTCGAATAAGAAACTTGTATAAGAAACTTGTTAGGTCTCCCTCTCCCCATCCCCACGGGGCGTTTGGCTTAGAATCATCGAATCATCATGGCTGGAAAGGACCTCCAGGGTCATCAAGTCCAGCCCTTTCTCCTAGCACCTAAAGAACTGGTTGGTGTTTTGCTTAGTCAGGGGCAGATACGCATTCAAGGAAAACCTGCAAGAAAATGTGAGTGTTTCCCAAAGAAATCATCCCTCAACGAGGGAGAATGAGCCAGGACAAAGGTCCCAGCAATGTTTGCCCACCAATAGTCTGGGCACCTGGTGAAAAGGGTGCAAGTAAGATGGCAACTCTGGGTGCGATAACTGGGGAGTAACACCCCATGCTAAGCACAGTGGAGTCTCAGGATGACCAGCACCAGGTACAACTGCTGCCTGCCTCTATGTGCATGTGTAACCTGCTGCTAAATTTACACTGGTGCATCTTGTAGTATTTTTATTGAATACCTGTATTTCTCCCCAGTAGAAAACTGATTTTGCTGGGATTTTCTGTTCCTGCTGAAAATGACTGCGGCTGTGTTTGGAGAAGGCTTTTGTACTGAGGTTATTTCAAGCATTTTAGTAAGCATCTTATGTAATATACATACCTTCTTTTTTCACTTTACCCCTCTCTCTCTCAAAGGCCACATGCCTTTTCCCCCATGAGCCTGTGAAATGGGAAGTTACTAATTTAGTTTCCTTTTAAAAGGATAATTGTTTAAGTCCTGTTTTGAAGTCCTGAAGACTCAGCTTTCATTAAAAAAGCAGTTATTTCTTTTGGTGGCCAGGTTTTAAAAAAATAAGGTTGTTTTTAGGGTTTTATTACTGGCTGAGCAGTCTGCATTGGGGTCTAAAGATCTGTCATGTGCATAGGATGACCCTGACCTTTTAAAATGAATTCTGATGTGTGATTGACTCCTGAGAGTGAAACAAGATGAGCAAATCCTGTTTGTATTGTCCAGTTTGCTATACGTGTTGTGGCAGCGAATTTAAGAGTGGGTTATTTCAATTCTTTGTAAAGCTAAGGTGTGCACAGGTTACCTTGGAAATACCCCAAAACCACAAGGATAAACCAGATTAGGACAGTGGGAGAAGGTGGGTTTAGCACTTGGGGCATGCGAAAGATAAGATACGTGAGAGTGGCATTGCTCTTAGCTTTCGGTGGCCACCCAACTGTGAGGCATCATTTGTGTGAAGGGGTAGGAAGTAGAGAACTGTTCTCTGCAGGTATGTCTGCAAGACAGAGAGATAGCACCACAGCTTTTTCCAAGTGAGATGAGTTTAAAATCCTCTGGATTGAGCATGAAGGACCCACCAATGTGAGTGCAGCAAGTGCAGACCCAGGAGATCAGCTTCCCCCAGTTTGTCAGGCTGCCCCTCACCCCATGTGTTTGGAATCCTCTCAGGAGTTTAAAGGAGATGTCTTAAAACCATTTCTCGGCTCTGTTCCCAAACCATTTTGGTGATTTTCTTTTTTTCACAGCGCTTGCTGTTGTGACTGTGTTACAGAGCCTGTCAGCCTCTGCAGCACCCACCTGTCCTGGCTGTAACCATAACTCACAGGAACTGCCAAGTGCTGTTCTGCTTAATATAACAGATCCTTCCATGATAGCAGTGCTACAGCAGCCCTGGTGAGCCTTTTGGGAAGCAAGGTGGCCATGTGGGTAAGATTTATGTTTGTTAGGGCTGCGGTAAGTAAGCCTGCAAAGGCTGCCTTCCCCTTTTCACAGTCTCAGAAGATTTATCTCCTTGACATATCCTGGGTTTGTCTTTCTTTTCTCCCTCTTTCTTTTTAAGAGCTATCCCCAGAAAACTTGCACGCTCTGGTTTCTCCACCTGCCCTCAGTGTGGTTTCTCCTTATCTCTGTCCCAAGTTGTCATCTCCTCTTGCAATTATTGTGAAGTTGCTCTTCCTGCTGCTGCTCAGCTGCATGTGCAGACAGCTGTGAAATGAAGTTTACTAGACTCATGATCTATGAGCGCTGGGCCACGGCACCGCGGGTCAGAATCTTGTACATTTCTCCTTACAGCTGTTGGCATGCAGAGCATCATGTGGGTAAGTGACAGGGAGTGCGTCTTCCCTGTTGAGAGCTTAAACAAACAAGAATCCTGTTGGAAAAATAGCATGAATCATGAATAAAACATTAATCACAAAGCCTGATTATAATGTAAGAACTGAATGTGAAGCATTCCTGGAAAAAGGTATACATTTGCAGACGGTAATAAATTGCACAACCATCTCAGGATTATCTCTTGGACGAGGGGTTATGCTTCTCTTGGTTACTTAAGACTTCAGCTTCTTGTAGGACACTGCCTTGCTCCACAGAAAGACTAACACCAGGGGAGGATTGTGCGTAGTCGGATGTGACTGAGTATATTTAAAGGTATTGGTTTGGCCCAAGGAAGGGAAATGTACTCGAGAACAGTTACCAGTTGTTCAGATGGGTTCCAGTTCCCTGTCTTGTATTCATGTTTGTAGGATGAATTTTTCAGATGTTTGTGTGATCTAGGACCATCAATCTCACAACCAGTGAGAGTTATTTTGCTGTTGTGGATATATAATAAATAACTACTCAGTATGACCACAAGTGATGGATTTTTTCCTTAAATAATAAATTCAGCAACCGTGAAAGCCGTCTGTTTTGCAAGTGTACAGTCTGTCTTAAAGAAATTGTTTTAGACACCTGTTTCAGCTGCTGCTGCTGCCATGCTGCAGGAATGAGATTCAAACTCTGTATTTTGTTGTTCTTTTTGCAACTCTTACTCCATCTGTCTCTGGGAAGCGTTAAGGATGCCACCCCAGGAAGGAAGGGTGCTGGCCACTAGCACTGCTGGTTAGCCAGGAGCAAGTAAGAAAGCAGCTAGTGGGCAGGAGACAGTGGGAACCTAGAGGAGAGGAGGTGGGGAGAATGTCAGGGCTTTGAAAACTTGTCTTGAGTCATCTTTCATTATCCTGACCTGACCTTTTAGCTGCTGGGGTAGGCTGACAAAGACTAAGAGCTCATCCTTCTAGTTTTGATGACAAAAGAAAACTGACCTACTGGTGGAAAAGCCAGTTTGCTCATTTCTTTCACTGATTTTCTTTTATTTTCTCTTACTGGATTCAGGCAAGCCACAGTATTATATAGGGGTTATGACATTAGGAACCAGTTTATGAGTCTGAAGGATTCTGAGTCTAAGGTTACTCTTGGTCTGGGCCAGAGGCTGACTTGCTAAGAAAAGGAATGCAGTATCTTTGGGAAGCTGAGGAACAACAGGCAGCAAGGCCTGTAGGATGTAAGAACTGGGTACACTGCTCCACCAAAGTGGCATCTTCTAGCAGAAAGCCCATCTGGTTTAGTAAATCATATAAACAGAAAGGGTTGCATACGCAATGAATGCAACTTCACCTAAAAATACTGAGGAAGAGAGAAGGGGAAATGCTCCAGGAGGGACCAAGGTGATTTCCTATGGTCACAGCTGGCTGCATAGCACTGTATATCCAGATAGATAAACCTGCTTGTGAAGTACAGGGGAGTGGGTGGGGACTAGAGTGCTTTGTTCTTCCCTTCCCCACGAATTTTTGGCAAACTCAGGGTTAGGCCAGGTGCTGGACGCTGGTGGAGGCTGCTTTGGCAGAAGTAGCTCCCCAAGCATCCTTCCTGCTGAGCTCTGGCATTGGCACTGCCAACAGCTGCCAACAGCTGGTTGTGTAACAGTGCAGCCTCCTGCACCCTGTGAGTGCTGTGTTCCTTGGGCTGGGTAGAACTCCCAGGCTTAGGGATTGCAAAGACAAGGCTTGGGTGGGGAGGACTGAGAGACTTGAAGAGAGAACAAGCTGAGCAACTAAGATACTGGTAAGGGCTTGGTAGTGTGCTTTGGTTGCAGGTCAGTTCATGGATCTACGTGCACAGAGCCTAGAGAAGTCAGCAATGCTGTGGATGTCAGGCAACCCCCAGATCAGATTCAGCTTCCTTTGGGGCAAAGGAGATCCTGGGAAACAGTGCTCTCCGTTCTCTTTCCCACATGTGCCTTGTTCCAGAGAAGTCAGGCTTCAACAAAGCCTGCTGTAAGCCAGAGCATCTCAAGTCCCATACTCAATCATTAAAGTCGGGTGGCAGAGAGATCTCATCACTTTTGCTCTGCATCTGCTGTGCAAGCAGGTTCTGCTCTCGGGTGATTTGGGGAGAGCTTACAGAAAAACAAAGGTGGTGTGATGTTGGATGATGCTTGAAAAGTGTTGGACAGATGAACAACTGTGAAATCAGAAGAAGTGTGGACCTTTGTAGGAGATTTCAGGGGGCTGGTTAAGCTTTTGGGAGATCACAGAGGCAGGAATTGCTTTGGGGCTGGGTGGAGTATTTTGGTCTGGTTTGGGGAAATGGCAAGAGAGAGCAGAGGACAAGAGAGCACTTAGAGGAGAGAACTAAAGGAAAAGGTAGGAGGAAGCAGGAGATACTAAGCAGGAGAAAGTGAGACAATCTATTCTGAAGAATAGATTGGGGCTAGGAGAGATACTGTGGGACAGCATCCTCTTTGTAATCCAAGTGGAAAGGAAGTCCAGTGGAGAAGGCAGGTACATTTTTATACCAGGAATACTGTGTCTATCGTGCCGATGACTGAGCAGCAGTGAGCGTGATGTGTAAACTACAGTTGCAAAAGCCATTTTGACACCCATTTATGATGATGAAGCTTGTACATATGTGAGGTATTTGAGCTTTGGACTTTGGTGCTTAGGCTGAAAAAGTTGCTGACTTAGATTGTCTCGAAGGTCCTGATTTCCAAGTGGAACAGACAATTGTCTGTGTTCTGCAATTGCAATTATGCAACAGCAGTGAGCCAGACAGCCTGCCAGGTCTTTGGAGCAGTGCTTCTGTCAATTGCTTTGGGGTTTTTTAGGACATCAGTGAAGTGATGCAGAAAGGAAACCCATTGTACTTCTGTAGCTTCCAGGAGCTGGAGATCTATATATCAGGACAAATATTACATTTGTTGTATGTCATCTGAAAACACCCAGTTCCTGGATAACTGTTATTTATAGACAGAGAAGCAGATGTACCCTGGCCTGTTTGTGGAGTGTATTGCTGATACTAACTTGGCTAAGGCACAACATGGTCCATGTTTTCTCTTCTGGAATATCTTGGGGCTGGAGACAAGCTCTGTCACAGCTTGCATGTGTCAGTGGTTAGCACTGTCGAGTCCATCTGTCTGTGTACTGCAACATATCATGCAGTTCCACCTCCTTCTCCCTGCCTCCACCGCCTCCTTCGCTGGCCTAGAGACCTGCAGGATTGCACAACTATTCAGAAGGCCAAAAGACACAGTTTAAACATACAGCTGACTCGGGGGGGAGAAGCAATTAAAACCACACAAAATAATCTCCTGTCAGGACTGCTGCCTTGTGTTCTGAGGGCTGCAGGCGCTTGCTCTGCCCCTGACGATCAAGCATTTCATTTTTTTCAAAGCTCACTGGTACCTGTTGGCATGCAGGAGTTAAGCCATCATTTCTTCTGCATAGTTCTGCCTGTCAGGGGCTTGTGCACTGAAATATTCTCAGAACTGGATTTTGACACCAAACTTTTTCTCTGGGCCTTAGTACTCATTTTGGAGTAACTGGGCAGGAATGAACTGCCCCAGAGTGCAGTGATCAAGGGTTGTGTGAAGTGGATGCACAGTGCTGCATCAAGGGCAGGTGCTTTTGCTTATGGAAATTTGGGAGGAGATCTGGGAGACAGTGTGCTGATCAGTCTGTTGTGAAAAAAATGCAGGAGCCGATGTGTTTTGTCTTCGAGATGGGCAGGCAAGTGGCTGAACACTGTCATTTTCAATCCTTTTACAATTTTCAGCTTCTCTAGACTCTATTCTCTAAATACTTTGATACCCCATGACATCCTCTTGGCTACAAACCATACTGATAATAATAATTCCAAGCTCTTCCCTGGCCTTCTTACCCTGCAGTTCTGAATGAAATTCAACCTTATTCTCCATAAATAACCTTTCATTCCCCAACTGTCTCCTAGAGCCAGCTCTTTCCTGACCTCTCACTTACTGACTCCGTACTGACCTTGCACTTCCCCCACAGCCCTAATCTGCCACTGTCCACACTCCTATTCTTCCTTTGCTCTTTTGCACTATTTCAATTTTTTTTTATGAAACGGTCCACCATTTCCTGAGCTGCACTTCAGCAACTAAGCTTGAACAAGCCCCTTTATGTACAGAATTCCTATAGCACAGTAACAAAAGATTACCCATGCCGATGATTTTGATGTTTTAACCTCTTCTCTCTGATTCTAGGCTGCGGGTAAATCTATACTTTCAACTATATTTTTCTGTGGTGATAAAAACCAGCAACCAGTGTTTTCGAATTGAAGAGAAGCAAGCCAATGCCTGTGCCAGAGTCTTGTTCAAATAGGATTTTTTTTTGGTCTTCAGCTGGACTTTCATCAGTGTAGCAACAACCCTGGTGATTTCTTGACAGCTTTTGTTAGACTACTAAGGGATTAAATAAGCATTTTATGCTCACTTCATCCTCCGATTCAAAGCAATGTGAATTCTCTTTTGGGAACCTTGTGGATGAAAGGTTTGGGGTTGTTTTGACATTATGCTGTAGATTGAAATAATCTGTCTAGAATTTTAGTGGAAGAACTTTCAAAACAGGACAAAGTCATGCATGTTATGTGCTGCATATACACTTGGTTTTGTCACACTGTTTTATAGAAAACTCTGAATCAAGTGTTTCCCCTTGCCTGGTATTTGTCTGTCATGAGCAGAAGTTTGGTTGAAGGAGAATTTGTTCGATCCAAAAGCAGCGATATTTTTAATATTGATATTTTTTGAAATGGCACGGTGAAATACACAGTTCATCTTTGTGTGGCTGCAAATCAAACCCATTCATTTTACAAAGTAGAAAGTTTAACTCTAGGTGTCAGCACTGCAAATGGAATGCGGAGCTCGGGAAATGAAGTTTTTCTGTCTCCTCCAGTGCCACCAGAAATAAAATGCTGTCAGCAGTTTTGCTGACATTAAGGCTGAAGGAGAGCCCACACTTGAGGCAAATGGCACAAGTAGGAAACACAGCATTCTTTTACAGCTCTTTCTAGCTGCAGTTAAGTGTGTTCTTATTAAGAGGATCTAATAAATAATAGTTCCTGTAAAGGCAAGAATGAGGATAAGGTCTATCTTGAAACAGTGTCCACCCCTTAAAGCAGGTATGTTAAGTTTTTTCCTTTAGCTGTGATTAAGTGCTTATCTTAACTGGGTGGCCAAAATGATGAGAAAGCACAGGAAGCCAGTGGTTCTTTCTGGTTCTAACAGGTTGTATAGATCTGCTAAATGAACGGGGTGGATGAAATTTATGTGATTATTGTTTATACTTGAAACGGCACAGTATCAGAGAGATCAGGAGAGGAAAGACTTGATTTTCCAGCCTTTAATGTTAGCAATTAAGAGAAGTAAATAAAGGCATTTTGACAGTGCAAGCACCGTGGTCATCCTGAAAAACCACATTTCTCAAAAGCACTGACTTTTGGCTTTGCAGCTCCTCATCTTACAAAGTGCTCTCATCTGCATCAAGCAATGCTGTTACATACATGAATGAAGAGCTGCTTTTTGCCCTAGTCATCACTTTTCTGCATATTTTGCTTTTAATTATGACCTGATGGCATTTGTCATATAGGGAAGGTTCTGTTCAAAGGTTGACTGCTCTGAACGCACATGCTGAATCGACTGCTTTTGGAGCAGTGTGGTTCTGATTGACAGCAGACAACAAAACCATTCATGATAGAAACCAGGAGTAATTTAACACTTTCCTCCTCTCATACATCATTTTTCCTCCTCGGACACCGGAGTTTACTGATAAAAGTAATTTCTCTGGTACTTGGTTTCCTCCTAAATGTAGAAATTGGTGTGGCCTTCCCTAAACTGCTGTTGTCTCTGAGGTGTTCCTCAGCTAGTGGGAACAGGCAGCACCTCTATGAGTCATTGAGGGTAAAGACTGACAGAACTACAAAAGCCATAGTAAGGAACCAAAAGGTGTGTGTGGAGCACAGACAGATTGTGTGTGGTCTGAGGCAGCGGGAGGTGTTGTACACTGTTGAACCTGAACTGTGCTTGGGCTGGTGCTTCTGAAACACATGGGCTGTAGCAGGAACTTGTTCTCCGCTGGACACCATGTTGGAAGGGGCTTTAACTACTTTCTCTCTTGAAGTACGTACATCATGTCCAGTCTCACAACACACGTGTATGATGTGTACAGTTGTATCCATGTGTTTAGTTACTATACCATACAGTTACTTCCAAATTATATAGAAACAAGTTTATTTTACAAACACATTGCAAAAGAGATCTGTGTGCAATTAGCTTTCCAAGCCCCAGGGGAACGGACTTTTAGGGCATTTTCCAAGCTCCTGCTCATACTGCACCCTCCACCCTTTCTTGCAGCCTGTGCTTTAAAAAAATATTTTCAAGGAAATTGGTGCGGCCGGAGCTGTTGAGGTGATGGGGAACCGCAGCGTCCTGGCTCTGGCCGTTTCCCGGTGCCAGACACAGGGGAGCGCGGCGCCGCTGTCCCGTGTGGAGTACCGGCGTCAGCCCGCACGGGCGGCGTTCGGAATTCTACAGGCGGCTGATATTGTCCGTTTCGTTTTTAAATGAGGGGAGAGGCGCTGACCAGGGCCGGACCCGCACAGAAGCCCCGCGGTGCTGCACCCCCAGCCCCGGCGGCGGCGGGCGCGCGCGGAGCGGCCGTTTGAAGTTGTCTCTGGGGGGCGGGGCGGCGCCGCGCCATTGGCCCGCGGCAGCTCATTTGCATTGACGCCATCGNAGCAACAAGGTGAGCGCGGAGCGAGGGCAGCGGCTGCTAGGAGAGGAGCGGAGCAGCTTCCTCGCTGCGAGGGACCGACGCCGCGGCCCTGGGAACCGGAGCTCTCTTTGCTGCCACGCCGGGATGGGACGTTGCGACCGTTCTCCGTCTACTTCTCGCTCTTTTTAATTTTTGCCTACCTTAAATTTAAAAAAAAACTTAATTTTTTTTTTTCCTCGCATCATTTTTCTGATCAGAAAACCCCCTCTCCCCAACATGGAGGCCCTTTGATGCCTCAGCTAGCGGAGCCTGCTGCTCCTGCGGCTCTGCGCAGCCCTCCGAGCTGTGCCCCGATTCCCCGCGGTCCGATCCGGCGCGCCCCGCCTCGCCCCGCTCCGGTCCAGCCGAGTCGAGCCGGGTGCGATGCCGTTGCGGCGGCCCAACTGCCCCGCCGCCGCCTGACCGGGAGCCACTGCGACCTGTATGTCCCCCCCAGCGTGGCGTGAGGAGCGCAGCCAGTTCTGGGGCCGACCTTCTATTATATTTTGTTTTTTATAGACTTATTTATTTGGGGCCCCCCGCCTCAACCCCAGAGCGCACCCCCGGGACGGCAAGGAACGGCCCCGGCCCGCTCCCGGGTTAATCGGTAACGCTGAGCAAACCCCTGTGGAGAATGCGCCGAGCCAGGCGGGAGGGGATGGTGCTGCTCTGAGCACCCTGGGCTGTGTGTGCCTGTGTTTTGGGGGGCTGCTGTTATTTTTGTTTTTGCCTTTCCCCCCTCCTTTTTTTTGCTGTGTGGGTTTGGTTTTAAATTTTTTTTTTTTGCTTTTACCCAGAAGAAAAGAAAACAAGATTCTCAGACGGCTCAGAAAACTAATAGTTATCTGTGAAAATACGAAGTCGACCGGTTCTTGATTTTTTTTTTTTTCCCTGCTTCCCTCCCCTCCAGCTCCCCAGCCCACTGCTGAGATTGAGATACAAAGGACCTGTTTCGTGGAGGACAAGGAGAACAGACACGTTCCTCGTGGTGTGGAAGGGACCGATTGCAATGCTTCAGAGTGTAGCGAAGACGCAGGAAAGAGATTCAACCTGTTAACAAAAAAATTAAGCAGGGGGAAAAATACCAACGGGAAGAAAAAAATTATATATATATTTTTAAAATTTAGAAGTATTCCCCAGGTGGCCACAAACCATGGGCTGTGCTCCAAGCATCCACATCTCTGACAGCAGAGTGGTCTATCACAGTAACAAAGAGTCTGAGGAATGCAATTCCCCTCACCAGACCAACACAACCATGCCTCAACAGCAGCAAGGCAACCCCGTCCCAGGATTATTCATTAAATCCTCCAACACATCCACTTATAAGGTGAGGACTAATTCCTCTAAGAAAGAGAAGTGGGAGAACAGCCAGAGCATGGAGGCAGAGACCCAGAGCAGCAGATCCAGTGTTAAGGTAAAAAGGGTGCTAAACATAAGCACTGTTTCTCTCAGAACAGGAGCTGGCTGTAGCGGTTTAACCCAGGGAGTTTCCGTGCCGAAGGGATACGTTGTGGGGGAGCTTTTCCTGGCTGGAGCTGTTATTTCCATTTATAATCAGCCTAATGAAACGACTGTGTAGCTGTACCCAAGTCTTTTTCTTTGTGCCACAGGCTGAGTTTCCCTACCGCTGGGAGGGAGAGGAGTGTCCTGCTCAGTCGTTAGAGCTAGGAGCACGGGACTCTTCTGGGTGCAGAGGGCCCGTCCATGGTGGGACTGTGCCCTGCAGGGGAGCTGAACTGCCACTAACTCCTGTGTTTTACATGTTTGTTTGGGCTGGGGCGTCCAGCGGTCGGTTTGTGCTTGTTGGAAAGCAGAGGCAGATCGCCGTGTGAAGCGATGTGCTAGCTGAGGTGATCAATTTGCATAGCTCCTCCATTCAGAAAGTTGAGAGTGAAAGCAGGTTTTGCTTTGGGTACTGATTTACATTAACGACTTGTTGACCTTGTCTGTTGCTGTAGACAGGGTATTTTTTGGAGGTTGGTTTTTTGTTTTGCTTGTGTGACTTGTGTGGCGATATGACACAAGGCTGTATGAAGTTGACAAACATATACTGAAAAGAATGGTAACGTGTGGGGGTTTTAACAATTATTTTTTCTTTCAACTCTCTGTTAGTGGTGCACAGTGCTTGCTTGTCTGTTTACTTTCTATTGGAGGCCTGTTTGTTTATGGGTTGTACTTTTGTTCCTAATGCTATGGGTTTTGATTACTCTATATCCTTGCTTTTTTGGGAGCTATATTTCAGAAAGAGAAGTATTTGCAATTATATATAAATAAATTGTAGTAGCTCGGAGGATATTATATAACGTGGCTGATGTGCTCTGGGTTACCATGATAAGAACTGAGACACACATGCCATAAATATAAGATAGAGGCTTGAGATGCAAGCAAGAACTAGCTAAATGTCAAGCATTTTGCAGACTTGCAGAAACTCTAACGATGTACTATTTTCTCAGAGTTTTTACACGCTCGTTAAAACACCTCCTAGAGTACTGACCTGGAATAATTTTCTTTCAGTACCCTTTGTGATTTTTCTTCAATTGTTTTCCTCCAGATTTAGCAATCTGTTCACAGGAGTTAAAAAAAGGTGTCTGCTGACTTTTTAGACTTCAGTAGTGCCTTGGAGGAGGAATTAATAACTAACACAGAACATGAAGCTTAATGGTGTTAACACAGAGCTGAATTTTTGTGTTACTAACATCGTACAGGAAACCGAACTTTACGGCCCTGTTCACACACTAGGTGTGCTTATGGCACATTTAACACTGCAGTCACATCAGGAAATGTAAGTTGTCATCAGAATCCTTACAACTGTTTTGCTAGCAGAATTTTTAATTGTGGTTATAATGGCACATCACGAATATTTTTTATTTTGATGTTGTGAAGTTTATATTCTGTGAATCTGTTACGTGTGCGCTTGCTTAAGCGTGTGGGGGGGAACCATCTCCAAAGCCTGTTTCCAGACACGTGCATGGAAAGCAGTCTGTTTAGTTAAACTTTGTTGTTTGATTTCAGGAACTTTTGTAGAAGTTCTTTATGCTACGTTTGGATAATTCAGCCAGATGCTTTATGGCTGTTGGTATTTCATCTGCATACTGAAATCTCATTGGCAGCCACTCTGAATTTTATCACTCAGTCATATTTTCTGCCCTTGTCATCACTCTTAAGTACGTTGCTGTGAAATGATGGGTTTTGGGAAATGAGAATGGAATCCTCTTGGTGATCAGCTGAATACAAAAATCTGCTGGGCACATCACAACTGCGTGATTTTAGTACGTGAAATCCTGTAATACTCTTTAGAGCTGTAAAGCAGTGTGGTATTTCATTCTCTGCTTCTGTCATCAGTGTTGTGTACAGTATGATCAGATTTACAGTTAGTAGTGCTCATTGTCTTGGAGATTGTGCTGGAGGGTCAGTTACTAGTTCGCTGGAGAGCAGTACCATAAAGTTGTTTGGAAAGAAAGTGTGAGAATACTGAAGATAATAGACAGGATTCTGAAATCACTGAAGCCAAGGGGTGCATTGGGTAGGACCTTGTGCTCCTTTGGAGCTGAAAGGATTTTTCATTTGAGGAATAAGTGTAAAAATTAGGTGGTACTAAGAACTACTGCTGTTCTTCAGAGTATGCGATGAACCTCTTGTACTTTGGCCAACGATGGTGTCATTGGAATCTGTGTGAATAGCTAGTAACCTGCTTGAATGGCATTTTCACTTGGTTTCAGGGCACTTTAGTTGAAATTCATTCACATTCTTTTGTTGTGTATTCACAGATTAAAGCTGAGAAAGTCCTTGGTGAAAGCTAGGAAAAAAACCTTGGCCTATGTGTAACTCACTCATCTATTCCCTTCTGCTGGTATTAGGGTTAAGTTTATTAAAATAGTGCAGTAACTTTTATTGAATCAGTTTGTCTATATATTTTCCAAGTCAGGAAGTGTCATAGAAAGAAATAACCCATGCTAACTGCAAGATGACTTTATATAAATATTATTGATAATTAGCACTCAGACCTATTCTGGCTTTACGTTTGTCTTACTACTTTCTTCTTGTAAAACACTAGCAGAGAATCATTTTCTGGATGTGTGGTGTGGCCATATTTTAATTTGTGATTTGCATCAATTTACAAACTAGCTAAAAAGGTTACCTATTTTTTTCTAATGAGGAACTATCTAAGTTTATCCATGGCAAATTTGTAGAGCAGTCCTGAAAGTGTGTGCTGTGTGCAGAGATCAAATGCTGTAATACCTATTTCTGGTATGTATGAATATGGTGACAGTGCATGAGAAATGGAGGAATCCTTTTTGTACATTGTATGTGGTCATGGCACCTGATTTTCCTCCTTAATTAGTAATTTCATACATGGCTTTTCTTTGAAAACTTAAGAACAACTTGGAATAAGTGCTGTTAAAAAAAAAAAAAGAAGCAAACCAGCCACGAAAACCCTTCCCTTAATTTTTTGATATATTGACTGCACAGTGTCACTGCAAAGTGAAAAGTACACACTCTGTACTTTTCTCAGAGAAAGATAAGAAAGATTTAGATGCAGTCACAGTGACTGAGGCTTGATTATCCAGTGCTATGTTATGAATAGCAAGTTATGCTCAGCCAGTACTGTTGTAACGGTGACTCTTCCTGGTATTTTTATTAGTTCTGAAAATCTCAGGAAAGTGGAGGGTTGTGATAGCCTGTCTTTTTGGTACATATTAGTAATATTTTTATTGCGACACTTGTGTGTTGAATTTGAGGTAAAGGTACGTGGCTTTATAGAAAACTGCTTAAATACCTTTAGGATGCCACCTCTGTGTGATCTGTAGGGCACGTACAGTGCCTGCTGGCATGGGGTAAGAGCTTCAGTGGCATTTATTTACAATTGACTTGGGTGTTCGTGAGCATATGCTGTTCCAACATCACGTGTGTTTGTTGCTCTTCTGTGATGCACTAATGGACACTGCAGCACATACTTTTCATGATTGTTTTGCCCTGTCATTCTTTTATGTATGTGAGATTCCTTCCTCTTGTGTAACATTCCCTGTCGTGTATATTTATCACACAAATACGTGCATTTGTGTGCAAGGGGATCAGTGAGTAAATCCAGGCTGCTTTTATTTTAAATTAAAAGTAGTCCTAAGCCAGCAGGGCTAAATGTGAAATTGCCTTTTCATTTATCAGCTGATACGGGACAGCTGGCTTCAATCCATGGTCCTACAGCTGGTAAATTTTCTTAATTCAAACCTTGTGAAACTGCCTGAGAATTTTACAGCCCCTGCAAACCAGTAGCTGCACAATTCTGTGTATAGAAGGCTGTCTCTTGGACTTGTACCTGCAGTGCCAAAGTGGATCCCTTTTCAGCGTTTAATAGCACATGATTTAGTCCGTAAAGCTGTCAGCTCTTTTCCTGTCTGTCTGGTAATTCCTTCCCGTTGGAACACACAAGCCCTCCCTCCCTTTGAAACTCCTACACATACTGTCCATGCTTCCACAGAGGCCATCCACCCTCTCTTGATACCTCCCTGTTCCCACTGAAAGTGTCCCTAATAATTTTTCCCCACAAACCTTCCATCACAATTTCCCTCCTACTTCCACTGATGTCAGCCCTTGTGTACAGAGATCCTTGCTCCTAGTGAGAGGATCTTTCCCATGCTGAGTTGCACACTTTTCTCACTCTCGATGGTTCCAAACATTCAGGCTGATGTTTTTTATGCCGTTTTTGCAAGGCATGAACCTTTTTTCTCCAGGGAATGGGAGTCTGGTATTTAATTGGTATGAAACAAACTGGTGTGAACACAGTTCATATTTATTTTCCTTTTTTTAATCTTTTCATTTCCTGTTGTTTGTAATGTAAACTGAAAATAAAACCCCAAACTGTAAACCACTCACAGCATATAGGTAGCTACAGTGCTGAGCCTGCATAAGCTGTTCTCTTGATTTTTACAGCGTTGATTTGTATGGCCGGGAGCGGTACCACACCAACTCAACCCGAAATGTTCCATCTGAGGTCAGTTCCTTGTGCGACTGAGACCATGACTTTTTGGAGCACTTACTCTTGGAGTACTTCACTGAAGCTCCTTTCAGCTCTAAATGAATGTGCTAGATGCAAGACACTGATTTTTTTTTACCTGTTTTTTTCCTGCTCTTCGCATTGTTGTTCGGGCCGCTGGTGTGAGCCTTCTTTATGCCTCTCTCCTGGTGATTTTTAGGTAGTTCATTTCTAAGCTTTTTCCTTCTCTGCCACCTGTATGTGTCACTAGAGGAAGTAGTAAAAACGAGCCTTTCTTTCTGCAGTCCTAGGTGTTTAGTTTACTGTACCATTTTTATTCTGAATTGTCTGTCTCAGATTGAAGTGTAAGAATATCCTCAGTGTGAAATCTTCTAGCTATAGAATACACTTACAAGCCAGGCAGACAAATGGGAGGTGATTCACTTATTAGTTGCCCTTCCCTTTCTACCAATCCCCATATGACATGTAGTGTGAAATTCCAGTGCAAGGTACCGGCCTTGCCTTGCTATCTAAGGTGCCCACATTTAAGATTTTACATCCAAATTGCTAAACCTAAATGTAAATTAAAGATATGAAATATCTTTATGAGGCTCAGGGGTGACCTTATCGCTGTCTATAACTATCTAAAGAGTGGTTGTAGTCAAGCGGGGTCGGTCTTTTCTCCCTGGCCACTGGAGACAGGACAAGAGGTCATAGTCTAAAGCTCCATCAGGGGAAGTTTAGACTTGACATTAGGAAAAGATTTTTCACTGAAAGAGTGATCTGGTTTTGGAATGGACTGCCCACAGAGGTGGTTGAGTCGCCGTCCCTGGAGGTGTTCAAGGTTAGGCTGGATGAGGTGCTGAGTGGCATGATCTGGATGTTAGATGTTAGGATTACTGGGTTTATTTGGATTTAGGTTGGACTGGGTGATCTTTAAGGTCTTTTCCAACCTTATCATTACTGTGATACTGTGAAATGGTGAAGTGGTTACGCTTACTTGCAGATCCTTCATGTTCGGTGACTTTTCGATTAGAAGATACTTGTGATCCATGTGAATATGGAAAGCTGGTTATAGTTTATTTGAAACTCAGAAAAAACACTTTGGAAATTGTTTTGCTTCTCTTACTGCATGCTTTGATATCTGTTCCTCGTGTTCAGAAAATGAAAGGTATCTGAAAGAGAGTTATTCTCGCAGCCAAACTGAGGCAGTGTGATCTAGGTGATCGGGTAGTGAGGCGGATTGTGAACTGGCTCCAGGACAGAAAGCAGAGAGTAGTGGTTAATGGGACAGAGTCTAGTTGGAGGCCTGTATCTAATGGAGTGCCCCAGGGATAGGTGCTGGGACCTGCCCTGTTCAATCTAGTCATTGATGACTTGGATGAGAGATTAGGGTGCACTGTCAGCAAGTTTGCTGACGACACAAAGCTGGGTGGTGTCGCCAACACCCCAGCAGACTGTGCTGCCATTCAGCGAGACCTGGACAGGCTGGAGAGCTGGGCAGGGAGAAATTTAATGAAGTATAACAAGGGTAAGTGTAGAGTCTGGGATCTGGGCAAGCACAACCCCAGGTACCAGTATAGGCTGGGGACTGTCCTGTTGGAGAGCAGTGTAGGAGGAAGGGACCTGGGGGTCCTGGTGGACAGCAGGATGACCATGAACCAGCAGTACGCTCTTGTGGCCAAGAGGGCCAACAGCATTGTGGGGTGGATCAGAAGAGGGCTGGTTAGTAGATCAAGAGAGGTTCTTCTCCCTCTCGACTCTGCCCTGTTGAGACCACATCTGGAGTATTGTGTCCAGTTCTGGGCTCCTCAGTTCAAGAGGGATGTGGAGCTGCTGGAGTGTGTCCAGCGTAGGGCAATGAGGATGATGAAGGCAGTGGAGCACCTCCCTTATGAGAAGAGGCTGAGGGAGTTGGGTCTCTTTAGCCTGGAGAAGACTGAGGGGTGACCTTTAGGATGTCTATAAATACATGAGGGGTGGGTGTCAGGACGATGGAGCCAGGCTCTTCTCAGTGTCATCTAGTGATAGGACCGGGGCAGTGGTTGTAAGCTGGAACATAGGAGGTTCCACATAAATATGAGCGTGACGGAGCACTGGAACAGGCTGCCCAGGGTGGTTGTGGAGTCTCCTTCACTGGAGACGTTTAAGACCCACCTGTATGTGTTCCTGTGTGACTTGGTCTAGGTGATCCTGCTGTGTCAGGGGGATTGGATGATGATCTTTCGAGGTCCCTTCCAATCCCTAATGATTCTATTATTCTATGATTAACATCTGTTTAAATTGTTATATTCAACAGTTGATGCTGACAAAATGATACAATTGCTGTTTTACTTCCGTTAATGAATGAAGCTTTTTTTTCACTTGTCAGAGAATCACAAAGCATTAGAGATCAGAAGGGACCTCGAAAGATCATCTAGTGCAAGATGATCTTTCAGATGTGGTCTCACCAGGCCAGAGTAGAGGAGAAGACACTCTCTCTGTCTGCTAACCATCTGATCCACCCCAGGATGCTGTTGGCGTTCTTGGCCACAAGAGCACATTGCTGGCTCATGGTCATTCTGCTGTCCACCAGGACCCCCAGGTCTCTTTCTCCTGCACTGCTCTCCAGCAGGTCAGTCCCCAACCTGTACTGATATCTCTCTGCCCAGCTCTCCAGCCTGTCCAGGTCTCGCTGAATGGCAGCACAGTCTGCTGGGGTGTCGGCGAC
This sequence comes from Rhinopomastus cyanomelas, assembly GCA_013400115.1. Classification (NCBI taxonomy): domain Eukaryota; kingdom Metazoa; phylum Chordata; class Aves; order Bucerotiformes; family Rhinopomastidae; genus Rhinopomastus; species Rhinopomastus cyanomelas. Next base: position 642,541 of record VXBP01002224.1, on the reverse strand, counting down.
ACCACCCAGCTTTGTGTCACCAGCAAACTTGCTGACAGTGCATGCCAATCCCTCATCCAAGTCATCAATGACTAGATTGAACAGGACTGGTCCCAGCACTGACCCCTGGGGCACTCCACTTGATACAGGCCTCCAACTAGACTCTGTCCCATTGACTGCTGCCCTCTGGCTTCTGTCCTGTAACCCATTCATGATCCACCCCGCTATTGCCTTTGAGAAGAGACTTCAGAACTGGATTTCTTAAGCAGTAAGTGACAATACACTGAAAATGTTCCACTTTTTTAGCAGTTGGAATGCCAACTGACTTTCAGATAAGCTCTCAAAGAGGAAATAAATGTTTGGACATATGGTCACCTAAAGCTCTTATTAGCTCTCAGCAAACAGTGGAAGAAACCTAAAGCAAATCTGATAATGAGCAGATGAAATGTTTCAATACAAGCTTTAGTAAACTGTTGTTTAGTCAGGGGACCACAGAAGCACCTGCACATGAAGAACAATTTAGCATTGTGTTCTGTTTTGGTGGGGTGTGGGGATATAATGTGCTCACATTGTAAACTGCTTTACCAGCCGTGGATGGAATGAAAACACTGTTAGCAGCGCTTCCGAGATGGCACACGGAGCATGATTTCATGCGCAAAGCGCAGTGCTCGCTGTGATGCACTGTTTCATTTGCTGTGCATCCAATACAGGTGCACGAGAAATTCACTTCTCCTTCTGACATTGCTGTCCATCTGCTGGGTAAAATAATCTGGTATCTTCAGTCAGCCATAATTTAAATTGCCACATGATGGCAAGATGCAAATTGAGTATCTTTAGTGTGTGTGACACGTTAAACAGTTTTATTGCCCGGAGTCAGATTTTTTAAGTTTTCAAGGACACCAAAAAGCGATATTCTTGAAGAGCTCTGATTTGAAAAAGATTGTGGCATCCAGCACCACTTAGGTTCTTAAAATCTTTCTTAAGGCCACTAGATCCCTAGATGTTAGGATTACATCTTTTTGGTGGTGTAAAGACACAGTATTTTTGTTAGCCAGAATATATCTTTAATTCTTGAATGAACTAGATAGACAATATTTCAGTTTTTTAATTGATCAGGATAGAAATGCATCTGTTTATTAAATAATAAGTTTTTAAATCATGTCTGGTTCTCAACTGGAAATGAGTATCCACTCTTTGCAAGAGCAGAATTATTTTGCACGTTAATTTGGAAGTTGCACAGGACTCTTCAAAGATGCTCAAAAACATCAAACCTTTTCAAGTTAGAGACATTTTCCTTTGTAATTCAAACATTTTTCAGAGCAATGCAAAAGTATTTCTGATATTAAGGGGAAAATCGTAACCTTGAAATCATTGTGTTTTAGATCTCCTCATTTCCTAAGTAAATCCATACAAAGAAAACACAGAATCACTGGGCAAATAAGAAGGAATGACATCCTCTACTTCCCATTGTTTTTAACTTTGAGTTAGCAATGACCTTTAGCTCCCTACTGCGATGTGGTGGAAACTTTATGAGGCTTCATCTTACTTGCCACTAAAGGACAATGTATTTTTAAAGTTACACATTTACCATTGCTTTCTGTCTTTCAGTTTGAGGTTCTGTTATCTTGAATAAAATTTAATCAGACAAATAACCTCAGTAACTGATCAGCAAATCAAACCCTTTTAAGGATCTTGTTTTGGAAAAACTATGCTAATGTTTGAAGAAAAACACAAGCAAAGGACCTGGTTCCATGTTGACTACAATCTTCCTGGATTTAAGAATATCCATACTTCTGCACTGGCAGATCAAGTATGTTCCTTCTTCAGGATGAATTGTCAGGACCGCATCTCTGCTGACACTGAAGTGTAGAAGTGTATTTGACAACATTAGTTTTATACCAAGTTTTTAAATGTGCAAACGTGCCCACATGGGTAGGTAGGTACGTCGAGATCAGCGTTCTGCCACGACAAGCGAGTGTGTGACTGTGGCATACTTTCCGCCGTGTCTTTCCATTTTTGTTTGGTTTTTTCCTCCCCCCCCCTTAAAAGTTTGGTAAGAAATTCCACAAATAGTTGAGGACAGCCACACCTACTACTTTGGTAACTTGAAGCAGAAGTGGCTTGCTGTGCACACTGCTGCAATTTAACTGTGTGGTGAAGCTGCGCTTTTCCATGAGCTGTAACTCCATGGTCTCAGCATAGGATGGCCATCAGGATGTCAGTGCACCAGACCTCTGCCACACACAGTGGCACTGGGATTTCTGGCAAGCTACGTGCATTTTATTTTTCAAAATAAATCAAAGAACAAAAAGATTTGTTGATGGGGACAAATTCTGACTGAAACACAAGTCTTTCAAACCCATTAAAATCCATTGGGCTTGAGGGTGTACCTGAGGCAGGGTTTGGGCTGCTGTGTTTACCTTTCTCTGTGGTACAAAACAGCTCCCTTTTGGATACATGAGTAAAAATAGTGGTAGTAGTGTTTATATTAAGGGCTAAGGCTTTTTTCCTGTCATTCCAAAAGACATCAGTATAGTGGGCAAGTTCTTGGCTGTACTCAAACTAGAGGCAAAAATCTTACAATCTTCAGAACGGCAGAATTTGATCTCTGGTCTGTAAGCAAAACTTAGCTGGCACCTCTGAAGCGCAGCTCTGGTATCAGCCCTTATGCTTTGGTCGTGCTTTAGGATTGCTTAATCCACAAAAAATGCAAAAATGTGCTAGTAACTGATACTGTGACCTGTCTAATGGTGGGAATAATGGGATAGCAAATACAGCATTGGGGGTTTTGTGTTTTAATCTCAACTTGATACGGAGGAGGGGTTTGTTCTCAAGCAAAAGCTGCATAAATCTAAATTGTTGTGGCTTCAGGTCATCAACAAAATCTGCTGTTCTTGAGAGTGGTGACTCTCAGAAGGACTTTTTACTACATTTATGTACCTGTGTAGTTCTCCACTTGCACCTGAAGTGTGCTGGGGTGTGTTACGTGGCTGTGGTTGGCAGTTCTGTAAGTAATGATGCAACAGTGTGACTGAGGCTAGAGGTACTGAACTGAAATCAGAAGAACCAGACTGTCACTGGTGGCCCTTCAGCCAACCTACCACATATTTCATAGAATCACAGAACAGTTTAGGTTGGAAGGGACCTACTAGTCTCATGCTTGATCTTTGTTATATTTTATGCAGGATCAGGGTGGTTAGAGTCATAGAATGGTCTGGGTTGGAAGGGACCAACAGCATCCCGGGGTGGATCAGAAGGGGGGTTGACAGCAGATCAAGAGAGGTTCTTCTCCCCCTCTACTCTGCACTGGTGAGACTGCATCTGGAGTACTGTGTCCAGTTGTGGGCCCCTCAGTTCAAGAAGGATGTGGAGCTGCTGGAGGGAGTCCAGCGTAGGGCAATGAGGATGATGAAGGAGGTGGAACACCTCCCTTATGAGGAGAGGCTGAGGGAGTTGGGTCTCTCTAGCTTGGAGGAGACTGAGGGGTGACTTCATTAATGTCTATAAATATTTGAAGGGTGGGTGTCAGGAGGATGGAGCCGGGCTCTTCTCAATGTCATCTAGTGATAGGACAAGGGGCAATGGGTGTGAGCTGGAACATAGGAGGTTCCACATAAATATAAGAAGGAACTTCTTCACGGTGAGGGTGACGGAGCACTGGAACGGGCTGCCCGGGGAGGTTGTGGAGTCTCCTTCACTGGAGACGTTTAAAACCCGCCTGCTTGTGTTCCTGTGTGACTTGGTCTAGGTGGTCCTGCTGTGTCAGGAGGATTGGACTGGATGATCTTTCGAGGTCCCTTCCAATCCCTAATGATTCTATGATTCCAACCTCCCTGTGTGCAGGGACACATCTCAGTAGACCAGGTTGCTCAAGGGCCCCATCCAACCTGGCCTGGAACGCTTCCAGGGACAGGAGAGGCATCCACAACCTCCCTGAATGACAGCAAGAACTGCTCTCAGATCACACTGTCTCCATGTGATGCAGTGCTTTGTCTCTAACAGCAGTCAGCAGAGTGCACTTTGGAGAAAGATGCAAGGATTCTATTTAAAGGTACAAAAATGAGAAGAGTTTTTCATGTTCCGCTTCTGGCTTTAGTGTGGACGTACTGATTTACTTCTCATTTTTCACAGTTTTGGCACATAATCCAGTAATGATGTTTCAGCTTTATCTCCTTACAAATTGGTTGCTAAGTTGACAAATGCAATAAAAGAAATGGCAATGTTGAGTGGAATTTTTGAATGGAGGATTAATTTCCAAAGCAGGGTTAGGACACGCTGAGCACTGAAACACCACTGCTGTGGACTGTGTGTAGAAGGGTTTCAGCAAATGCTGTTGCAGGTACCAAGAATAATTCATGAAAGTGTTTAAAAGAAAGCAAGGGGGATGTCTTGTAAACAAAGTATGGACTTGAAGAGGATTTCATGACCACAGAAGTGATTTGCTTTCATGTGCAAGGTAGAGTGTTCTGCAGGTGCAAAACGCCGAGGTTAATGCTGATATTTCAGAGGAGCCAAGTATTTCAAAGCAAGACAAAGAGCATTTTTGCAAACCCAAACAGCTTTTGTTTTGTTAAAGGTTGCACTGAAAGGAAGAGTAAGTCCTGTGAACTCAGACATTGTTTCATGATTCCATTGGGTCAGCTGTAACTTTTAATTTTCTTTTTTTTCCCTTTTGTTTGTGGAAGAGATCTACTTTCTACAGAATTTCACATGAAAGGGCTGTTGTGCCTCTGCTGTCTGTGACATTATCTTATGGTCTCAGTTCTGGAAATGGTAGGTCTTGTTCCTGGTTATTTAATGCTGTGGAGGTGAGATCCGTCGGCAGAGCACTCTGCTCAAATTCAGTAGTAGTGCCATCAGTCACAGCCCCTAAGCTTAGCAATGGTACTTCTTCCCTCAGTGAATATAATCTACACTTTTACCTTTAATAAAAATGTCAATCTTTTTTTCTTTTATGCAGCTGCTTGATTTTTGGGGAGGTTTTAACATTCTGAAATGTTACTGCAAGTAACAGCTCACTCTGAAATGAATGTATTAAATAACTTGGAGCCAAGTTGTCTCCAAAAAGCAGCCCAAGTAGCCTTTTCACTGTGCCCACATCTGGCAGCAGTACCAAGTAGCAAGAACAAGTTTCTTGGAGATGAGAGATATGTAGCTTTTATGACTATTGTTAATAACACTAAAAACTCGCGAAGCTAATGAAACTGCTCAGGAAGTAAGGCTCCTCCAAGAAGGGTGGAGAGACTATTTGTCCCTGAAAGACAGGCAGTGGTATTAGTCTTGGTAGCAAATATTAAAAATGAGAACTCTGGTGGGCATTTTTTATTGTTGGCTCCTGGAGCTCAATATTGATATCTCATGATACTTTACTGGAAAACACAACTGTGCTATCACTGTTTATAGACAACAACTTTTGGAAAAAGGGTTGGTTTGGGTGTTTTTATCAGCGCAAAGCCTTTGAGTTAGAGCAGGAGTGCAGCAGAGGGACCAATCTCTGACAGTGTCTGGCAGGAGGTTTGAGAAGTCTTTTTGATCCCCAGACAGCCTCTGGTCACAGTGTGACCATGAAAAGTTTGCCAGACACTGAATTTTCAATGGGATGCTACTAAAGTTCAGGTTTAGAAAAACCTAAGCTCTCTCCAGTAATTGTTTACAGTGACATGCTTAGCTAGGCTGTCAACAAAGTAATCTGAAGTTGTAATATCTTATTTTGCCAATTAAACTGAAAATGACTTCTTTTTGGAGAAATTACTTCTTTTTGGAGATTATGTAGCTACGAAGTTTCTGCTAACTGTACCTTGGCTCTTCTGATTGCTAAGAGCTCTTACAAGGCTCTCTTGTGCTTTTGGGTCAATATAAACGCTTTTGTTGTGCTCTGCTAAGGTTGTGGGATGTTGCTCATGGGGTAGGTGTACAAAGACAAAGCAAACTAGAGAATTGTAGGTGTTGTGGAAGTTAAATACAACAGGTTGACGGAATGGAAATCTTTTCCTTTGTTTCTTCCGTGAGCCTCTAAGCCATGCTAGGAAGTGTAGGCTGTGGCTGTGAGGAGGATAGCTGTGAATTTCAGCCCTTTATTCTGTGAGCAGGAATTACATGGGTTAGTAGGTGGTTCCCTACTCTGTTTTTGTCTCCTAAATTTAATCACAAAGTCAAGACCAGACGCCAGCGTAGAGCGTAAATGGTAGGGTCCAGTGCTTCACTCTGAGGTCACTATGAGGAATGGTTTTGTTGGTGGGTTGCAGTAGTCTGTTATCTCCACAGGCATTCTTATCTAGTTATGGACAAGTCATTTGTCCTAAAAGATTGAGAAACCTCCTAAATATTTCCATCACCAGTTGGAGCAAGGACACTGTCTCCCTCAGTTTTTTCCTAAAGTGTGTGTTTAGCAGCGAGACCACGTGGCTCTTGCCCTTTCTCCACGGATGACCTGCAGAGAAGACCTATAATTCCCTCTCAGGAAAAGGGATACTTTTGGTCAGTGGCCCCTTACATTTTTTCCCCCAGCTGACTGGCATTCCAGCTGGCTGATCAGAGAAGTACCCAGTTGTAACCACTTGTTAGGATTTGCTGTGCCAGGGCCATTTGTTTCAAGATGAAGGTACCAAGGAAGAGCATTCTGATGAGCACATCTGAAAGCAGAGCAGTGCTTCCCAGCCGTGGTCAGTCATTTTGACCATTTTAGGATCTAGTCTCCCCTCATCCCTGAAACACTGATTAACAGTAAATAGACATGTGAGGTATTACCTGGGAATCCTTAAATGCTTGACTACTTCTTAGCGTCATCCCACACCATGAGTGTCACAAGGACCTGTAAAGAGCTTTGTTGTGGGAGCTTTTATCTTTTATTTTTTTTAAGTGAGTGTGGGTGAAGAGCTTTGGGCAATTTTTTCCTTATTTTTCCCAGCATAAGGAGATCCCAACCCAATGGGTAGAATTTTTTAATAGATTCTCTTGAATGAAGAGTTTCCACAGCCTGTTCCAAAATAGTTTAATGGTTATTAAGGTTATTAACCAAGAAAACATTTCATGTAGAGGGGAAAGCTGACAGGATTGCCGGAGTGAAGTGATTATGACTAACAGCATTGCACCTTTGCTGTTACTGGAGTCTGAGTTAGATTTGGGTAACCTCATCCTCTTTGCTGAGGAATGAACTGAGGCAAATGATAATTGTTTAAACACAAGCTCTTACACTTAGATGAATTGCCTGCTGTAACTCTGTTTGGAAACTGCAGATGTTTTGTCCCAGAAGAGACACAAGCAGACAGTGCAGAGGAACACCTATGTACAGGATACTTGCCAATTACCTTGCAGTTAGTCAAAATAGACTACAAACCCCTGCCTTGCTATACCCTAATGTCTTATTAAAAAATAAGCTTGCACAGGGTCTTTAACCCATGGTAACCTGGTTAAGCTACAGCGAAGTCAGTGGTATGTATTTGAAGTGCTTTATTCACAACCATGAAAAACAAGCTTTCCGAAGTAGTCTGCCTTCATCTGAGTAGGGCATGGCTGCCATGTCGACGCACACATCTACAGAACACTGCATGCTGAGAGCTTAGACCCTCACAAGGGTTTCCTCAGAGGGGTCTCCTCCTTCTCTCTATGTCATACATGTCTTCTTAGAGGTCATGCCATCTTAAACCATCACTGACTGTTCTCAAGGGCTTATCCTGCTCAATTTTTTAAACATAGAAAAAACCATGAAAACTCCTGACGTGCTGGGACAGCCAGGGGGCTTTCTTTAAAAGGTTCATAAAATAGCACAATGTCTTACGTGATAAGCTCTTAATTTCCTGGTTTAGAAAAGTACACAGCACTTCCCTACTGTGCCTAGTGCCTTCCAGAGCCTGCTTCTTCACACACAATTTTTGAAAGATGAATATTAACTGAACTTGGCTTAATCAAGTTGACAATTTCACAGCTACTTTGAACAGCTCATTAACTGCAGGCTACAGCTTCTTTGCTGCCAAAGTTCCCCAATACATCATACAGTGAACCTGCTGACAGGTGGCTACAACTTCCAGCTCAGGCTTCAAAAGATTGGATTTATTACTGCAGTCCTGCTTCTTCTAAAACCAGTGAAGGCCTCTTCTAAGAAGTACTGGAAATACTTTTATCTGTAGTATAGGCTCTCCTAATACGGATACCACGTGGCTTGTTAAAGCCAAAGATGTTTTACATACACTGCCAAGCAAACAGTGGTGCTGGGGTGAGGGCAAGTGACTGTGGCTCAGGTGTACAGACTGCAGCTCTTGTATGACATTGATTGAAGACCTGCAGTAATTTTCAACTTTTTAAAAAGGATCATACACATGCAGTTCCTTGTTACTGAGCTCCCTTAAAAATAGAGGATGGTTCATTGTTATTTATTTCTTTAGAAATGAAATGATCTGGTTTATATTTGTGCTTTGTCCTTCTCCATGATAAGAAAATTTATGATAAGACTAAAATAAATGGAGACTGAACTTGCAGTTCAAGTGCAGCTTGGCCAGCTGGGTTTCTTCAGCTTGGCCTTGGAGAAAGAGTAAATGCTGTTTCAAAGAAATCTGTTAGTACTGCAAGAGTCTGTTCTTTATGTTGGTGATTTCTTACTGACTGACTAGGGCAAAGCTCTGCCTCTAATTGCAGCAGTAGTGATGCTCTTGTGCTAGAGACGGCACAGTTTGTGCTGTTTGAGAGTACAAATACAATAAAGCTTTCCTGTATTTCTTGACCTGTGGAGTTAGAGTTAGGATGCATTTCTAATTCAGGCAAAGTCTAATACAGCCAAGGCCAGGACTGATGAGGAATAACAGTGAAGGATTTGGACCTTTAATAATACTTCATACTGGAAAAAGCTGCTATAGATGTAGCAGTAGAGGTTGAGGGGAAAAATATGCTTTTATTAGAATAGCATTTTTCATTTGAGGAACTGGTATGAAGTATACCAGCAAAACCAGTTTTGCTAATGTTAGCTCCATTTGCAGTGAGAAAGGACACTTGTGTTGTACTATGCCAGGATTTAAGGACTGTGAAAATGAAATGGATTGAACTGCGATCCTGGTACAGAGCCAGAACATAGAGCCCTTTTTCTCCTTGTAGAGCTTTTGGACTGTTTATAGTTTCTGGCAGTTGATGATACCTTTTGTAGCAGTGAGAGCTCCAAGGACCTCTGGTAGCACTCAGGGCTGCCATGACACTGGCACTTCTTTGGGAATTTTTCTTCATTTGGACAGGCAGATGGAACAGCAGATAGTCTGGCTAAGGCATGAAATCCTGGTGTGGTTATCTGCAAGCCTTTGGTAAGAAAGGACATTTTTTGTCAGCAAGGCGTGTAGGCTAGACTAGGCAGTAGAACAAACAGAGGGGACTAGTCCTTGAATTAGGTCAAATAAGTGATTGTTAATGGCCTTTGTCCTCTGTTGCTGTTTGTGTGCCTTTTACTGTAGGACACTGCTCTTCGGAATTGGCTGAAAGTATGCGGCTCTGCGTTCTGCAACTCGAGGTTATTACGGAAAAGTTGAACTCTTGGTTAATTAATTGCATTGTTAAGAACCGATTTAATGTTAATAATTATCTCATGAAGCTAGTCCAGATTTGTGTTTGAGTATGGGATAAACTATTGTCGTATGGAAGATATTGAATTACCTGGTGTGATGTGGTGACAATGTGGTGGCAAGGCAGACAGGCAGCGTGGGACACCAGTGCTGTCATGCCACATTGCCTCTGCCATTTTACTGCTTGTTTCTGCTTGACCTTGCTGCTTTGGCATTCATGGTGGTCTGTAGTTTTTATTTAACTTGTTCAGTTACACGTAGCGGAGGTTCCTTCCTACAGTCCCTTCTCTTCCTTTCGCTGTTGTGTTCTGCCTGTGACTGCTGTTTTCATGTTTCTAATGCTCATGTATGTATGCATCTATATCTTTTTTGGTCATAAGATCATCTCCCTGATATAAGTCACATCAACACCTCAACTGCCTCAAAATAGCATTTATTGCCTTTTTCTTTTTTTTTTTAAATGAAGCACTTTTGTTGGATGAAGGTCTTTGAGGAGGGCCTAGCTTCTCACCAACTGGCATACAGCTCTATCCCAGAATCATAGAATCATTAGGGATTCGAAGGGACCTTGAAAGATCATCTAGTCCAATCCCCCTGCCACAGCAGGATCACCTAGACCAAGTCACACAGAACACAGAATAATTTTTGTTGGAGGAGACCTTTAAGATCATCAAGTCCACTCTGTTAGCCCAGCACTCCCAGGTCACCACCAAGTCATGTCCTTCAGCACTACATGCAATTATGGAATTGTTCGGGTTGGAAAAGACCTTTAAGATCATCCAGTCCAGCCGTTAACCTTTTGTTTGTAAAGAAGCATAGCTATATTTAGTAGAGCCAGTGTGCTCTTAATCATTTACACCAAGGTCAATAGCCCTTAAAATGCCATTATTATAAATCAATCTGATATTAGAAAAGTACTTTAACACGTGTACACAAACAAAACTATTTTTTCTCTAACTTCAGCTAAAATACAGTAAATTTGTCTAATCTGCCATACTGTGTCATCAGCTTTCAAAATTGCAGTGTCGTTCTAAGATTAATGCTTTTTCTTCACTAACATTTTAAGTTGTATGTATGTTCTTGTGTTACTTAACCAAAAGAAGTGACATTGTGGGGGACAAGTCTTGTTTTTCATAGCACAAAACATAAATAATTAGTCATTTTGGAAATCAATTAAGTTTGTGGATATGAATGTTAGTTATTTAAATATATGAATAGAGGCGGTCGCAAAGTACGGTAATCATGGACTCTAGTCTTTTGTGATTCAGCTGCTGCTGACACAATTTCATATAAATATTAAACACTTTTCATCTGGTTTTGTAACTGTGTCAATTCAGATACTTGCTGTAAAAAGGGAATATCTGTAGAAAGGGTTATGATCAAACCAAATTTTGATCAGAAGCGGAAAGTGGGTTTTCCTCTTGATGGGGAACTTGAAGTGGCTTCCTGGGGTAGCAAAGGTCAAATTAATTTTGTGACGAGGACTGAATAGAAAAATCGTTATTTTCCTCCAGATACTCTCCCAACAGCTACCACAACTGCCATATTTTTTTTCAAAAGTTCATTTTCATTGTGTCTTTGACATCTCTAACTGCTAATTTACTTTTTTCAGTAGCCTTCAGAACTATTAATTCTCTTTTGCACTCGCAGAGTATGTGACTGAAAAGTTGTCGACAAGTGCCACCACGCTTAAGGAGTTACATTCAGTGACTGTGTACTCCAGAGTCTTGTTTGTGGGTCATCAACTGTTCCTCTTTGATTTCTTGAGAGTACTGTGAACAGACTGAGAGAGGCTTGACTCTCGTCTTGATTATGTTGAGGCTGGGGTGAAATTTTATTTAAGTGCTATTATGCAGATTAACCAGGAAAATGTGCTGGACTCGGACAAAGCCATTCTGGATCACAGCTGGTGCTTCAAGCCCATAGATCTCACAGAAAGGCTTGTTTTCTTAGAGCCATCCTGATTTTGGCAGTTCTTTTCTCATCTGACATATGAGTACCAAAAACTGGAGAGTGTTTTGTGCTGGCTTTAGCCTACGGAGGTCTCTTGGTGCCATGCTAGACTCCTCCGTGTGTATGTGTGTGCATGGTAGAGCCCAGTGTGTGAACCTGGCTGAACTTTGGAGAGCTCTGCCAGACAAAACTTTCTTCCCTAGATTGATATTGGTCATCATCAGTATGCCAAACAGCAAGTGCACAAACGTCAGAAAACATGTAATAAAGTAATATTTATAATGTTTCATCACAAAGTCTGTAAATTCAAGTCTTAGGACAAAAATAGGCTAGGGCATATTGGTTCCGTATCTTTATCGAGGCTGGAGATGGGTTTGCATATTGTGGGGAAGCTCTTTATTGAATCTCAGCTCTTTATTGAATCTCAGCAGTCATTTCTTCTACATCTTATGATCTTCCAGTTTAGTCCATGGAAAATAAGCATAAAATCTAATTATTGTACATGGTTTTTTGTTCCATTTTTTTTTGCCTGTGATATAATAACTTTTCAAAATGCCTTGTCCTCTATATAAACATTAGGCTGTTCAATTTTTGAAGTTCATGACAATATTGTTCCACAGACCACACGTTTGCTGCCTTTTGCAGGGTAAACACCCTCCAATGAGAAACAAAGCAAGCTCAGTCTCTTCGGTGCACTTGGTGTTCGTGTGCCCTGGGATCAGGAGTCCCCAGTCTGTTTTCATGTCACTCACATGATGTTGTTTCACACTCAGAGTACATCTTTGGCTCAGCACTTCTTTGCAATTTGAAAATTCTTCTCTTCTTAGAGGAAGCCATTGCTTGATTCTGGCTGCACTTAGAGAAACAGCAGTTTTTCAGGGCTGTTACGTAGGTATTTCTAAACTTTACAACCCCTTTCCAAGCAAAGCACCATAGACGTAGAAATGACCCGAAAGAAACTTACACAGCAAACGTGGCACAGATAAGAGAGGTGCCTGGGAAAGGTCCTCAGTACTTTCAGCAACTGTTTGACAACCACCAGATTCCTCCTTTAAGAATTCTTGAGACTGATCACACTGTGCCTTGGCAAAGACTTTTGGCATCTAGAGTGATATTTGGGTTTCATCTCTCAAGTAGGAAGATGGTCAAATCCTAACTTTGAGTGACGCAGACTGGTCAGTCAGGGCCATCATGTAGCTCTTCTGCTTTGTGACAGATAAGCAACTGCGGTGCAAGGGACTACACATGGTTGTTAGTTTTAAAAGTCTCATTTAGCTTTGACTAAATTATAGGAGATTTCTTTTCTGTGGCTGGAGCTGTGGTTATTTATTTTTCTGTGTGGGTTTTTGTTTTGTTTCTAGTTGCTTCTCTGTTTCTTTTTCCTTGTTTTTCTCTGGCTGTGAATGATACCAGAATTTGCTGAAGTGTTAATCAAAGCCTTAGTCAATGTGACATTTTAAAAAAGGAAATATGTATTTGAAAACTGTTTCTCATTCCAATAGCTTCAGGATTTCAGATGTCATTGCTAATGTTCAGGAATGACTGGCTGTGTTTGGCTTAGTCGTGTTCATGTCTGCTAGAGAGAGGCAGAGGAGGGGGTCATGCTACATTGAGGAAAACAGATTTGGGAAGAGAAACAAGCAATGATACTGCCCATATGCTGTCTTATTTGTGTTAGCAGGCAGTAGCACACACAGTTTGTACAGGTCTTTGTTTTTGATTATCAATCTGAAAAAGTTCAAAGAATTAGCACTAACAAGAAATCCCTTCTTAGAAAGTAAAGTCACTGGGACAAAGATTGTGTGTTTCTAGAACTACTGTGCACTTCAGTGTTTATATAGTACAAATATAAAAATAAAATTTAAAAAGTGATGTGATTCACTCTCTGTGAACTCACTCTCTATAATGACACATACTTTTTTGAAAGACATAAACTTTCCCTTCTTTATGCATAGAGAATGTGCAAAAGTTGCACGCACAATTAGAAATAATTTTGCTCAGTAATGGGTTACTTTTCCATTTACTGGCAGAATTAATGACAGCACTGGTATCCAGTGTCCCAGTTATTTACAGTAAAAAAAGAAAGAAAATTAACACTAGATCTAAGAGACTTCAGTTATCAATTGGAGGAAAATACTTCAATCTTATTATCTCAAAAGAATACATTTCTCATTTCCATATATTTGCATGTGTTTGTTTTCATAACTAAATGCATTCAGAATTAATTTTAATCCCTGACGTTTTAAAGTAAAAATAAGATGAAAGTGTTGAGACAAACCGAGCTGGCTGTGTTGAGTTGCATTCTGTGTCTGATTTTGCAACCGCAGTCTTTGGTAAGCAGCGCTGTTCTATCTGTGGTTATCCTGGCTGACGTCAGCGCTGCTATTGCGGATGGGGAGGATGGAGCCGAAGCCCTCCCCTGGAAGGACACGAGGTTCTTTGCCTCGTGTAGCTTTCAGCTGCCCAGGCAGATTAATGTATCTCTTGTTAAAAAGTGCTTTTTCTTAAACTGTTGCAGTAAGCCTGAGGAAAATGGAACAAGTCCATCAGAATTAAACGTTTTTCTGTCATTTTAAACCAAAGCTTTCTTTTGGTGATAGCTGAACTACATGTCTCCTCAGAACACTGGCTAATATTCCTTCAAAAAACAAAACCGAGGGACCAGTAATCCTCTGCATCCCCAGTGCTCCAGTCTGATAAGTGGCTGGAGCAGTCCGCTGTGCTTCCTTCCTCGCTGCCTCTGCCCTTTTCCTTGGGGCTCTGCTGGCCTGCATAGTGTGCCCTGGCACAGCTGCTTCCCAGGGCAGCCTCAGTACTTGAGGTTAGCAGCTCAATAAACAATAAAAAATCATTAAAGTGTTCGGGGTTTCTGAGATCTTGGATCATAAGTGAGATGCGCAAGCCACACAAAATCATAGAATCATAGAATCATTAGGGATTGGAAGGGACCTGGAAATAGGTCTGATAGTAAGATATCCAAAAGTATGACCTCAAACAATATGATTTCACTTGTGACTTCTTGTAAGGATTTTTTCTTTCCCATCGGAATGGACAATGTCAACTCATGTTCTGAGAAAGCCGACGTCAGCGGGTGAAAGGTGGCTGGCAGCATCCTCTGGAATGGAGTACTGACCTTAGAATGGCCTAAGGCCTCAGTAACGTGTTCATTGAGGTTTTAAATTATTAAATTAGGATTAAGTCACATATGTGAGACTGTTATGTAATTAGTATTCTTGGGTTAGTTTGGTGCCACACAGAAATTAAATAACTGTTTATCAGAATGTGGCAAGAAGCCTTAATACGGCCCAAGTGGCAGTATTCTTTGCTGAGTGGTAGGAGAGAGTTGTCCCCCCACATCTAGGTGTTAAGGAGCTTGTTCCTGGGATCCATTTTCGCTATTTTGATCCTTCTTCATCTGAATTAGTGAAAAAAACACCTCAGTGTATCTAAAGGGCAGAGGTAGAGTAGTAATGTGTAGAGGAATGTGAATTAATTTTGAATGACCAGGCTGGCTCAGGATGATGTGTGCAGAGTGCTGTGATGAAACAACTACAGCGTTTCCAATCCCTGAGCGCATGAAGTCATTACTTTGATCCAGATGTATAGGAAATAGCTCTTGTTTTTTTAATTGGTGACTTAGCTTGGCCCCAACACTATCCATCATCAGCCTTTGTGCATTCCCTTGCCTTGGACGTACAAATTGTTTTTTTAATTGGTGACTTAGCTTGGCCCCAACGCTACTGAAACAGATGCTTATTTTACCATCATCAGCCTTTGCGCGTTCCCTTGCCTTGGAAGTACAAATGAGATTTATGTGTCTTGCTATGTATTACTGACTATTCCAACAAAAATATTCCATGTTACAGGGTGTATTTCCTCTTTTTCCTTCATTTTAGTACCAGTATTTGAGACTCTGAAGTGAACTTCTTTGTGATGGAATTTTTAAAGTTGTAATTAAATGCCAGTGGGTTCCACTCCTTTTGTGTGTCCTGCCTTTCCTACTTTTTCTTTCCTTGGCATCATGCAATTTCCATTACAATTCTGATACGAATCTTTCATAGAGGAGACATCTTCATCTTGAAGAAGGGAAGAAGAACCTTTGGTTTTAAGAAAAAGGCAAAATGCATCTGCTTAATTTCTATTTGTTTACTTCGAAGAATTATCTGTCTTCCTAGCCTCTGGCTGTGTGTTGTTTTCTTGCTGTTAGTGTTGTTATTAATGTATAGATGCCCCTTTGAAGTAATTCCAAATCTTGGGTGCATTATTCCTAGTAAGAAGAATCTGTTCTCTCTCTTTTCCCTCTTAAGTTTTAGATAGGAAGTATCTAAATGTATAGATTTTATAAATGTATAAATGTTATATTATATATTTTATAGTAAAATAAAATTCATTATTTGAAATAGTGTCATGAAGGTATGGAAGAAACTTCTGAACTGTAGAAAGGACTGCTGTTTTGGTAGTTAGCATGATCTTTTATTTGAGAGCAGCTGTGTGGTAGGTTTTTCCAGTTGCTGACAGAGATGTCTCCTGGCTGTTTAACCACAGCACTTGTTCCTGGCATTGCTGGAAGTGTGGGACTTGGTTATGCCAACCCATGCAACAGCAGTGCCCGCACAAGCTGTCCTACCTTGATGCTGCTGTTGAAAATAAATGGCTGTCGGCACTGAGAGCAAACTTTAATGGAAAAAGAACAAATAGGAAAGACTACACTACTGTTTATTTGTATAAATACCTCAGAGGCCTGAATGTACAACTTGGAACTGGGGGAGGAGAAGCTCTCTGTACACTCCGGCTGGTGCTGGGCCTTGACCTGGAGCAAGGCTGCAGCGTGTGTCCGTCACAGGGCATGCTGCCTTTCACCTGCTTTCATGGACCTCAGACACCTGCAGGCAGAAAACCATGGACTAGTTAATTTGTTTGGGTATTTCGTTACTGTCTTTTCTGATTAAGGGACTAAAGTTCATTTGTTATTCCACAGCGGGAAGTCCTGGCACTTCTTACACTACAGCTGGAAATGCACACATCACATACATGAAAAACATGCCAGTGCTTTGTTCATGCAGTGACTGAATGTCTATGCATATGAGAGGAAAAGAAATACAGCCTTCCAGCAGGTTCATAAGGGAAAGCCCATAACAGCAGGAAGGTATCTTAGTCTGGTTTCTGTATGGGCTGAAATATGCAGGGTGTGCGCGGAACTCTTTAAAACTAAATGATAACCAATGCCTGTATATTGCACATAACACTGGCAGCACTGGAAGCTCTGGTACCCTTGTTTAGAAAGGAAAGAACTTCCAAAACAGAGTGGATCTTTTGGTAGATGTGCTGCCTGGTCCCAGGTGTGGTGTAGTCCAGACTGTACTTTAAAGGAAAATCAGCAAGCATTATCTTTTGGTTTGCCTTTCCTAACTAATTTCTGGTGAGAGCAGGACTATTTCTTGCTGCGTGGATACTATGAGCTTTGTAGTGTCTTGAGAAGGTTGTGAAGATTTCTCCAGTGAGGCTATTTTGATGACTGTCAAGTATCTATTACACGAAGTGTCCAAACTATTCAGTCTCTATTCTTGCTAGAGGGTAGACACCCGTGTCTTCTTGTGGAATCAGTGTATGTGTTAATTAGAGAGTCTACTGATAGTTGATGGTTTAACTGTTCCCAAAGGATTTTCCGGCTTTGCTTTTCTTCTTTCTTCTCCCTATTACATTTGTTATTCCTGTTTCTCCTTGTTAAGGGCTTTATGCTCTACCTCCATGGGCAGTGCTCATTCCATATCCACGAGGAAGCCCAGTTTGCAGCACCAACATGTATTAAAACAGACATTGATCTGTATGTGGAGCATTGTACTGAGTGGACCTTGGGGCTACTTTGCAATTGCTGCCCAGCGGATCTGGTTGTTCCTTCTGATTTGGAGTGGGAAGCATCATTCTGAGGTTGCTTTGCTTCTGCAGGTTTTACTGGGGAGGTTCCTGGTCTTTGCTGTTGATTCCAAGCCCTATGCAGATCAATAGGGAACATGGGAACATAAACAAAACCAAATTAGACACTGCCAGTTTGAGGCTTCCCCCTCTGCGGGGCCCTTGTGGTTGCTGGGCTCAAGGTGTGAAAGGAGGTGACTGTTCTGCTACAGTGATCTCTTATCCCACTGCAAAGTTGAGTTCCTGAGACACCTCATGGCCATCGCTGAGAGTCTCTCTGAGGAATGGTGCTTGCTGTGATCTTTGTAGCATTGCTCACTTTTCTTACAAAGTTATCAACTCAAAAATCCATTGTTTCCAAGCTCTGGGGGGAGGTTTAGGAATTTTCTTTCTTTCTGTTTCTTGGACCAAATGTGTACGTGTGCCAGGGGTAAAGCTTTTGGACAGCTAGTGTGGTTTTTCTAAGGAAGCCTACACAAAACAGATTTAGCACTAAACAGTCTTCCTTTTATAGTCTCTGTTCTACACAGAGGCTCTTTCAGTTTACATTTGCCCCATTCCTCACAGTTAAGATTATTACTTTCTTCTGCCTTCTTTTCCTACTCTGTTTGTTTATTCCCATATATTTCTGGCATAGTTTAACTAAAAGCTGAGAAGACTTTAACAAAACTTTGTGGCTCGGACCGTTTTGTGCTTCTGTGCAAACTGTGCCACTTCATAAGACTTCATTTACCGATACCCTTCCCTTGGAGAAATCAGTCTCTGCAAGGGTGGACACGTCTCACCCACACCCTGAATCATTATAAAATACCTATGGAGAAGACCTGCAGGCTGTACTGAAAAATTATCTTACTTTTCAATGTGCGTGGTGAGGTGATGTGTATGGCTTCTATTCAAGATCAGTGAATTTTTTGATTTCCTAAATAAAAATATGAGTATCCAAAGCTGATTTAGGTGATAACATTTTCTGGATAAAACAGCAATGAAGTGCCACTTCGCTACCCGGTAGCGGTATACAGGTTGCTCTGAACCTTGGCTCATTCTTTGGATCTACTATTAACCTTTGAGCTGACACATTGATGACTCATAGAATCACAGAATCATTAGGGATTGGAAGGGACCTTGAAAGATCATCCAGTCCAATCCCCCTGCCACAGCAGGATCACCTAGACCAAGTCATGCTTTCACTTTTCTTAAAATACAGAGAAGTTAGAGAAGTTAACAACAGATGCATCTTGGAAAATTTTCTGTCCAGTAACTTTAGGTGCATGCATGCTGCTAATGAGATGTGATAGACCTCTTGTTTTTCTGTCAGAACTGGAGTCATCTACAGCAGGTTAGAAGAAGGTAGATGATGGCTCAGCTGGAGAACAAACTCTCTTTGACCGAGTAGGGTGGAGTCTAACTCTTTAAATGCAGGTTTTATTAGTGTTTCTAGTCAGGCACTTAAGCATGGCTCTTGAGACATCTGGACACAAAAGTTAAGGATTAGTTACTAGTCCTAAAAGAATCACCGTTTTCGTTTTTTGCATTATCCATGCAAACTGGATAAATGGTGTGGATTGAGCACTTGTTTGTGTATGTGGCTGATTAACACGAGCTCTCTACCCAAGGTGGTTGGTCTGTGTCAATCACGTGTCTCTAACGAAACATGGCATTCTGCAGCCAAGTCCATTTTGTGATAACTCGGTGGGTACAGCCAGGCTATGTGCCCTTTGGTGACATGAAAACCACAGCTATTTGTGGAAAGCAGGGCTCGTTTTCTTTCCATAAAGCAAGTGGAGCAAATGAGTTTGCACATATGGCGTCTTTTTAGATAATAACTTGCTTAGTAAAAACATGCCCTGAAAGATACCACTGTAAAGAAAGGCCACTAAGAAAAACGAAGCAATTTGTAAGTGTATTCCAGTTTGGTCAAGCTCTTACGTAGTCCAAGAAGAGATGCAAAATACCAGTGTTTTGTTTAACAAGAAACTGCTTTAAGAAGAAAGCTAACTCGTAGGAGAAAAAGATTATACAAGGCTGTGAAACGTGCCCATTTTCTTGTCTTGAAGTCATTCAATCCCTGCACTAAACACAAACCAAATTTTGTGTTGAATTTATTGTACCCTGAAGAAGAAATAGGAGGCTGATCTCTTATCTCACCAAGCAGAGTGGAAATTTATTTCATGCTAGTCCTCAGATTTAAAGCAAAATAACTTTAAAGGTTTGATAAGGATGTAAATATCTTCTGCTTAAAATACAAGTATTTTTGTTTTTCAATCATTCAGTGTTAGTAAGGTTTGAATGAAGCTGGCTTTGATGAAATGCTGGCTTAATGCCTATAATAAGAATGATCATAATTTCCTTACATTGACTATACGTTTGTTTTCTAATGCATCTTCTTGCAGAAGGGGTTTTGAACAACAGCACTAAGCAGCACTGCAGACAATCTGCAGTTTAGAAATACGGATTATTTAGGAAGTAAGTCCCTCAGCTCTTTTGTCACCTCTACAGTTGCCTGAGTCCTGCAGCTGTGATAGATAGGAAAGCAGAGTAATGGCCTTATGTGTGCCGTGTGATGCTCAGCATCTTCCTCCTGTGAGCTGACCCTGAGCACACACCTTGGTGTGGGTTTCAGGGGGGAGTCTATCCGAGTGCACAGGCTGAGTCTGCTGTGGGGTGGAAGTGCTCTGAGCCACAGAGGAGGTGGTCAGCAACTGGTAAAGTCAGGCTAGAAGTGAGCAAAGCTAATTCTTATATTTATGGGTAAAAGATGAGCTACTCCTCAGAAGCTACAGCTATCTGTGCAGATAAGCATCAGAGGGATAAAGGTAATTTTGATCTGTGCAGCAACAATTGCATTTAAAGATGAAGCCCCCAGGGAAGTATACATTATTTAATATTCTGTAATTTAGTGGAGCACTGTGACAACTGAATTTTTGCATTTCTCTGTGTTTGAGGGATATCCTTAAATCCAGTGTTAACAGAATGTTTTGTCGAGTATAAAATCAGAAACAGAGGCTAATGCTGCTTGGCTGCAGACTGCTTCAGAATTAATTTTCTGGGTGTTAGTGTAATCAGTCCCCACCTTTTGCTGCGTGTCGTATAACTGTAAGTATTTCTACACAAACTCAGGCAGTATTTTAGCAAAAAATGGACCCACTATATGTCTTGTCAGCAACAAAGATTTCAGAACTTTCAATGGGGGTTTAAGTGACTATCACAAACACTTCAGCTTTCCAGTTGGGTATGTAATGCAAGATTTGCTGGTACTTTATAACAGAATCCCAGACTATTTATTTCCCTCTTTTTATATTAGCAATAATATTTTCAACAATGGCAATGTGATATCTTAATATACAAAGCCGTGAGATTTATAGTCATTTGTGGTGTTTCTAACTACTTTAGAAGTCCTGTGTGGACAAATGTAATTTTTAATAGCAGTTGCTACTTATGACATCTATTTAAAAACTATTTAATTTTTCCTTCTGATATTTCTAACCATCTGTTTATCATAGAAAATTTAGAGCTATTCAGTAATGCACTATTAAAATAATAATCTTGAGGGTTAGGTGTCTGGATGAATTTTCTGACTTCAGTAATTCACATTTTAAAAACAAGGGATATTACATAATCATACACATTGAATATTGTGAAAATGAAAAATATTTTTAAAAAATTACAATTATTGAAATGCAGACAATAAAAAAAGAGCTGAAATTACTATTCTTGGAACAGTTTGCCATTAAATGAGCTAATGCTGCATGCACTGATGTCCAGGAATTTGCTTTTCGGGCCTTAAAGTAGTCCAGTAATGAAACAGTTATATAATTTTGTGTTAGTAAAAAGGGAAAGAGGGAGATATTCAGAAAAAAAAAATAAATCTTAAACTGTAATTTCTAATACGTTTTTACAATACCAGAAGGTTTGGTGCCACTAGAAAACTGTGATGTAGGTTATAATTTTTGTCTTTTTATGCTTTTTACACCTTTTATTCTTTGGAATGGAAGGGTGACATCTCTGCCTTCCTTCACCTCATCTTTCTGTACTGTACATACTGCTCGGCTTTGAGTTTTCTCTGAACTAACAGACTTTTGCTCATGCTATATGCATGTAGGAAGCCAATGGGAGTGTTAATGGGTCAGCAGCCAAGCGTGTTCTCAGTTACTGCTCGTCTGCAGCTTATCCAAATCATCCTCGTTTCCAGCCCTATGTGAGCGCCTGATAGAGCTTACAAAGCTCAAATCAGCAAGGTTCAACTGAAATTGCGTTAAATGAGCTGAGGCCAGAGCAGACGTAATTTAGTAGGAATTCATTTTGTGGTGGGATTCATAAAGTCACTTGCTATAAATGTTTCCTGACACAGTCCGCTAGCTCTGGGTTTTGGGTTTGTTTCTTTTTTGTTCGACTGTTACGTCGTCAGACTTCAAGCATCGGCTCTAATTTGTCACTCCGAGGTCTGCCGCGGGGGTAATGTGCGTTTGTGTTCGCTTGTGTGTGAAATCTCCAGCCAAAATGGTGCCATTGTTTCAGTGTAATACCATTAAAAATATGTATGTGGGCCATGCTACAACCCTGGAAAGTTTTCCTCCTCAAATCTGTAACAGCTTTAGGACCAGAAACTTGATAACTATCTGAGTTTGGTGGATCTGTGCGGTCCTTAAGAGGCAAATGTGTTTTGAGACTCTGCAGAAGAAATAAGTGCTTGGAAAAGGAGCAGAGTCTTGATGGGCAGCCCTCTTTATTAGTTTTGTTTGGTTTAATTATCTGACAGTAAATATTTTCTATCATAAAAATGATGTTGACGCTATATGGGAACAAGCAGCGTTTACAATGGGAGGAGAAAATGAAAATCAGATTATTTGTTTAAGGCAGAAGATACTACGTATTGTACAATTGAGGAATGAGAAACTGTTCACGGAAAAGGGAGAAAATACAAAAGAATTCTAAGAAATCACATTTGTATTGAGTTTCACTCACGCTTGAGAATGACGTGCACACTTAATTATAAACATGTGATGTCAATAGGCAAAACAGAACTTAGTCTTTATTATTTTTTATGACAGTTAGTAAACAAATGATTGCTACATACATAGTGAATCTGAGGCTGCAAGAAGCAGATCCTAAAGTAAAACAATATGTTGATAGACAGTTTTATCCTTCAGTAAAGTCTAGTTTTCATTGTTTAGACGTATGGGAAATGTCTGTACGTGAGGGATTATATAAGTTATAACAACTTATAAATGTTTCTATTCGCAGCTAAAAAAGTGCTGGTAACCTACTGGCTTGCAGAATCCGAGCACTTGGTGTGAAGTTATACATTTCACAGACTTTTTTTTAGTGACTGTCATACCTTTTCCAAGTATTTCTAACTTTTCTAACCCCTCTGTCCTTTGTGGAATTGTGAATGGTTTTTGCCATCACATAGCACTTACTGGTATAACTGGCAATTGGATTTATTAAGCTGACAGTTTATTAAGATAAGCCATTAAAATATTATAGTCGCAAGCCAGATGTCAAACAGCTACATTTGTCCTAATATGTTTGTTGAAGCTGTGGGCTATTCCTCAGCCTGCTAACTGTAATTTATACATCCAGTATTTTGAAGACGTCCTGACTTTTGGCCTCCTACTAACTTTTGTTTCATCCCTTTCCCCCAGCCCAACCAAAAAACCTGAAAAGAAACCCTGTGTTTTGGCTGGGTTGCTCTTTGCTAGGAATCAGAAGCAGCCAAGCGGTGACGAGGCTGATCTCCCCTCTCTTGTAGCCCATAGTTTGCCCTTCACTTGGGTGCTGCCGTGCTGTCCAGAAGCACCCCTGTGGGAGCTGGTGCTGGGCCACAGAGGGAAATCCAATCTCAGCTGACACAGCGAGCCTAGGAGTCAGAATGGGTGATGCTGCAGGATTGAGCCCATGTTAAATATATATAATGTGATAATTGTGGAGCAAATACGATTTATTCTCTTTTCATTCCTTGCTTTGAATGCCTCTCTTGAGAGTACCCGAGCATTTTATGGAAGACATTTTGGTTGG
Source organism: Rhinopomastus cyanomelas (assembly GCA_013400115.1). Taxonomy (NCBI): domain Eukaryota; kingdom Metazoa; phylum Chordata; class Aves; order Bucerotiformes; family Rhinopomastidae; genus Rhinopomastus; species Rhinopomastus cyanomelas. Next base: position 619,142 of record VXBP01002224.1, on the reverse strand, counting down.
CTGGAAAAGGCAGGAGAACATCTCTTATAAATGGAATAATAGTTACACTGTGCACAGGCCAGCAGAGACCAACATCTGGATCTTGGTTATCAGTTATCTTTTAGTCATAAATATGTAAAACTTCATCTGAGCTGCTCTTTGGCAGAGCCCAAGGCATAGTCAGGAGGATAGAGTTATTGGCTGTGTATTGCTTGCCTGGCAAGTCAGGAGAGAGACAGTGAAGCAGAGTGATAACATTAGAATGGCACTTTAACTGTGCAAATATGGTCTGAAGAAGATAAATATTTGCCCCTCATGGCTAGTAGTGGTGTTTTTGCCCTTCAAGATTTTGGAGAGTAGCGAATAAGGGAAAATCTGTGAGCACATTTTAAATGTTAAGGATCAACACAGAAGAAAAAGGTGTAGTGTGCATGATGAAAATAAGCCATATCCTTCTGTTAGGAACAGAGGGACAAAAATACAAGTTCTGATTCGGACAGCTTTGGCCCTTCAAAGTGCTGTCTCTGCTGAGGTGGAAAAGGGTATTGGTGAGGACATTTGTGTCTCTTACAGGGAGAGTGTGATTGTGTCTTTCAAGGGTGTAGCAGCGGCTGGAGTGCAACAGATTCTTCATGCTGTTTGGAGCAGAACATGAATCAGAACATGAATCTCTGTCTAAAGAGTAAGAGTAGTCAAACCAGTAGTTCTGTAACCTAGCTTTGACGCTTGGGGGATTTGAAGCCATGTCAAAATCACTCTCTAATTACTCTAAGAATTTTGGTTGGACTATGATCTGAATGCACTCCCGTGCTGGAATTTTTAGTTCTGTACTTTGGGTGTTCCTTTCTCACTAGCAGAGGGGCTTTATTGGTTTTTTGGTTTTTTTACTTTGTCTGTCAGTGTAGGTCTTAAGATACTGTCAGTACGGTACCAGCTTTTCAAGGATTGATTTAGGGCAGCTAATCGTATACAAAAGGATAGGATATTTTCACTCAGAGCATAGTTGCTAGCACTTAAAAAAAATAATAAATCAAATTTATTTCAAAAGCCTGCCTTTTCAAAATGTGACCTTTACCTTCCTAATCATGAGGGAGAAAAGATGAGGTTGGAAAAGCAGAGCTAACCTTCGCAGTTACGATAAACAGACGTTTATCAAGTACAGTCTGCCCACACGCTGGGCTGTGGAACCCTATGGCATCACATTTCAGGTGAATAGAGCCCTTAGTTAGGGCTCTATCCCACAGAAAATATTTGAGGTTTTTCAGTCTATACAACCTTAAAAGATGCAGATTTAAGCTTTGCAGAAGGCTGACCGGTGCAAGGGGAAACTGGCCTGCTATGGAACTTCCAGCATAGTTTGCTCATGACATGCTCAAGCTCGTTTGGTCAGTAGATGAGCCAGCAAAACAGTTCTCTCTTCATTTCAGAAGGTGCTTGGACCTTCCTGGGCTCCTGTGTCAGGTAGACCAGATGAAAATGTAGGTGTAAATGGAGAAAAGAACTTGACAATGTGGGCAGTGACAGTGAATAGAAAGCTCTGTGGTTATAAAAAGAAAAGAAACCCAAAGGCAAAGTGTTCTGAAAGATGGGAAGAAATCTGTGTGAAAGGAAAATGAAAATGGGTAAGTGAGGCTGGAGACAGTGTAGACCAGAAAATGAAGGTAAATGCTAAGGAAAGTGAACAGGGAGAAAATTGGGCTGTATTTTCTGTGTTGTACACTCCAGGTGAAACATAATGAACCAGGGATTTGGCAGTTGCTGAAAGAAAAAAATCTTTTTCAGCTTTGTTTGAGGGGAGGTCTCAAGCTCAGTGGTTGTAACACTGCAGAGCACACACTCGTTTTGAATACGTGCCATGGGTAACTTTTTTTTCCTCTTTGTGGACTGGCAGCTATGGAGATTCATTTCAAAACAGATCAAAACTTTTGGAAATGTGGCTGCCTTATTTTTTAAAAAACTCTAAATCTGCTTCTGTGGAAAACCAATTCAATAAGCTCTTGAATGTATGGATAGGAAGAGTTCTGTTTGACAGATGTAAGAGTCACTTGCTTATGAGATCTGGCCAGAACAGCTTTTTTTGAAAACGTTCAAATCAGTGTGCTTAGATGGGGTGGGCAGTTCTGTCAGGTGCATGGATTGACAATTCGTTGTGCTCATCAATCTGTGTTACTAGAAATGTAGTAGCATTGCAAAAACATGATTCCTGAATAATTTAATGTCAACAGAGTCTGAACAATTGGGGCCATCGGATGTGTCAAGTCTCCAAAAGCTAGAGACCCAAGTAAAGCCTCCTGCCTAGTGCTCTTTATCATGCCAATTGGTGCTAATTTCTTTGTGTCTCAAAAAAGTGAGTAGCTCGAGGATATTTTGCAAGGATGTGTCTATGAAAGCACTTTTTAAGGTGTTGGGTAGTTCCATGCTTGCAGGCATCTTATTTCTGTTTGCAAGTGTCTTGGCAAAGCTTTCATTGTCTCCTGGTTTGAGTTTTCCAAACTGCAATCCAGAAGTCTCTTATTTTAGTTGTTACATGGGGAGAGTGAGTTAAAAGGTGAGTTTACAATCAAGGAAGATTAAACAGGGGTGTCTCTGGCTGAGTGATTTCACTAACTAATGATCAGATTTGAGAACTCCTTGGGCTAGAGTCTTTCTTCTGTTTGTACAGCATCTAGCAGAACGAGCTGTGTGATTGGAGCTCTTGGGCTCTATCACAGTATGAGTAATGAATAATAAGTAAGTAAAAGGCAGTTGTATTGGTTGGCTGCCCCAGGAGATCTTAACTCCTCTTTTATGGACATATGTGCTAGAATTTCTTTGGCATCAGGCTCAAAATGAAGTACTTCTGTTTGCCCAAAGGAGTTCTATTTCACTTCCTTACAGCATAGAAGGCTGAGATCCTCTCCATGCTGTGCACAAGCGAGAGTTTGCGAGAGCTGGCTTTGGAAGTTAACAATGCTGCAATTACCACTAAACTGATTAGAAATGTAAGCCTAGATTTATAAATTAGTGCAAAATGATTTCCGTGTGTTACTGCGGTTGGTCTGATTTTTCTCTGGGATCTGTAGTATTGTCTACATATTACTGCTTTTATGTAATAGAATTATAAGAATGCATGTTAAAATAAGCCCTAAAGCTATTTGCCTTTGCTTTTTAGCGTAACTTGTGAGAGGAAACGTAAGATTTGTATCTGGTTCAGCCTCTAAAATGGAAATAAAAAAGTTCTATGACAGGTAGGAATTTGAAATCCTGTTTGCACTGATGAAGACACAGCCACATGGCTGAGCCTAACTAACCTGCAGGTCAAGTTATATCTACTTTAATGAGAGTCAATCTGACTGCTGTTTTCAGTGTCTTCCCATCGCATGTCATTAAACAAATCAGAAGAGGTTTAATGCTAGTGCAGCTTTGAGAGGGTACTGAAAGGGTCTTGACCTGCATGGGAGTGGGTGTACTGTGTTGTACCTGCAGGACTTTGTGTCACTCTTTGCCATGAGCCTGGTTATAAAGATGTATAGAAAAGATGTAATGGATACAAGTTGCTCTGGGAGAGATTCCAGTTGGACTCCAGAGGGAATTTTTTTCACTGTGAGAGCAATTAGACACTGGAACGGTCTTCCAAGGGAAGTAGTGGATTCCTAAACTTTAGACAGTGTTAAGGCTCAGGCTGACAGTGTGCTGGGCCATCTCATTTGAACTGTATTTCTTTAGCTTAAGGAGTTGGACTAGCTGATCTTAGACCTTCCAACCTGGTCTAGTGTGATATGTATGTGAGTAGAGGGAGGGAGAGAACTGCTCTATGGACTGGTGTAGGCAAACTGTTCCTTTCTCCAGAGGTGTCAATGGTGCCCCGTGACTGGAAATAAATACTGGCATGAAATGATATTGAACACATTCTTGTTTAGACAACGAAAACTGTACATATTAGCCTCTTCTTTAAGTTCTTTCCCTTTTTTGATCTATGGCAATACATTGACTTAGCCCATGGTGACTTCTTTCTAGTGCATCTTTTATTTTGTTTGGCCTTTTGTCAGTTTGAAAGTCTAAACTGCAGTATTCAGAGTTTGGTTGGGTTTGATTTTTTTTAATATATACAGCAATTTACTGACCTGTTCAAAGAACTTGAGTAGTCCTTTGCAGAACACTGTCCTACGTCGTCTTTTTCCAGGCCTGATGCTGTTTTGGTTTTGCCATTTCAACCTCTTTGCCGGGCAGAACCGCAGGACTGATTGTTGTAAATTTCCTGGGTTGCCCATAGATTTAAGAAAAAGAAAAAAGTTTACCATAATCGGTACACTTGAGTCCCCTAAAATTGTGGCTGTCTCATACTGAGAAACCTCTTACTTTTGTTAGGAGTTCTGTCATCTTTTAGAGTCTGATCACTGCACAGAATTTTTAAAAACATTGTTCTTTTTGGCAACTTTTTTTGTAGGCAAGTCTGTTATTTGTTCTTGCACCCTTTCTAACACTTTGATTGCTGGGAATACCATCTTCCCTGTAAGGAAAGAGGAATGCAGGAACGGGCTGCCCGGGGGGTTGTGGAGTCTCCTTCTCTGGAGACATTTATAAACCACCGGGATGTGTTCCTGTGTGACTTGGTCTAGGTGATCCCGCTGTGGTGGGGGGATTGGTCTAGATGAGCTTTCGAGCTCCCTTCCCATCCCTAATTTTCTGTGATTCTGCAACACATTTCTTCTGACAACTTGTGGCAGTGAACAAAGTTAAGCTCCTCAGAAATACCCACACCCATAGGGGCTGCTGTAATCTCATGTGAGTGGCATAGTAAAGCCTTCAGTTTCTTTCTCCAGCTTTGCATTTCATGAAGTCTTGGTTTGCTTTCCTACCTATACAATCATTTTGTCTTTGAAAGCTTCTTTAGCAGCTCCCTCTTTAGTTTTGCTTGCTCCACAGCCCATTCAGATGAATGATCCCATGAAACACTAGACAATGAGCATTTTTAAGTCAAAGGAACTGAGGCAGGGGCTGAACAACACAGTTCTTCAAACTGTGTGGGTTTTTTGCCACAGAAACTACAATCAAAAGTTAGAGAAGTTTTTTTTTCTTGGAAAGGAAAGTCTACCCCACCTGGAAAAAACATAAGCAAAACAATCCCTCAGCAATATGACAAAAACTTATGGTGGGGTGTAAAGATTTTTGACACTGCCCAGGTGTTTGGAGAGGTGACTCTGCTTGTGTAGCAATAAGCTGTTGGAGTTTAATGGTCCTTTGATGTGAGCAATTTGGTCTGATTCCTAAGCTGCATTTTAGGGTGAGGGATGCAAAATGTTCACTCCACACAGTAAGTCTTGCACCAGTACAGAGTTCAAGAGGCATTCACAAGGCAGAAGAATGTATATATGATGACTTCATTTGCTCTGGATGTTTGGAAGAGAATCCTAAGGTCAAATCTATTTTGAGTCTGAGAAATCTCTTCTTGTCAAGTGCCTTATTCTGCAAATGGCCGGGTCCTTCTGGGTGGATGCTGTGTAACTGCTCCTCCAGCTACTTTCTCAGAGGAGCCTAGCATCTCATTGCAATAACTTTCTTTCCTCATTCCTTCTGCAGTTGGTAATTTTTGATTGGTTTTATCCTGTTTGCTGCCCTTCCAGACAGTAGCACCATGGCACTATTAACTGAAGCTGGATGTTGCTTTCCTCATTGTACTTCTCTTTCCTCTTCTGCTGTTTGGATGAGCAGTCAGGCCATAGAGGTGCCATCCAGAGTTTCAAAATTTACTGATGCTGAGAGGGGACAAACAAATAAACCTCAGACCAGCTTGGTGAAAGGCTCAAGGGTAGTTGTTCATATAAATGAGAAGTATTTGCTTCTGTGCTGCTGCAGGGGAAGGCAGGATGGCTGCAGAGCTGGGATTTGCTCACTTGTTTATTTATTTAAAAATGCAGTTATAAATGAAAATTCCAGAGCAATTCCAAACATCTTCATTGGTATTAAAAAGATTAGAGTCAAGATAAGGGAAGGAAAAGAAAAAAGGTGAACATATGTGTTATTAGGGAGGGTCTCTTTTCAGCTGCTGATGTAGCTTTTATCTCTGGGACACGAAGATGTGAGGGCAGGGGCATGCTTTTGTCACACTATAAGGTTTCCAGTGATTTTTTTTGCCATATGCTTTATCAAACCATTCCAGTGTTTACTGAAGGGCAAAACTTCAAGGGTATTGATCTAAACTATGGATGAGTAGTTCCTTTTTAAAAGAAGTTCAGTGCGAGACTTCACTTTGTGACTGGCCTTGTGCATTGTGGGAGAGTTTGAGATGGTTGTGTGAGCACACTTCTGTTTTAAGTTAGTAGATATTCTCCAGGTTTTTGTCTTCTTGCATGGTAGATGCCCTGTTTATCAAAAACACGTGTATCGTGTGCTGAGTCAGAGCCATACAAGGTAAAACTGGGGCCTATAAGAAAACAAATAACCAATTATTATGTCTTTTATACTTCTCTTTCACAGAAGAGGTCACCCAGTCACAGAGGCACAGTGTTTTTCACTAACAGGACGTAGTAGAATGTTAGGGATGGTCAGTGTGTGGAGGCCACATCTGCAGCCCCTACCCTAACTTTAAATGTGAGCAAATTGCAGTTAGTGGGGTGCTTCCTCTCTTGGCTAAACCTGAATTACAGAGGCTCTTCTGTGAATAGCCCCCACAAGACGGTGTGGGAATTGCAGTTACATGAATTACTTTTTCCTGTTAATTCTCTCTCTGCTTTGCCCAAAGAAGGGGGATAAACATCTCCATAATTTTAAGCCAGCTAGGAACTATTTAACTTTTTCAGGCTGAAGCGACTTCATGCACTTTTGGTGCTTTGAGAACCTGAAAGCTATGACATAGTTCATGCTATGAACTGATGCCAAGCTGGGACTAAAACCTCATCAAAAACGCATGGGAACTGAAGCAAATATTTCCAGAATATTTGAAGCACTAACAGTGAAGCACTAACAGTGAAGCACTCATTTCCTCTTTAAAGTCTGACATTAAAGGGGCAAAGACAGGTGGGTTGATAAGAGCAAGATAATCTTGTTGAGTTAGTTTACCAGCCTTGTTTTATGCAGTTTGAAGACCTTGTATCACTTGTGTTTGTTGTGTGAGGGATCAGCTGTCTCAGCATGCACGTGTAATTGTGAAATGCTTTTGTATGCACCCGTAACTTGATCTATTTACATATTTTCCACAAGATGTAATGTAATTAAGATAAGATCTCACCTACATACTAGTGATAATCTCTGATGCTAATTCTGAGCCTCTAAATAGGCTTCTCCTTTAACCACAGCAAACCCCAAACAAATGTAGTAATGTTTGCCTTTGTATTGTTGGAACTGCACTGGACTCCAATACTCGGCCCTCCTACAGGCTGTGCCGGCAGAGATCCAAAACCTCCAGTTTATGTGTCTGTCCTGTATTTCCAGAACAATTTAATTATGCATTTATTTAAAACCAATGCACGGAGTGGAGTAATACTTCTTTATTACTCCAGAAGGTCTTAGTGTGACCTTCTGGAGTTAATGAATGCCTTCTTTATCTGTCTGTACTGCTGGAGGCTGTCCTCAAGAGCCTCAGACACCTCAGGCCCCAAAGGAAGTCAGGATAAAGGAGGAGTTTGCCTTGGTGGATGAGGACTGGGTTAGGGACCAGTTAAGCAATGTGGGCGCTGATGGGATGCACCCATGTGTGCTGAGGGAGTTGGCAGGAGTCATTACTAGTCCACACTCTATCATCTTTGTTAAGTCGTGGGGAATGGGACAGGTGCCTGCGAGCTGGAGGAAAAGAAATGTCACTCCAGTCTTCAAAAGGGGCAAAAAGGAAGACACTACAGATTGATCAGCCTCACTGCCATCCCTGGAAAGGTGATGGAACAACTCAGTGCTGTCTCTAGGCATATCAAGGATAGGAGAGTGATTAGGAGCAGTCACAATGGCTTTACCAAGGGGAAGTAAAGTTTGACCAACCTGATAGCCTTTTCTGAGGATGTAACAAGGTTGACAGATGGTTGACAGAGCAATGGATGTGATTTATCTTGATTTCAGACAAGCATTTGGCATCATCTCCCATGGCATCCTTGCTGCCAAACTGAAGAAGTGTGGTTTGGATGATTGGGTAGTGAGGTGAACTGTGAACTGGTTGAAGAAAAAGAGAGAGTTGTGGTCAATGGGACAGAGTCTAGGTGGATCTCTGTATCTAGTGGATCCCTCGGGGTCACTATACTGCGACCAGTCCTAGTCAGTCAGTGAGCTGGATGAGTGAATTCTCCTCCCTCTCTACTCTGCCTCGGTGAGGCCACATCTGGAATATCGTGTCCAGCTCTGGGCCACTCAGTTCAAGGACACAGAACTGCCTGAAAGAGCGCAGTGCAGAGCCACAAAGGTGATGGGGTGGAACATCTGCCTTATGAGGACAGGATGAGGGAGCTGGATTGATTCAGTTTGGAGAAGAGGAGTTTGAGAGGTGACTTCATTAACGTTTATAAATATGTGAAGGGTAAGTGTCAGGAGGATGGAGTGAAACTCTTCTCAGTGATGTCTAATGATAGGACAAGGGGCAATGGGTGCAAGCTGGAAGATAGGATGTTCCTTGTAAACATAAGGAAAACTTTTTTGTGATGAGGGTCACGGAGCACTGGAACAGGCTGCCTGGGGAGGTTGTGGAGTCTCCTTCTCTGGAGATGATCAAAGCCATCGTGGATGTGCTCCTGTGTGACCTAAGCTAGGGAATCCTGCTCTGGCAGGGATGTTGGACTAGTAGTGTAAAGGCTAAAGCATCCAACTTTTGAAGATGGAAACATGAGGGGTCGCAAGACATCTGTGCCTTTTTCCATGAGAAAATAATAATAAACTTTCAGTAATTTAAGGATAAGTTCAAGCTTCCCTCTGGAGACTTGTACACGTAATTGCAAATGAGAGAGATCTGATGTCTCTAAGGAAAAAACCAAATCTCATGACCGGAAAGAACTCATTTGGGAGGAATCTCTTCTCCAAAGCTGAGACTTTTAATCATTGTCTGCACTAGAGAAACTTAGTGCCATGTTCCCAGCCTTGCACACACCAGCTCTTCTCCGCAGGATTTTGCAGTGAGGGAGCACTGTGATGCACCCCTTTCTTTCCCCTTGACATTTGCAGGACTGTGACCCTTCAGACACCAGGCTCTAAGAATCCAGTGCTGTTCCCATTCAAGCCTAATGGGAACTCTGCTGTTTTCTTCAGTAGTGTCAGGATTCCCTGTAAAGCAGTGGAGAGGAAACATCAGGACTGTGCATAGCAGATCTCATGGCTTTTAATCACAAGGGGTGTGTTAGTGTTTCACACAGTGAGTGGAAGGGGCTTGATGAGATGCAAGAGGAGCCTTCACTGGGTTGTTTGGTTGTTACTTCATGTAAGAAAGGTGTTTTGGTAAATTCTAAGGTGATGACTGTATGGTTTTTAAAAAACATTCTTGAATTATAAAATGCTCTGAGCTCAGTTCCCTCCCCTCTCCTCACTTGGTTGCTGTTTCCTGGGCTGCAGTGGGATAGAAAGGAGTGTTGCCCAGTTTGTGCTGTTGTTATCATAATATCTGACAAAATAATGAACCCTCTAACAGTTGGGTTTTTTTTTTCTGAAGGCATGTATTCTTTTTTTACAGCTTTGATGCACAGGGATCACTCCTCCTATCATGCATGCTGACTACAGCAGTTGTATGACTTTTATATGTAGAAGACATACATAGTGATGGCATTTCTCAGAAGAATCAGTGCCTGTGCATCCCATTTTCTGGGACTAATTATAGTGTTTGCATACTCATTGGAGAAACTCCAAAGGGCTTGCAAGGTCATTTTAGGGTCTTTTGGAAAGTCTCTGGTGGTCTCCAGCAGTGACTCACAATCATTTGCTGAGTCAACTTTTCATGAGCTTTTAGTGTCTTCTCTGAATACGATCGTTGTTCCAGTTCATAACAGTTTTGAACTGCTAGTTGATTAGCAGCAAACTTGGCCTTCACACCTTGCCTTTGTCTTATCTGGAATGCTATTTTCTACTAAAGAAAGATACTTGCAAATGAAGCAAGTGTCCTTGAAGACACTAGTTGGTTAGTCATGCTTAGAACTGCACGTTTCACTTGCTCGAGCTGGCTTCAAGAACAAGAGTTGTTTAGTTGTAGAAGTTTAATAAGCAAAAGCCAGTTACCCCTAATACATGTCACTGTATGTCTCTCCACTTCCCCGTGTTGCCTGGCTCTCCTGCTCTTGCTTTCATGTGCACTTGCACGCTGAACTCTGGGAGGTGCCTCTCCTGCTGCAAAGTCTTCCCAGGTAGCAGTGGAACCATAGTGAGGACAGTTCTTGCAGGCTGCATAGGTGCCCACCAAAGAGGGACAGCACCAACCCCTCCCCACACTCAGCTCTGAGCAGCAGAGGTAGTGAGGCTTCTTGTTTGCAGTCTCAGAAACCAGCTCTGTCTCTGATTACAATGTGTGACCAAGGACAGTGTGAGCTGCACAACCCAGGAGGAGATAGCTGGAATCAGAGACGCAGAAAAAGACTTGCATTTGTGCAGAAGGTGACAGCGCTTCCCAGGAAAGCTTGGTCTCGTCCCTGGTGGACAGGCAAAGGAGGATTTAAGTCTCTGACATTAAGTAATTGCCTTTATTTTTTTTTTCCCATCACTTTTTAAATATTCTTTCTGGGCATATGTGGCCCTTTAATAGAATTGGCTTTTTCCTGTATCTTGTCATGAGAGCTGCACATTTATTTATCCTTGTGCTTGGAAAAATTTCTAAATATTCACATAAGCTTTAGCATAATTTATTTTCTCTTGTAGCTTTAGAAAATCTTGGGTCTTGTTCCATCTCGCCGTCTTTGGGGATTTACAGGAGGCCAGTGGGGCAGAAACAAAGGGCTGAACTAAGAGACAGAGGAAAACAAACAACTGCCTGAATACCTACAGTTTGACTAGAAAGCAGTGATGCAGCTCCAATGCTTAGTTTTAAAATAAGATGGCAACTGATGACTGCTTCTAGGAGGAAGTTAGTACAGTAGTGGTTCTGCAATCTCTGACTTGCTGGGAAATGTAGTGTATTTATGCAGGCTTCTTCCTAGTCCTGTTGAGCTGAAGTTGTCAGACCAGATCTTGGCTCTTGAGGTACGTGTCTCTCCCCGGAACTCACCAGCCTGCTGACCCATGGACTGGCAGTTTCCTTGTTTTGCTGGAATGTAACATGGTGTGGGAGACTGATCGTGCAGGAGAAAAATATTTGCTGGCAGCCATCCTTCCTTGCCAGTGCAGGGTCTCTATCTCATACCCCAGAATCTCTTATCTGAAGTTTTGCAACAAAACAAAGGAGTTTGCTGCTGTCCCAGCCTGGACATGCCTAAGCACGGCTGGAGTGGGTAGTCTGTGGCACTGAGGCTTCAAAAGGCTGATTTGATGCTGCCTATGACAGGCTCTTTTGGCTGGTAGGAAGAGCTTCTCTTTGAGATCACCAGCTCATCTTCATGTGGAGCATAGATGTTTATTTGGTGTAGTGAAAATGTTATGCAGAAGTAAGAATTGCTTAACAGTTGTCTTGCTACCATATTTTGCTACCACTTCATTGCATTGCTACCATATTTCTCTTAAAGCAGATGAAATCGGGCGGCACAGAGAAGTAGAAACAGCAAAAATACTGGAGTAGTTAATCACAAAACTGTCTTGACTGAGAGATTTACTATAAACATGGCAAATGAGATGTATTCACTTGAAAGGTCCTTCTATTGTGTTTATCAAATAGCTGTAATAGTATTTACAATGCCAAATTGAGCTGGAAAACATATGAAGCTTTTTTGTGTGTTTTCCCTCAAGGTTAAAGCTTTGAATCATGGGATAATGTGTGATATCTCTAGGGCTTCTTGAAACAGTTCAAGAACACGCACAAAGGACTGTGGTTTGTGCTATATTTGTGTAAAATTTAACATCATGTTCCTTTGGCGTAAGAGCAAAGATTAAGATATCAAGGAAAATACCCTTTTCTTTAGCACCACAGTACACATTTTAACAGAAAAACCTTCCACTGTTATGCAAGGTGTGTTAGTCACACATGATTTTTCTCTGCTGTAATTTTTCTTTGGAAAAAAACTATCAGCCTAATATGAGGAGTGAAAGGAAATGCACTTCAAAGTAGAAAACGTTCCCCTTTTCAGTTAGAATTTACTTTTAAAACAGATTGTTTATGGTTTGTTTGTGCTATGGCAAGTTAGAGAATTTAATCTCAAAATCTCTCATTTAAAAAGTAATTGTCAAACAAATATGTTAGTCATCTGAAAGAGAAGCTGTGAAAAGCTAAACTCCCTGGTATGTGTTTGTCTTGCTTTTTCAGCTGAAATGTCCCGAGAAAAGCTAGTGACCTCTCAGATGAGAGTTTTATTCTCTCTAGTTAATGATGATTTCTTGTTAACTACTGAGCAGAGGTTATACAAGCCGGCTTGTATTTTCATTAAGGAGTGAGTTAAACTCATGCTCTGTAGTTTTACAGCAGGATTTGACAGTCTGCATGAAGCTGGCTGCATCTGCAGGAGTGACCGTGATTTACACTGTAATTTTGCAGCTGCTTCCAGTCGTTACCAGTCAGACAGGACACAACACTCAGGCGTGTTTCTGCTCATTGGTTTTATGGGCAGCTGTAATCCCTCACAAAAAAAACCAAAGTTACATTTGTGAGAAAATAATTTCTCATGAGTTCTAGGACCATGTAATAAACTGAAGGAAATCATCACGGTTCTTGTGTCCCCTAATACCTTCCTCTGTTTACCCTTACATTAACATTTGCTGTCAAGATTAATGCATTTATTATTTTGTAGCTTGCTGCTGTCTGAATTATTGTCTCTGAGTGCTTTCTGTATGTACAAATATGCCAGTCCTAGAGCTCTTGAGTATTCTTCTGTCCAAATACCTCCCAGTTTTTAGTGTACTTCTCCTCTGTGCCACCCATGGAGCTATTGCTCAGGCGTGCGGGGAATAAACAACTCAACTGGGGTCACACAAACTCTGTGGTAGACCAAGAACTTGAACCTTGGCTTCCTCAGCTCCATGACTACTCTTTCTTATTTTTTTTTTTAAAAGCACACTGTTTTTCACTGCAGAGATTAAACGTGCTCCACTTTGTGCTTGCTTAGTCGTTGGGGTGGCACATGAGTTGCACAAAGATCTGAGGGTATTCCATACCCCTGCTATCTGTCTGTGTGGCATTTTTGTGTGATAGTGAGTGGTTTGGAAGCTGAAGGTGCAGCAGGGCTCAGGACAGTTTGGTGCTGTCATAGGTCCTGGTTGCCCTGTTCTACCTCTGGTGTGTGAACGGGCTGCCCAGGGAAGTGGTAGAGTCACATCCCTGGAGGTACTTAAAACTGTGTAGATGTGGCACTTACGTGATTTAGTGGTGGTCTTGGCAGAGAGATTTACAGTTGGATTTATATTCAATGTCTCTTCAAACCTAAATGATTCTATGACTTCTATGTTAGTGTGTCCACAGTCTGCATGGGAGACAGAGTGCATTTCAGTGGAGTGAGACAGATTATGTCCATGCTTTGCTGTCATTCTGGAGTTTTTCAGGAAGCCAGAGGCTCGCAGTCAGAGTGAGCAGCAGAAAGATGGAGGATCTTTCATCTTTCTGGCCTCAACGCAGAACATTTGGCCTTCAGATGTGTGTAATGCTGTTTCTATATTTTCTCTCCTGTGCAGAAACAGCCTGGTATTTTATGACCAGAAACGACATGCAAATTTGGACATCTGTGTTCTTAACTTGTACAGTTTGGTATCTGTTCATACTTCACTTGAATAGAATACTAAGTGTTGGTTTTGATCTTTGTGAACCTTTTTAGAAAGTTGTCTGGGAGCAGATTTTCTGACTCGTTATTGTGCCTGTGTGACAGCTTGATGCTACTTATTGATTCTGCACTTTGTAGCCTTACTCAGATATTGCCTGAGTTGCTTCCCAGATACTTTCAAAGGATTTCCAAAGGCTTTGTGAAAGGTTAATATTGCTGTAGTCTTTGTACATGAATGATTGCATGGAACTGATTATGACTCATTCTTTTAGAGGGGTTTTTGAAGTGAACATGCTAATCCTATTTGTATGTTGCAGCTACTTCTATCAGCATGCTGTATCATGTTTGTTATCTTGCATATTTTACAGCATTGCTGTGCATAATCCTTGCTGGTTCCGTTTGGCAGGGACGTGGTTTTAGTCTTGACTTCGATTGTTTCCCTGTGGATCCGTCCCTTCAGCAGCCTGTTATTTTAAAAGGGGACAACTGTGCTTTGGGTTATTTGCCTAAATCAACACTTCTGGAATGAAATAAACTGAGGAAAAAAACCACTTGTATATCTTTGAAGGCAAAGCCTTAACCTTGGTGAACTGTCGTTGCTTCATCAACTGTGGTAGACAAATGCCCGTTTAGACTATCTGCAATTGTTCGTACTCAAGTGCAGATCTTGGCTTTTCAAGCTTCAGCTCTCATTCATGCCTTTGTACTTCAATAAGTCTTGTAAGTGAAATCAGAGTCTGGTTAACAAGTAGACAACTGCCAAAGAGAGACAATAGAGTGAGCTTCCAGACTAAGTATCGTTCTTCATGACAGTAATGAATCTTGCTCAGGCCATTTTCCATTGCTTTGGCTTTCTGTGGCCACTCCATTAAAAAGAGCACTGAATTGAATAAAATTTGCCAAATGAAACAACACTTCAGTGCTACAAACTGAAAGTAATGAACTACTTGTATACTGAAGCTGTTTCAGCCTATCCTTTCTTTTCCCAGTACCCGGTCAGCTTCAAGGGTGGCAACAGTGGTGTGTTTGGGAGGTGGAGCTGTCTCCTAAGTCCATCTAGAGCTGTTTTATTTCCACCTCAGCAAAGTCATGCCAACTAATAAATATGAGATGTACGTCTTTGCTTTGCTTACAATTCAAAAAGTTCTCCTGCACACAGTTTGTTCTTGTAACTGTGTAAGTACGTAAATGATTGCCTTTACATAGTAGCCTGTACTTTTTCCTGTAGAGCAACTGGTGTGTTCTCATGTAAAAGTTGAACTCCCCATTGCGTCCAATACAGTTGTCTTCTAGAAAGTCCTACAGTATTTAGATTATTTGTTGCAACCTTTTCTTTTCGTGAAGAAATGTTGAACCTGTGCTTAGGAAACGAGCAGCAAGGTAGGATTCTTGTGTTGAATGTAGAGAGAGGCAAAATCAAGCTATGAAGAAATGCTTCAGGGGAGAATTAGAGCGTTTGAGGTTAATGAGTAAAGAGCAAAACCAAATAATAAATAAGAAGTCTTGCATTAACTGACCTGCAGTGGTGAGGGAAAGATAGAAGGCTGAGAAAGTAATAGTGAGGACAAATTCTGAGGGGCTGGAGGGGAGAACAGATGCAGATTGTATGAAAAACAGATTGAATATTGTGAATTAGGAAGCAGCTTTTTGAGTTTGCAGCAATAACAGGAAACCACTGGAAAAATTCAGGAGGTTTTAGCAGCTTGCTTTAGGGTGAAGTGGAGAAGAGTCTGGAGGTAAGGAAGCTGGACAAAGAAAAGCTGGGACAGTCAAGATGGTGAAGCATTAATGAGTTTTAAGTGCAAAGTGCAAAGCTTGGAGCTACTGAAAAGAGAGACAGGACATATGGATGCAGTAAATCTATTGTTTAACTTTGCAAGTTGTTTGTAAAACTAATAACAGTAAACACCTGTAGATTTTTGCCTTTGTCTTCAGGACAAAGAGTTTTTAGCAGGGGCCTTCTGCTCTAAATAGCCAAAACAAGTTTTTCTTTGTTTGTTTTGATTAATCTGCTTTTTTCAGATCAAACTCAAGAAATATTCAGAAGGTGATGTAATGCATGTATCAAAGGAGACCTGCCTCTAGGTCAGAAGGATGTAGTACATACAGGGCTAATTGGAAATGCAAACGTTCCGTTTAGAAACGTGAGCGTTGGTAGTTGTTGCAGTAAAACTAAGTACAGAAATCAACTCGGGTTTCTTATCCTGTTGATCAGAGGAGCTATGACGTTCCCTGAAGGTGACATACTTAAGGAAGGAAAGTGTCTGCTACAGTGAATGTGATGAGCTGAAAGCATAAAGAGCATGTCGGGGGAAAATGTGCATGTTATAATAACAGTGAATTGCAACTCCTCCAAAAATGCTTAGACGGGTAACTTTAGAATGGTGGAAGGATAGGGAGATGTCGTGGCTCAAATGGTAGTACATTTGCTCTGTATTCTCAGAAGAAAGAGAAGGGGCTGTATTGAACAAACATATAAAATACACATATTATGAATTCAGTAAACTTATGTGGCCCTGACAAACCGTTTCTTCTGAATTGCTAAGGAAGTCTGCTTGGAGTCCGTAAGAAGGCAATGTCAACAGGACCTACTGCACACTTCCATGGCTTGCTGAAATGCAAAGACACAACTTTCCAAGGTTATTTTTAGAAATTAAGCATATTTTGGGGGTGTGGCATGCTCTTCTGTACAGAGCACCTCAGAGCCCTCACTAGTTTCATTTGCTTAGTCAGTTGGTACAAAGGACAGAGACCACCCGAACCTTTACAGTGTGGTAAACAGTGACAATGTTCAGTGGGTTGGGATTTTTTTCCCCCTCCAACTATCAAACTGTTTCCCAAAACTCAGGGGAGTATTATTACTTAACTTGGTTAATACACTTTAAGCAAACCTATTGCTTCATATCCTAACATTGCGTTTTGGATTATGACTGGATGAAGTCTAGTGTAGGAGAGGGGAAAAGAAAATAAATATATGGATGCCATTGCTTTTTATTTTTATACATAGCCCTGTAAAGTAATCTATTTCCCTTAGCATTGCTGTTCTTCTGGTAGTAAGTTACATTACAGTCGAAAGCTTCTCGAAGCGTGCATGAATAAACTGGGGGAGTACACAAATCTGGAGATTTGGGACTGAGGCTTGGTACTTAAACCCAACGGTCTCTGTCTCCATCTGTTGGAATGAGAAGGGCATAGCCCCAATGGCTGCTTGCTTGGACTCATCACAATGAAATTGTAGTTTAATTTGAATTGTGACTCCTTCCACTACTTTCCTTCTGACCAACATTAGTAAAAGCAGCAACTTGATGGGCTGCTGTGCCATGGAAGCAGAAAGTTTGTCTTCACTGGAAAATAACAGCTATGGCAAGACCTCATAAGGTGCTCAAACATAGATTCTACTTCCTTAAAGACAGGCTTGAAGTACTTAGCAATATAAAACACTCGGTATCCAATCCAAATCACTTTGAAATCAGAGGGATCATTGTCTGACCTCAGTAAGGAACTGTCCTGGGCCATAGATATAGAAGCTTCTATCCTACTTCAACCAAAAGGTACAACCCTACCAGGGGCTTCAGCGTAGAGAGAAGAGTGTCCAAAGATGGTTATGCGGACTTTTCTTCCTCTGACACGTTTCCCTCCTTGCTCCTAGAGCTTGTTCAGCAGAGATTTCCCAACCTCTAGCCAGCTCTCCTGGTCAGTACGCTGCCTCTGTCGACCTCGTGCCTGACCTTGTCATGGGTTGACACACTGGTTAGGTCTGGAACTAATTAGCTTAATTATCAAAAAACCAAAACAAAAGATGGGGAGTGCCAAACTGGCCCCTTATGAGTTTGCAAAGAGCCAGAAGCTTGACTTGGAGAAGCACTTAACAGAGACCCCGTTACCCAAAGCACATTGCTGGCATTAAGAAAACAAATGGGGGAGATGAAGAGTCCTTTTGGAAGTCCAGCACTATCAATATGTCTTTAGGGAACAAGTGTGGAACAGCCCTCGCCAGCAGCACCGTGGTGACAGCTCTCCTAGTCCTCCTTTCTCCAGGCTGTCCATAAGGCCCTCTATGGAGGGGGTTCCAGCAGCCAAGGCAGTACCAGACCCTTTACTAGAGCAGATCTCTGTCATGGCTTCTCTTCAAGCACTTTGGTGACTTCATCCTGACAGCTCTGCTCCATGCCAGCTCTCTCCTGACTTCATACAACCTCTGTTCACCGCTGCCTTTCACCACATTGTGAAGTAAGGGCTGGTACGTGCAGCCCCCTCGCTCTTCTTCAGAGCTGAGACTGTGGCACAGATGTCTTCCTCCCAAACAAAACTGTGATCTCCCCAAGGGAAGAAAAGAACTAAACCGCCAAAGCAAATGAAAAAACAACCCTAAAGCCTGCAAACCCGTGTTTGTCCTCCCAAATACGTTCATTTGCAGAGACGCTGACAGGCTGATCCCAGGCTGGTTTCTGCCTGGAGCTGGGGAATGGTTTTCTTCTGATTTCTGGAAAATTCTTGCAGGTGCCTTTGTAGCTAGTACCCCCATTTACCAGACCCCTGCCCAGCTCAAACCACAACAGACCTTTCATTGTCGCTTCAATGGGACAGGAATGGCATGCTGCATTTGTATAGAAAGGAGGTTTTTCTTCTAGACTGTTCCAACAGTCAGTCTGTTGGAAACTCGTGTGATTTAGATCAAATGGGTTTATAAATGTGAACAGAATGTGTCGCAGTATTTCTTTGCCACTATGAAAGGGAGAGTACAATTTATGCGTGTTGGAGCAAGTTCTTGCAGTGGTGCTGATAAAGTTACATCCATGTAAAAGGTGAAGAAAGTGGGAGAAATCGTAAGTTTATTCTGTTTTCTGATATCCTGATATCAGGACATTCAGAACATCTCGGTGGTTAAAAGGATGTCAGTAAACACCAGACTGCCCTGTAGGTGTGCAGCACAAAAGTCTCGTGGGACAGCAGCAGCCTTTACAGACTGCTTAATCATTTCTTCCTCCAAACTACAAAGGATCTTCATTCCTTGGGATTCCTCTTCCCTTTTGAGTTGTTGCTGTTTGGCTGTAATAGCAGAACTAAGTCCTGCTTGGACCGATGAGGATTTAGACGTGCGTTTGCTTAGAGCTGCAGACAGATTTTGCCTTACGTCTCTTGTCACTCTAATCAGCATTCAAAGAGATCAAGGCTTCAGGAGCAAGGGGTCTTGTTCTGACAGCGTCCCGTGCCTTGTCTTGTTCTTTGTTGTAGTGTTTTGTCTCAGACTGAGTTTTAGAGTTAATCTATCGGAATATGCCTGGGGACTGATTTATTTTGGCTTTTCATGAATTTAAGAGTACGTTTGGCTTTGGAAAGGACAGGTATTTGGAGCTTTCTGCTTTAATAGGGTTTAGTATAGTGCTCGCTAGGTTCATCGACCCCCTGCCAGTGCATGTAAGCTCATGTAACTTTCAAGGGGAGGCTTTATATCTGCTAGCATATGAACACTAGGTTTTCAGACTTACTATCAGGCAATTAAAGAACACCATGCCCACCTTAAATTACACTGTCTTCAAATAAAACTGTGTATGAAAACCTCAGTGAAGCCATGCTGTCATTATCTGAGGCACTGAACAGTCAGTTGCGAGGCAGTGAAAAGAAGCTTTGAGATGGCCAGTTCAACACAGACAGCACTTCATGCGCTGCAGTGCAGCTGGACTGGTTGACACTGCCTTAGTTCTTCTTCAGAGAAGGGAGTATTTTTTCTGGGCTGAGTTTATGATTGGTGGTATTTTTATTCCTCGTATAGATTTCAAAACAAAACAAAGCAGTTGTTGCTTAGCTACCCCTCTCGAGCGATGGACTCAACATTTTGCAACTCTCTAATGTCAGTGTAGTGTTTTTTTGCTTGTTATAATCTATTTTTACTGGCTTGTGTTTTAGATGGAGAGTTCTGGAACTTTTTAATCCACTGGAGCAAGATGGCTGTGTAATGCTGGCTTAAAACTAGAGAAAGGAGCCTGCCTGGGGGTGTCTGGGGAAGATCCCACACCAGGAACCAGACAGCAATGCAAAAAAATGATTTTCCTGTAGGTTCAGAAGTCTGATGAAATCCTTTGTTTGGGGTGAAAGGGTCTGTATTTCTTTGCTGTTGTCATGCGCCTCAGTGTTAAGAAGAGATTAATTCTGGATGAGGATAAATATCAGAATGCAGAATATCTGACCCCCATCTTTTTCAAGACTTTGTGACCGAGAAGCTTTAAATTTGGAGTCATGATATGGTATCATTTGGAGTCACGATACTATGCAGAGCATAGCAAAATGGAAGTAGCTCAACCATTATGCAGTCAGCAATGAATCTGAAAGAAATGCCAAAATCATCTCCATTGAAGGAAACAAGGTATGCCTCACGCCCACTGCTTGCACCTTTAGCCTTTCCATGCAGGGAAGAAAAGGGATTTCCTTAATGAAGAGTATCAGTGCAGAGAAAAATGCCCTATGTCGTTAAAGGCTGTGGACTCTCGATGCACCAAACTGAGGCAAACACTTGGCCCAGCAGCGTTACAATGTGGTAACTCAGACCTGAAGGAAGAGCTCTCCCAGGCTCCTGAAAGCACACTCTGAGCATTGTACGTGTGTGCTTTGACCCACTGCGCTTTATGCGTGCTCAGTTTCCTCTGCAGCAGCCCAAGCGGCGGTCAGCCATACTTGCTGATCTAGCTTGGTCTTCTTAAGTATATCCCACTGACCTGCTAGCTATGGCTGACAGATCTTGGCATGTTTTTGTAAATGCTGAGAAGACTTAATTTACAGCCTGTAGCCACAGCGTCACTTTCTGGTATTGTTAGAGAAACAGGAGTCTGTTCCCATAAAGCTCGTTACTTGACAGCATTTATGTTGCATGACTAATGTGGCAATGGCAGCAATTTGCAATTAGCCGTGTGTCTCTCCTTGCCTCCCTGCCGCACGCCCCAGAGAGAAGGGGATGTTTCTGTCTAAGCCTGACCTGCCTCCTTTACAATTTTCTTTCTTTATAATGTATTTTATTGAGCTCTCAGAGGTAATTGCGTGACTTGGATAACTAAAATGGTTGAATGAAATCTGCAGACTTTAATCATCAGTTTAGATCTGACTATGCTGCAAAGTCAGTATCACTGCCTGGCTTGTCAAAGTAGCTTGTAATAAGCTAACGGACTTAGAGGAGTTCCTAGAAGGCAGGTTACCCACCACTGCCTTGCTGGTTTTGTGCTGGGAGCCCCAGTGGAGAGGGCCGTCACCGAATATGTGAACAGGTATGGCAAACACCTACGCATCTCTGGAGCTGCTCCTCCTGGCGAGGGGTGGGGCATTTTGCCAGGGCTGTGCTGGGGACTTGATGC
This sequence comes from Rhinopomastus cyanomelas, assembly GCA_013400115.1. Classification (NCBI taxonomy): domain Eukaryota; kingdom Metazoa; phylum Chordata; class Aves; order Bucerotiformes; family Rhinopomastidae; genus Rhinopomastus; species Rhinopomastus cyanomelas. The sequence goes on along the minus strand of VXBP01002224.1, from coordinate 598,051 downwards.
TGCCAAACACTGCTTTGTACTTTCAGAAAAGCCAGCCTCTAGTCTGGAAATTGTGTGGGTACCCTACTCCCTGCCAGCATATGGAAGGTCTCAGCGCCCAGAGAAGTGTGATGTTGTCGGAACCTGTTTGAAGCCCATGCAAAAGAATCTGTATATGGTCTGGTTCAATCCCTTTGACTCTGCTTTTTAAAAAACATTTGATGAGGGTAGATGAGCTGGTCACTCTCTGTCTGGAAAGAAGGACAGTTGAAGTGGGTTTTAGGAACAAGGGACTCCATGCAACAGATGGAGGGACAGGGACAGAGGTGGGTGAGCTAGTGCCTCCAATTCCTGCTCTGCCTCTTGCTGGAGCAGCATGGATGTCTCCCTTCCCCCAGCTAAGGCTGAGATTTCAGTGAATCAAAGCTATGGAGTTGAGTCAGAGCCAAGTAAAGGCTCTGGCTCAAATGCACCAGCTTAAAATGAGCAAAGCTTTTTGAGCCTGACTGGAGTCTCTCAAAAGCAAACAATCAAACACAAAAATCCTTTCCCCAAATCCTTGTTGTCTTTTTTCCTTCTTCTGGTAAAGTAATTAATTGCATTTTCATCTGTTTTCCAGATTTTTTTTCTTCTTTTTTCCCCTTCCTGATTATATGTGTCTCTGCACATATGTACATTTTAGATGTTTCCAGCCAGTTGTGGAAAGTGTTCCTTTTTGTGGTGTTTTCATTGAGACAATCGGGCAAAGTTCTTGTGGCAGTGCCAGTTCCAATACCACAGGAAGAGCTGTGTCCGCTGGAAATACCACAGAGAGTACAGAACCCACAGTATTTTCTAAAAACACAAGACGGTTTTGAAAGCAAATCAAATACTGCAAAGTCAGCTCAGATTATTATTTTGTCTCAAGTTGTTTATTTGGCTTTGTTTTGTTTTTTAAAGAGGCGCTGAGGAACACAGCTTATGTCAAGTCTGGTTTTGCCACCGTGGCCTCCCAGTTTGAAGTGCTGTAGTAATGGAAATGCCACGATTGCATCACCTATAGTCATTTAGAGATAGACATTTCAGTCAGCATTTCAGGGAGCTGTTGTACTTTGAGATTTTGTTGAAATGGTGTCTTTTTGGTTTTGCAGTCCTTATGCAACTGCAGTGCTCAGAAATATAGCTACAGCCCTGATTGCTGCAGGCTTGTGTCTCTGAAGCAGCCCCACTGAGATAAAGTGTGCTCCTTGGTGCGCAAGCTCTTGCAGAATCAAGGACCCACATCTGAAAAGATCGCGTCACGAGTAAATAACCTGACAGGGAAGAGGGTGGGGAGTAATTGTCAAGGAAACAGACATTGAAGGCTGAGGTTTGGAAATTGTGGTCCTTACGTTTATGGAACAGCTTTCTTCTGCAGGAAGAACCGCTAACTCAGGGTATTACTAAGTAAATGATCTCCCAGTGACAATGAGTTCATAGTGGTTGCTCTGCAGAGGATAACAGATGGCCCCTGGAGGGAGTATACTTCTGGGTCCTGCCTGGTGCTGTAAACCATAAGAACACTGCACAAGTGGCCTGTGAACGATACAGTGCCAGGAGCCTGCTTCTTCTCATGGGACAATTCTTGTTTTTCCAATGTGAGCTTTGCAACTGTGTGCTTAGACTCTAGCTTAGGGAGGTAAATTCAGCTGTTTTGTATCAGACGTCAATTTAAAAGATTTTACTGCTTTCACCACTGCTACATTTTGCTGTTGCTCAATTGTATAGTGTTAGCTGTGTTGTTTTTCATCTGACCCTCAGATTTTTTATGTGCAGAAACCTGCTGTTGGAGCTGTTCAGCACACAAAGAAGCTTCCTTCTGTGGTTATTTTGTTATAGGGTCTAATACTGTGCTCTAGGATTCTGTTGTCCTTCCTCATTAAAAAATAGAAAAGGATAATTTTATACAGTTTGTTGTACAACATTTCAAAGAGATTATCTGCCAGAGGGGAGAACTTGGTAGCTAGGAAAAAGCCAATGCCAGGGTATAAACATCTTGGATGTCAGAAGACTCGGTGAAATCTGGGTGGAGCTCCCAGATTAGGATATTTCTGCAGAGATAGAATACTCTTCCTTCTTTGTCTTTCATGTGTCATCATGGTCCACTCAGGAATTCACAGTGCCGGTGGCTTTCTGGAGCTTGTGATGGATCTGTAGATCTCCCCAAGAGTTATCCTTTTTGAAGTCACATCTACTCAATGGGGCAGTGTCCTCTCATGGAATGGCATCTTAAATAATGCAGGTTTCTGACAGCTCTTGCCATGGTGGCTATTTCTGGGCTATAATTTGACTGAAGTCTGTCATCTCTCCTGAATTCGATGAGCCAAATCATTCCATTCATGTGAAAGGACATTTGCAGGAGTGGGACAGGGCTGTTCTTATCAACCACATCTTCCACTTTTATGCTTGCTTGTCCTTCAGGGGAAGGGTCTTTCTCTCTCTTTAGTATTGTGTTCAAATCCTGTTTAGCAGCTACGTGTTTTCTCTATCCTTTCTTTCCCATAATCACCGATTAGCAAGATGTGTGTTTACCTGCAGATTCTTCCTTTCTAATTAGCTTATTCCTAATGCTGCACTGATTCACTGTCATAATCCAGTTTTATGTGACCTCACAATCTTTTTGTGCCTCTTCTGTCCTGACAGTACAACTAGCCAGCTCCAGATAGAAGTAGACAGACAAATCTATTTCTAAAACTGCACTTATTGCTGGTTTAAAGTTGGCATGTGTCAGCAATAAGCAAAGCCCTCATCTTTTCCTAGCCTGCAATCAATGTGACACTCCTCATTCAAGCCACCCCAGTGCACCCCTTGCAGAGTCTGGGAAAACAGGCCTTCTAGGGAGCCCCAGAGGTCACCATGGAACAAAGTACCAGAGCAGAGGTTTTCAGAACCTCTACGGTTTATTAACAAATCATATATAGCAGACAGCAGGACTCTGACTTTGTGGTGTAAATGAAATATTCCTCACACAGTTTTCTGCAGGTGCTTTAATATTTAGTTATTTAATGCTTTATAGAATTCTCTAAAACCATAAGAATGAGGCAGAGGTAACTAAATCAAAATCAAGATGGCACACAGCCATGCAGATGTGATGCCTGGCAGTCACAGAGGTGATGCACGGCAGTCATGGATGTGGTGCATAGCCCTAGCAGGCCAACTCCCAGTTTAGTCTGCGTGCTGTTTACATACTTGGTACCATTTTGTGCTAAAGTAAACATTCCTGTCATCCTGGTGGCTTTCTCTGATCTGCTCGTGCATATGGAGGAAACCGGAGACGTTTACGTTCTGCCATATCCAAAGACTGTGTTTCTCAAAGACTTATTCAGAGTAGAATATTTCAGAATTTTAGTGCTGTCTGAGAATAAGTACAAAATAGTCTTTCCCACAAACAAACCTTGGTCTTGATAATGAGCTGTGAAGCACTTGCAGAGGAAGTTTTGAGCTTGGATAGGGCACTAATGTATTTTGTCATGGGCTAAGGGAATCAGAGTCCACTCTGGCTACTGGTGTAGAGATGCTAATTCGACATTGTTCTGTGCATGCAGCTGAACTGACTCAAGGGCTGTTGCCTGAGATGGAGGCTTTGTGTGCTGTCAGCAAGAGGGATTACGAGCTGGAGGGGATAACAGGTTTCTGATGTGGCTGCCAGCAGCGTTACTGCTGTGGGTTTGGGAAAGGGAAATCCCCACTTGACCATGGTAGACCCTCCTGCCTGGGCTTTGCTCCTAGTACCAAAACAACCCAGCAAAAGGAGAAGGCAGGAGGTGATGGCGGCTGGTGCTTGGTTGTAGCAACGGAGCTAAGAAACAAAGGCACACAAAATGTTAAAATAGTGAAATGCAGCAGGTTTGCAAGGGAGCAGCTGCTGCCCTGGGGCACACCTGGCTGCACTGCGTGGTGGGGACAGGCAGGTGCTGCACAGTGTCCCTTGATGAGTGACTTCAAGCTGTGGGTGGCTGTAGCAGGTTCACAGCGTTCTGCCACTGGCCTGGCTGAGGGCTCCAACCATCTCTGGGTAATGGAAAAAAGAGAAACTTCTTCACTTTGAGGGCAGAGCACTGGACCAGGCTGCCTAAAGAGATTGTGGGGTGTCCTCCTCTGGAGACATACAACACCTGCCAGAATGTCACCCTCTGCAACCTGCTACAGGAGAGACCCTGCTCTGGCAGGGAGCTTCAAATATATGATGAGAGGCCCCTTCCAACCGCTACCATTCTGTGATTCTGTGACATGTGGATGTTCAAGAACGGGAATGAATTAATAGGACTCAAGTGCAGGAAAAGACAAGACTATGAGAGTGAGAGGAGAAAGAAGGAAAGATGAAAGCCAGTGAAGTACAAGACAATGTGGAGAGAAAAGGCAGACAGTGAGGAAAAGCTGAAAGAAAAGCGCAGCAAACAGGACTATTGCCAATCTCATCCTGAAGCTCCCCATGAACTGTCCTACCCCAGGGCACAGTGTCTGACTTTTCCCTCTTCCACAGCAGAGCCTAACCCTCACCTGGCCTGCTGAGGACAAGGTCTGCAAGAACAGGAGACTTCCAGGTCTGTCTGCTCTGCCTGCATTCTGAAAGGACCAATCCTTCACAGCATTAGTTCTTTCTATTTCACACTCCTGAGCCGCCTTAGGAAAAGTTGTCTCCTTCAAGGGAAAGTTTGAGTTTAATGTCCAGTGTGAACAATTAAGAGCTAAGCTGGAAAAGCACAGGCAGAGGGACAGGAAGGAGACATTGTGCTGGCAGATGTGCTGTTCCACACTGTGGGCACAGACATGCACCTAGGATGGCCAGTCAGTCCTGGCACTGATTGCAGTAAGGCTAGACAAGGTGTGAATGGGTTCAAAGACCATGCTACTCCATATGGTAAATAGGGTTTGCAGCACTAAAGGATTTTGCAAGTAGTTTCAAGGTCCAGGGCTGTTTGAACTCCTGACTCACCTTGAAGTCAGACTCCTTCCTTTGCTCTCCTGGCCTGGCAACATGGACTTTGCTCTGGTTATGACTGAGTTAGAAAGGAACAAGTGCAGCGCTTGGGGTTTTAAGGTCTTGTCGAGTGTCATCCACCCCCCAGTTACCTGTTGCTTCCCCCTTCTTGACAGACACCAGGATACTGTGGATCTTACTGCCGGGTCTCAGAGCTGGGCTTTAACTCTTATGACTGTTTCCTTCCTGCTCTGCTCGTGTCCTTTCTGCCTGGAAATTATGGCCACATGCCCATGGCTGCGGGTTCTAGTGGGGAAGGTGTGCATTTGCAGTGAGTGCTGGGTGCAAATTAAACATCTGTCATGAAAAATATCTTTCAAAGTAAAATTCAACAGCAAAGTCCCTCTCACTTTCTTCTATTTCAAATTAATCAGTCACTGAAAAGCTTTGCTAAGCAGTAACGTAATAATCTGTATAAAACTGCATCATGGTGTTCAAGATACTTGTTGCCAGAAGCCATTAACTGGTTGTATGTTCATGGCTAAAGAAGAGTTGTTAATCCTTTGAGGCTTTATTTGCATCCTGCTGACCGTGGCGTGATCCTTATAGTGCAAATGGAATTTTTATGCTCTCATTTGAATTGGTTTTTAGCCTTAAACTGTTAACCTGCTTTTAGTCCTAAAGACACTTGGCATTTGTATGGCACACAGGCTAGCCAGGAAGACTTATCTTGACTGAAGGCACTGGAGAGGCTGGATTGCTCACGCTTTGAGGCCGACAGAAAGATCAGCACTGCCTGTGTCGGTGTTGGAAAGCTGCTTTGCTTTTCTGCCTGATGGGAGCTCCTGAACTGTGACCCAGTTACAGGAGTTTGTAAGTAATCATTTTTGAGAGAACAACAAAGGAATGAGCCAGCGTAAGCAACTGGGGGATGTTGTGGTTGACTGAAGAGCTCAGGGAAGGAATTCCCTTCTGTGTAGTTGAAGCCTGAGTGGGCCCATCACCTGTATTTGCATCTGTTCAGAAGCGGGGAGAAGATGCTGAGGCTCTGTTAGTTGGGGTCCAGGGCTGCTGATCTGTGGGGCTGAGGGAGAAGTCCTGCCCTGTGGAGATGGATGCTGCTTCTTGGCCTCCCAGAGGCTTCAGCCTTGAAGTGCCTACAGCCAGAAACTGAAAGCGAGGAACAGAAAGGTTCCTTTCTTAATTGGTCATGGTCTAAATGAGACAAGCCCATGGGAATCCCCCTGTAGCCGCACTTTACGAACGCGTTACCACTCAATGATACACCATCACGGAATGGTTTAGGTTGGAAGGGACTTCAGAGATTATCTAGTTCCAAGCTGGAACGTCTCTCACTGAGCCCAGGTTGCACAAGAGCCCCATCCAACCTGGCCTAGAACACTTCCAGGGAGGGGTCATCCACAACCACCCTGGTCAACCTGTTCCAGTGCCTCAGCACCCTCACAGTGAGGACTTTCTTCCTATGATATAGTCAATAGGGACACCATATTCTCAACAGCTCCCTGACAACAGCTTAGCCCTGTTGTTTCCAGGATCTCTACCCTTGAAAGAGCAACAAACCACGGAAGGAAGAGGACCACACCTGAGTATCACCTTTGTGTGCGTAAGAAATCCTACTGCCATCTTTATTTCCTAGTAAAATGAGCTGTAGGTAGTTTTGTTCTATGAGCAAATGTACACCTTTGGTAAGGTGTACACTATTTGATAAGGCTAATATGATCATATCAATCTCCTTACAAAAAGGGAAGAGCATTGATGGGTATACCTGCCATACAGATTGTGTCTTATCTGCTTTGTGATCCACGTAGTGAACCATCTTGAGCAGCTGTCAGAAAAGCACACAAGACCCCTTAGAGTGAACAGACAGGTTTTGTAACTCCATCTTTTGAAGGCCTTAAATGGCCACATCCCTGACTAGACTTTTACTGACAAAAAGCTGAAAATGTTTTCACGCTGGGAGTTGTTGAAAATCAGTTTCTTTCCTGCCTTACTGCTGAAACCCAGCCCAACTTCTCTTTCAGAAGCTGGTGTAATTGCACAGGCCTGAAATGGGAAGGAGAGCTGCAAAACCTCATGCAGCTGCTGTGTTCACAGTGGGACACTGTAACAAAGAGGTAACAAGTAGATTGCTGTAGTCAATCTCAGCTGAGAGTAATTACTACAATTTTCATAACTGTGTGCTGATGGAAAAGCTGCTAATCCTGCAGGTAGGCACTTTGAATGAAATACAAAGGGAGAGTAAGGTAAGACTTTTCATGTGGAAATAACTCTGAGGTGGATGAGGTGATTCTGAAGTGGAACTTCAGCATTAATGACTTCTTTTTAACTTAGAAATCGTTTAAGTTTTTTCTAGGTGCTGAGTTACCCCATTTTCACTCACTATGCTGACTGCAGCGTGTGTCTGTTTTAGCTTTGAAATGTCCTTTGGGTGTCTTTCCATGAATTCAGAAGCTGAATTTCAGCTGGGCTTTACAGACCTTGTAAACAGAAGTAAAGCTTCTTATGTTGAAGCTTGATGCCAGTTTTTTTGATTCTGTGGAATCTTTCATTAAGGTGACTTTTGTCTTGAATCTTTGCAGTGTTAAGGGAGAGCTAGCTGAGCAGGAGTCAAGTAAAGCAGCCTCTTCTATATTGGTATGTAGAAAGGGAACGAAAGGCTCCTGAGCTTTGCTTTGCTTTGCTGTGCCAGGGCAGATCTGAGACTTACTCTGTGTGTGTAGTGCAATATGTGAGGAACAGCAAAACTGAGAATCACACCACCTGGCCAGGTAACAAAATAAACAGTGAATCTGCAGCTGTTTTGATTATCAGCTGTGGGAGTGTTACCTGAGGTTCTCAGTACGGGAGGCACTCAGAACCACTCAGAGACAACTTCTAACATCCTATGATCCTATGAAGTCTTGTCTCAGTGCCTGACTCAATCCCATTCTCCCTTTGGTGCGTTTGGGAACTCTGTACAGAGCAGAAATGACTTTTCTCTCTCCTCCCTCCCCTCTGGGATGAGCGCTGCGCGCTGCTGAGCTGTTGCTTTTCTTCAAAACCCTAAATTCACATGCTGACTTCTGTGATTATTTTTCACTTGGGGCATGGTTGTAATAATTTTTAATGTATTAAAGACATAAAGAGCCAAAGTCAATAATTTTAATGACCTGTTTAATGCTGAACATAAACCCGGAAGATTCGATTCTCAATCACTTTTGCATTTTTTCTGCTTTGGAGTTGGGGATGGAAGATTTAAAGAGCAGAATTTCAAACAGAACTTCATTGGGGTTTTGGTACCCTGGCATATTTTTGTGCTTTTTTGGAATAACAGTTTTTTCTCATACCTCTCCCTGCTGTAGCAATGGATTAAGCACCAAAGAAGCAACTAGGCAGAGAGACTTTAAGCAAACAGGGTATTGGCTTTTCTGTGTTCTGGGGACATAGGCAGTTACTGGACTAGGAGGGATGACCTGGGTCATGAAGGTCAGTCCTCTGCTATTATGGGCAGCCACAGCATTAAATGTCTTTCATAAATACATCCTGTACTGTCTGAAAGCTAATTACTTTTCAGTCTTTCCCTGTTCCTATTAGAAGGTTGTTCCAGATCCTTCCTCTTCTGAGGGTTTCTATTCCTCCTTATTTCAAGCCTAAACTTACTCCTTTTGCAATTCTGTCTGTACCCAAGCTTGCACTGTCAAAGTAGTAAAAATTAAAATCAGAAATTTTGTCCGTGTCTTGGAGGTACCTGAAGTACAAAGGCCAACAGTAAATATGTTTTGAGAATTTTAATGAAGCTTGCTATTTTCCAAAGAGGGAAAAACAGGGAAAATGGGTTAAAAACTCTAAACTGAACAGAATGTGCCTGAGTGTCCTTTATACAACAGGCCCCACTCCATCCTTTCCTCAAGTGTTTTGCAGGTCACTGTTTCTCTCAAATGCGTGTTGTCTGCCATGTGATGGTTTGATTGTGCAAATCTTGCATCTCTTGTGGTGAGGAGGTTCCGGTGTAAAAAGGACACTAGTATAAAGAATGATGGAGGACCATGTCTCAGTCTGCAGAGTCACTAGGCCAAAGTTCTTAACTTTGTGTGTAACACCACCACTTCATTAATATGTTACAACAATGATAAATAGTCATGACCATCTCATTCAAGTCTTCTTCCTCGTATTATACTCCCTATTAGACTTTCTCCGAGCCAGTTCTCTTCAGACAATACGTGTGCCAACTACTAGCGTGCAAATGATAGAAAGCTGTCCAATATTAATGTGTTGCAGGTTTTAGCCCTCACCTTCTCCCCTCAGCATGACCCATTGTTTAATTGAGCAGCTTTTAGGTCTGCAGATTTCATTGATTTATTTCTCTTTTTAGCCATCTGTTACTATGGCAATAGTAAAACATAAACAGTATAAATGGCTAAGGGCGATAAGAAATTCTTAGCTGGCAACAGGAATTATATGTTTTGAGCCTTTGTGAGAGTTCATTGTTGTCTGAGGAGGAACAACAAGAGAAAGGAATGGTTTTCATCTGTCAAAGGAAAAACATTCAGGCGGAGAATATGCTAAATTGGGAAGGGATGTATTAACCCCAGGCAGCCTTGGACCTTTGATACCTGCAGCAAAGCCCTGAGGCCCAAAAATATATCCAGAAATGTTGGAATGAAGACCCAGACTTGGTTGTTATTACTCTGTCCTGGAGTGTGAGCTGTTCTGGCCCATAACTGTTTCTGTAGGAATTGTCATCTGTAAAATGTTGGTTGGACTTAATTGCCCACACTGTTTTACCTCCCTGAGAGATTCCACTTCTCAGCAGCTTTTGCCTGTTGTCCTCCTGAGCTGTTGCATTTCTCTCAGCAGGAAAGAGCAGTATCATCACTTGACACATTGCAATGAGATGGAGAAATTCAGATGCTACCAAGACACTCCTAGATCGCTCAAGTTCCCAGAGACTCTGCTGAGTGCTTAACAGCATGAGCTTTGCCATGGGTTCGCAGAGTCTTAACCCAGGGGAACTGCAGCTTTGGCCCGGAGGCACTTCAGAAAATGTAATGGCCAAGTCATGTGTACAGTTAAAAAAGAAAGAGAACCAAAACCCAACAGTTCGCTCACATGGGTACTGGAAATTATATTCAAAGCATGACCTCTTGCTGGTGTAAATCTGTGCAACTGGCTGGATCTGCTACCGTGACAGCTGATGATGCTGTCCTGAAAATGTGGCTGCCTAATAGGCTCTTTGCTGACTGCTCATTCCTGTCTGTTAGAAATGCAGGGTGGAGGGAGTGCAGCATTACATGTGACTGTGAAGGATTGTCACTACAGCTGCATTCCAAATTAATCTTCCCATATTTGGCTTAAGTTTAAATCAGAACATTTAAATCAACACTTTTATTTTGTCCAGACCTTTCAGGGACGAAGGTGCTACACAGCAGGAGCTGAAGTGTCATCCATGTTAAAATGAATTTGGATTCTTGGGAAAAATAATTGCAAAAGTGATGGAATAATGATCAGTGACTTGACAGATGCCCAGGGTAAACAGATTATGAGATTGGTGCCAGGCGTGTGCACTGTTGCCTTTCTTCTTCACAAGGACTGAGGTTCTAATACTGCATGTTAGGAAGCCTCGAGCTGTCAGATCTAGATTACATGTAGAAAGCTATTGATAACGAAACATGATCTAGCCAGTTGCAGCTGTGAAAACTGCCACTTCCTGAATAATAGTCAAAAGGGTCAGATCCTCACCCAGGGCAGTCTTACTGCTCCTGGGACTCATATTACATAATGTAATAACCCCTTAGTGTGGTATTTGGGTGATGGTAACATCAATAAACTGTAGGTGCACTGAAGATTAGAAGACATGGAATTGAAGTTAGATGAAAGAAAAGTAAAAGATCCAAGATCAAAAGTACTGGAAGTGTTATTCTTGGCGTGGAATTGTAAAGATCTTGATGTATGTTAGCTGGAATTTGATGCCTGGCATATACAGTATGAGGCATAACACGGTGATGGAAAATGGACATGTTGTTTCTAACAACTCAAAGCCTTTTCTATGGTGTAGAACATAGTTTCCTTCTGGAACAGCTCAGAGACAGGACTGCAAGAGTTGCGTCTTGTTTAGGCCAGGACTATATTTACCTTTTTGTTGCTGTTGCATCTGTTGGAACACACGTACCGCAGCGCTCCGGGAAGCTGGGCTGAGGAGCAGTGCCTGGCTCGCGTCTCCCGAGCCTGGCTGAGGCTAAAACAGCACTGTACGATGCTTGCACAGAGCTTTAAGAATGTCTGTTGATCATAGGCATAATTTCTGATTTCAACTTTGTTGTAAGCTCACCCATCTTCTTAGAACAAGAGCAAAGAAGGCATGGGTTTTTGTTCTAAGCAGTCGATAGGCATTGCACAGCTGTTCCCAGGGCACCTTCTGCTCTGCCAGAAACTCATTCAAATGAACTCAGATAAGTGTGGCCAGTCTGTTGTTTTCCAGTGTGCTTTTCTCTTTCCTTTTATAAATCTATGTAAACTTTTTTTATGAGTTCATGTACTCTGGAGATGTCAGTAAGTGCTGAGATTTGTGTTTCCTGCTAAAATATCTAGGAGAAATGTAATTATACAGTTACTTCCTGCTAGGATTTCTAGTGTCTTTACTAGAGTACATCGTTAATCCCAGCTGTTGTAATAAACAGTGAAATTCTCTCTTTGGGGACTGACAGAATGAGTCCAAGTGCAATCCAAAGAGCAAGATGTAATTCCTATCATGTCTGGGTTGCTTGGTTGAAAATGAGTGTGTATTATAAACTTCCTTGTGTACAACACCAAGCTGTGATTCAGCAAGCACCTAAGCACAAGCTTAGCTTAAAATTCTCTTGCTTTTAATAAGACGTTTGTATGTTGCCCTGGGCACAGTTCTCAGGGATACGGGGTCTTGGTTTTCAGCCCTTAGTGCCTGTGCTCTCTCCATGCATTTCCTAGAAAATGCCATTCAACTGGTAAGGAGCATCCAACTCTGATACTGTGCCCTGCTGCCTGTCTATGTGTGTCCCTCCCTCTGCAGTCCTGCCTCTAAGTTCTCAAGCTACTTGGAGTTATTGCTAGGAAACTGGAGCTCATACAGCTACCAGAGCAGTGTTTACAACCTTTGTTAGTGCTTTTAAAAGTAATTTGAAAATGTTTTGACTAAAGGACTTGTTACTTTCCTCTTGCTTTTACAAACCAACCAGCCTTCAAATCTGGAAAAGGCAGCTGCAGAGTGTGAGAGTGAGTAGGACAGAGGATATTATATTCATCCTTAATTGTAGAGGATATTGAAGTTTGATTAGCTGTAAAAAACCCCAAACAGAGAAAACAGTGAAGCAATTCAGTAGGTTTCTGAGAGAGTTAGGGAGCTTAAGAGAAGCTCAGACAAGTATGTGTTAAGGGTAAGGTGACCATACTAATCCTGCCTTGGGATAGAGTAGTGTCTAGATGACCTCTGCAGATGGCTTGTAGCTCTCAGAGCTGATGTCCTGCCCTGTGAAAATGTAAGTTTTTCTTGTAGAGTAACTTACTGACTTCCTTGCCCTGCACAGGATGATGTCTTATCTCTGGCTACTTTTTGTTCTGGTTGACCTGTTGGTGTGTTTGCTGCTCTACTAGAGCATGCAGTGGAAACCAGCTCTTTCTGCCTTTGGTCTTTATTTGTGACATGTGGTGATAGCCCCGGGTTACTTTTGTGTCTTTTGGAGCAGTAGACTTGTGATTATCCAAATGCTGGTTTTCCTAGTGCATGTCTTCACGGAATCACAGAACATTAGGGATTGGAAGGAACCTTGAAAGATCATCTAGTCCAATCCCCCTACCTGAGCAGGATCACCTAGATCAAGTTGCACTTTGAAAAGGGGCAAGCTGTTGATAAAGGGCCTGACTTTGGCCACAAGACTTAATCCAGCTGATCCTTACCTTTTGAACCTGTTTTGTTTCATACTGAATGTCCTTCTTGCTCAGATCAAAGTCTTGCAGCACTTGCCACCCATTTCTGTGGCACTGATGCGGTAATGCCAGCTCCCGGGGATTAAAAAGTGTTATTCAGGACAAAAAAAAATGCACTAAGTGTGAGAAAATAATGTTTAAAAGAATATTGTGGCGCATTAAGTTCTCTCTGCTGACATTCTGGTGTTTGGACGTTTAGAATTCAAGCTTTTTTCTACAACTGCAAGAGGTAGAGATAACCTTTATGCCAGGACAGCCAATAATCCCATGCAGTCGTGTGGTTCCAGGAACTGGAAGTCTGGCTGTGAGAGAAAAGTTGACTATTTGGAGATTCCTGAAGGAGATTCTAGACCTGATAATGTTGGAACTCGAAAAAAAAAAAAAAAAGAAAAGCTGTGGTGTTTCTTTATTGCCACCTTTAAATGACATCATGTCATCTCCTTGCAAGTCATTCAGTTTGTCCATCTAGACAGAAACATCGATTTTCGTCGTTGCGGTTCAAACCCTTCTGTAATGTTGAAGAACGTTGCGGTGTACATTCCTGATGTATGACTGTATGGTGGTGGTATAAGATGTGGCTATAGGGTGATTATTGATGCTACAGAAGCAACTCAGGAAATGACATCAGTAGACAAGATGAAGTGTGCAATAGCAGAAGCTTTCTTCACACTGAATACACTATTCATTTGCACAGAAAGATCATGTCTCAGTTCAAAGAGGAATATTCTAATTTAAGGTCCAACTTCAGCCATATGTCAAAATGTGTACAGAAACAAAGCTTAGCACTGTGCAGGGATCCTGCAAGAAACACATTCCCCTTTGTGGCTCCGGAATGGTAGGTGCATTTCACCCTTGGAGCTCTTGTTTTTCCTCACAAGCACTCTTTATATCAGAAAACATTTCCGTTTAATTCATTTGCTAATTTAATGTAAAGTAACCCAAAATAGGTGTGAAATATAGGAAATGCCATAGTTAGTGGTCTCCAGGTTAACTCCCCCACAAACCTGGTCTGGTGTTTATTGCTCATTTAATTGGATGATACGGTGTTTTGACATTGCGCTGCAGAAGTAAAATTTCGAAGTACGCTTCCGTGAAACAAAATTGTATGTGTAAATATCAACATATATTCCAATCACAGAAAGTTAAAAGGAGTTCTCAGTTTAGCTGTGTGGGAAAAAGCAGGGCCTGGCTTGTAAAATCAGCCTCAGTGGTACGGCGCTGCAGAGACAGCTGGAAAACCTTGTGCATTTTATGTGACATTTGCTAGTCCTGGGCCTCGGGTCATTGAAAAAGGGGAGGGAAATCCTGCAGAAATCATCATCCTTTTTGCCAGACCCTATCAAGGAAAGATAGTAACCTCTATCAGGACATTGCTCACCACAGCCACCCACCCTTCCGATGGTGTCCCTGCTTCTGTGCTTTCACACAATAGGATTCCACAGTTGCATTTATATTTAAAGCCGTGTGCTGCCTGCCTCTGGTCACCTCTATCGATATAAATCAGAACTTAACAATAGAAGGCCTAAATGAGTGCACCGTGTAGGTGACAGACTCTTATAGTCCTGGATCCCCGCTCAGGTCATGTCACAACACTGTCACTGGCGTTGCTGGGGGTCAGAGCAAGGCCTCTTTCCCTCATCATGCATTTGCTCTAAGTCTTAGCAGAATTAAAATATTGCTTTGGGAATTGTAGTTAAATAGTGTTTTAATCCTGAAGCCATGGGCAGTTTTCAGAACGCCTGTCGTCTGGTAAGATTAACTTCTTGGCATTGTTGGCATGCCCGGGTGAAGATCATGCTGCGATAAGTACTTTGGAATTCCTGCAGACCACTTTACTTGTTGTTGGAAGCTTTTTGCAGGTGATGCATATAGTCACAATTTTGTCATGTAACCTCAGATAGAGGGGTGGGTGTCAGGAGGATGGAGCTGGGCTCTTCTCAGTGTCATGTAGTGATAGGACGAGGGGCAATGGGTGTGAGCTGGGACATAGAAGGTTCCACATCAACTTCAGAAGGAACTTCTTCATGGTGAGGGTGATGGAGCGCTGGAACAGGCTGCCCAGGGGGGTTGTGGAGTCTCCTTCACTGGAGATATTCAAGACCTGCCTGGATGTGTTCCTGTATGACTTGGCTTAGGTGATCCTGCTGTTGCGGGCGGATTGGACTAGATGATCTTTTGAGGTCCCTTCCAATCCCTAATGATTCTATGATTCTATGAAATAGACCTGCTGTTTTTTATAGGTATTTGTTGCTCTTTGTGTGTGTGGTTTTATTTCTTTTTCTCTGGCTATTTGGTAGCCTATGGCTAATTGCCAGTATTTAGGAAGAAGGAAGTCTGCTCAGATCACAGAAGTTATACAGTAGATAGATCCGGCCCAGTATGTGTGCCTTGTCATTTGGCTGCAGTGTTGACATGATTATTGGCGTGTCTTCCTCCCCAGGACTACATACTACGTTTTTTGTCTCGGAGGACAGGATCATTTGTCGAAGAGAGCTGAGAAGCATCTGGCTCTTTCCTGTTGTTGTCTTCCTCTGTAACTGAGAGTAGGGCAGTCTCATGAACAGCTCTAAATTTAGCTGGTAATTCTAATCCTAAAGAGTTTGTCTTGCTTAGCTGTTGTCTAGGAGGGGTGCCTGGGTGAGAGGAGAGTCCTGGGACTGTGCATACTGAATTGCATCCCTCTGGGGAGCATCCCTGTGTGTTTAGTGGAGGTCTCCGTGTTTTCCAGATCATAAAGCCTCAGCGAGTTCCTGAGACTGAAGACTGTTTGTCTTAAGATCAAATTTGTGTCGATTAGGACTTAATGTTTTACATTCCTTTTGGAAGGGATAGCTCAAAAGGCGACCTGACACATTGCATGTCTTGGGGGTCTCTTTACAAGTAGATGATGAGGGAAGAGAGTTTTTCCACAGGATACAATTTTTCGAAATAGGTTTGATTTGGATGCAGTAGTGAACCTTTGCATTTGTGTTGATGGTCAAATACTCTTGCAGTTAAAAGATCTTTAAATTGGACAAAGATGGGCGGAATGACATTCAATGAGAACAGAAGTGTCTCTCTGCCTGCCATAACCTGACTTTGAGTCATTGTGTGCCTTGCTGAGAGGTTTTTTTCAGATCATATTTGACATTTGCCCGTAGCTGTAAAATGTGAGAGCAGATTCCACAAAGCATACATTGAAATCCAAAAGGGAGATGTCATACCTGCTGTTTGGTTCCACTGGCCGAGTGCTGAGCTTGCTCCATACCCAAGTATTTTAACAAGAGTATTATATATAATCTCTATATATACATTATAAAACAGATGATAGTGTAATCATAGTGAAATGGCACTTGCATTTCTGATACTGCCTTCCACGCATTCACTGAACTTTATCCTTGTTATTCAAAAGAGCTTTTTGTGTGTTTAAAGACAGCGAGAACCTTTACAAAATATTTATCATATCAACGCCGTGAATCCTCAAAAGTTATTTCAGGAATATAAAGGTAAAGGTCAGATCTTAAACAGACCAAATGGGTGTATTTCCTAGATTTCCAGGGAGCAGCTCCAATTTACCTCTGTCAAAGATCTCTCCTTATTTCACTGAGACAGTAATTTGCATGCAAAATGCACCAGACAGCCCAGGATTCCAGTAGTTTTGGCCCATTTGTCTGCTGCTGCTAGGAAGTTGTTTGCTCTTTTGTATCACTCTTTGCTGACGTCTGCTCACCGAACAATGTCATCAAATTTCCTGTTTTTTGGCTTGTGGAAAGTAGCCTCCCCACCTAATGCTGAAGCTTTGCCGTGTGGAGATCTGTGGAGCCGGATGCACCCAGCAGACAGGATGTAAGGTTAAATGCAGAACAGCTAAATAAAGTAGGTGTTCAGTTGTGAACTAGAGCTGCCTGCTTACCAGGAACATAAAGGTGGCAGTTTAAATATCGAGCGCCGATAAAACCCCACATTTGATACAGTCTGTGGGTGGTTTTTAATGGCTTTTGGATTTATTTTTGGTTGATGTTAGTAGCTTCCTGAAGCACCCGTGGATGGTTTATAACGTGATGCTGGGTGATGTGTATGTAATAACACCTCTATCCAGGTACTGAACAACACCCTGCAAACTCTTGGCTGTGGGAGTGCTAGTGCTGTGTTGTGTAGACACACAACTGGCCAGCAGTGCAACTCGAAACAGTTACCCTAACAGCTAGCACAGCAGCTAGCACAGTCTGCTTGCTGAGATCAGGAGTGCTGAAGCAATGCCGAGAGTCTGATCCCCTTATGTTTTTTGTTTGCTTGTTTTTTGGCCAGTGCCACAGGGTTATTAACTTCCACTTGGACAAGAACCAGTGATGAGCAGAGCAGATGTTAGTTAATCAGTTCTTCCAGACAAAACTTGGGGCAGCTTTAGTTGGCAATGCTAACAGCATGATCATATTAACCTCCTGACATCCATAGCAAGAGGAAGCACCTATTGGGTAGAAAACCCTAACAAAAGCCAACCTTTGCAAAACTTAGGGCACACTCTGTGCCTTATGGTTCTTGAGTCTTGGTATCCTACCTCTTCTTTAGCTATGAGCTCCAAGTGGTTCCCCCCAGGTTAGCATTACTCCGTTTCCAAATCCTATTTTTCCTTTCTCTAAAGATTGTGTGTATTTGGTAAAGAGGAGTTGATCACTTCATGGAAACAGTTCTTGTAAGTAATCTTCTGAAGTCCTTAAAGAAACCCCCCAAATGCCACAACTCAGTACATTTGGGGTTGTCCTGAAAAGCACTGAAAAAGTGAGTCAATATCTGAGGACAGACTAACAGTGAGTGGTGGAGTCGTATATAGGAACCAGCTCACTACTGCCTAGTACCTTTCTCTACTGCATTCAGTTTTGCTGCCCTGTCTCAGTGATGTTAGATTAGTGGTTGGAATTGATCTTGAAGGTCTTTTCCAACCTGAACCATTACAGGTTTCTATGATTTTATGTTTTAAGTAAGTGGAAATAGTCTAAGTATTGAGTGTGGAACATGTGGGCTGTCACCTCCTTGAAACGCTGAATTCACGTTGGCTTTTCTTACTTGTTTGGGTCTGTGCAGATACACAACTGCTATTTCCTACACAGTTGTCTTCTGTGGATATAAAAGACAATAGCAGGTTTCTCCCCAAGGTTCCTTTTCTTCCAGCTTTCTGCATCCTCAGTGGAGCCCATAGTTGGCCCATAGAGAAAACTGGATGCACTGCCCAGCCATGGCTACTCGGAGATGCAAAGCACATTCACCCAGGTGTTTGGTTGCATTTGCAGTGAGACTTTCTTATTAAGATCCTACCAGTCCTGAAATGTGAACACTCTTGAAGGCTGCCAGGCTGCCAGGTTGCAGTCAACTTGCACTTTAGTCAGTTAAACCCCTGCAGTGAAAATCTTGCACTTTGCACAAGTTAAAAGAAAGAGGTGGATCACACCCCTGGTGTAGACCTGCCCGTAGCACAGGACCCACACCAGCCACCTCCTCATTTGGAACAAGTACTGTCTGTGCTGACGGAGACTCAGGAAAGAAGCAGGAAAGGAGATGCCTGTAGACAATGAGTTCAGTGCCTAGGCAAGGGTAACAACTGGCAAGGGCTCTTCTCTCTCTTTGTTTCTCCCCTGCCCTTCCTCTCTGTGTATTCTCTCTTCCCTCCTCTACATATTTTCATAGTTTCATCCTGTACCTTTGTACCCTCCTTTTGAGTCTGGCAAAACTGGACAAAACTCTTAGTTGCCTGTTGGACTGTAAGGCTTGATAGAGCACCCCATCTCTGAGGAGAGGGGACCAAGAAGACTTCCTCTGCTGCTCAGCCTGCTCTACAGACCTGGCTGGCATTTGCACTGAAAGCATCGTGGGCCCCAGGAAGCCTAACGTAGTGAATTCTGTCACCTCCAGTGGAAGAGGAGAGCTCTGAACAAATTGTGCCTCCAGGGCACCTCAGTACCCATCTTCTCCTGAGGCCCTTGTGCCAGAGGGGTCAAAATCAAAGCCTTCTACTTTCAGCTGCTGCCTAAATTTATTCATGGGGTTTTGTAAGTACAGGTGCAAGCTTAAAACTCCTGAAAAGACGTCATTCGTTTTATTTCTAACAAATACATTCCAGATGTTTACTTCTGACTCCTGGAGTACTGATAGAATCAGTTTGAGGCTCCAGTTCTTCAGTCTTGTGTTAGATGACAGAACAGAGAGTGAAATGAGTGCTCTCACCACTGACAGTGGCTTACAGTCCTCTATGGGACACAACTTTTCCAGCCGGATGAAACTGGGAGAGTTCCAGAGGAGGCTAGGACAGCTGTGTCAAGAAACGAACCAGTAGGTACTGCAATGACAGGACAGTAAGCACAAGATTAAAATAATCTTTAATTACAAATACTGTGAGTAATGGACATTTCAGGAAATGTTATCACGTACTGCAAGAAATAGGCCTGTACTTACTAGCAGGTGTTTCTTGCTGCAGACTGGGAAAAGCCTCTTACATGTGGAACATGAATTTGCGTAGTGCTACTTGTAAAGGCTGTGAGTAAATTCTCAAAGTTTGGTGTGGGGGTAGAAAAAGTCCTGGTAATCCTGTATGCCATGCAGAATTAAGAAAATAAGCTAAAATTATAAAGGAGAATTTAAAAAAAAAGGAATAATTTAAGCTATTAAGTTGTCATATATACTGTGAAATTCTGTCTCAAAACTTTGCCTGAAGTAGAAACATAATATGTGGAATATGAGTAGAGACAAGCATAGTTCCATGTTTATGGGAGCAGCAAAATATTATTCCCAACATGGGCATGTTTCTCTTGTTTTAAACAAAAGCCCACCAAAATCAATCTTAAATGCATTCAGTAGCGTTAGGTTTTGGTTAAAACAAGGCACGCCGTACTTCACAACGAGCACATGGGCGGCAGCGACAGGGTTGTATTATTTAAGAATGAAGAAAGGGATCACAGAGTCACAGAACATCAGAGATTGGAAGGGACCTAGAAAGATCATCTAGTCCAGAGCAGGATCGTCTAGACCAAGTTGCACAGGAACATATCCAGGTGGGTTTTAAACATCTCCAGAAGAAGGAGACTCCACAACCCCCCTTGGCAGCCTGTGTTTAGTCACCCTCACTGTGAAGAAGTTCCTTCTCACACTCATATGGGTGAAGCAGAACTATCACACACATGCTTAGTGGGCAAAGTATTTCCTAGCTTTGTCTGACAAAGTAATTCGGAGGAGATGAGCTATTCAGCATTCAGGATCAGATGCACAGGGAAGGATGGACGCAGAGCAGGGATGGTGCTTTGTGTGAGCACCCTTTTTAGCTCTGCTTGCTCACCGAAGTCAGAAAAGGTGTGCAAGCAGAAAACACCTGAGCACCCAAGGCACCAGATTCACTTCCAATAGCAGGAAATCATCGATTGTGTCAGAAAAGCACTGCAAGTCTTCCTTACTTCATCTGGAAAGTATTTCTGAGTACAAACTCATCTTGTGTCCTGTAAATTTTGTTACCCTGCTTTGTGAGGAACATGCTGTGAGTAATACATGTCTAATGGACTAGTGGTTTGATGCTACCTCTAATATTTTCCTGCTGTTTCACAGAGTGTTTGTTTTGTTGGACTAGATTTGAATGTTCTTAGCAAAATTAGATTACAGAATACAACTGGATTAAATTATGCACCTCATTGTATATTCTGAAATCACTGAGAGTACAACATGGTGGTTTGAATAAGCAGTGAAGAAAAAAGCAGAACTTTGGTTTGGTAGATGCCTTGACTGTACTGTTAGTGGTTCATACAGTTAGTCAAAATATATTCCTGTCCCAACATTGTAATAGAAGTGCAAAGTTCAACATTTAGCAGCCCACCATTTGTTTTGTCTTTGGAGGGTAAGGACAAAAGAGATGCAAAAAATCTCCTAACCACATAAATATGAATGTGGTAAGAACATTTGTCCTGGCTCAGAACAACATGCAGACACATAGAACAAGTCAAATTAAGCATCTCATGATTGCTAAAACTTTCCTAATTGAGAACACTGTTGTCTCCTGCATCTGTAGTCATTACAGCCTTATGCTCAAAGTTCAGAGGAACAAAAAGAAATCAGGTGATTTATTTAATAAAACTCCTTAAGGAGTTTGATCTACATCATTCTTCAGTGACTTTATAGGTTTATTTATTTATAATTCCTCAAGTTACTTGTAGTTTTACTGCTTATTAAAGCTGTTAATTACTGGATTTTCCTTTCTGTCTCTTACATGAGACATTTGACTTTATATTAGAAAACTATTTATCCCTTATATGAAATGTATTTGTAATATACATGCTATAGTCACTGGTTTTCCTAGGCTGTCTTTAACATTAAGCTGGTTTATAGAAATACAGTAGATTTTTTATGCAAAGGAATAGTTTTGTTTTATTCTAGCCCTACACGTTTGTAGTTAGGTTTTGTGTCCTAGAAATCGGACTGAGCTCAGAGTTATGCCACGAAACTGCACTAAATTGGGTATTTCATTCACATAATTTTTGTGTTTGATTTGGACATTCTTTTAGTATTTCATTGCTTGGGGGGAAAAGGCAAAAGAAAACAAAGGAGTACAGTTTTTACTCTTTGAGTGAGGTTTTACTCGGCATTGCTAGAGATACAGATGCACGTTGCAGGCAGGTCTGAGGAGTTCTGAGTCTCCTATGTGGTTGTGCAGATACAACATCCCTTTTCCCCGAGGGAGGACACTGAGGCTTGCAAATTAACATTTCCTGCTAAAATTTCTGGTAAAAGCTCCCTGCCAGAGCTATCAGCAGTCTGGATCACTGTCTCGGAAGAAACACTTGGTGCAGGGGAGGAAGAAGGAAATGGTGACTGTGAACTTGCTTAATGGTGTTGCCAGACAGGACTTTAGTGTCTACTTTCTTGTTTGTTTTTTGGCATAAAGCTTTTGCACTCACAGCAGAAGGACTAGCCACATCACATCCCTTCTTAGAAAAAACCAGCAAAAATATTCAGAGTGGAAACCTTTTTTGGATGGTTGCAAAATAGACCTAAAGAGCTTCCATCTTGTCAGATGTGAGAATTTGTGTCCCAAGGGAGATTGGTTTTGGATGGATGCCAGTCTTCCTTGGGGCTTTTTTGTGTAGGTTGACACCATTTTGTTGTCTAATGACTTTCTTTCGTGTAGCTCCTTCTTCTAATTCAACATTGTTATCCAAGTGAAGTGAGGATGTTGCTGCCTGAATGAACGATGCTCTGTAGCTCTGTGGCATGTGACAGCATAGCCCAGGCTCCTCATGTGTGAACAGATCCTGCACTGGCTTCTATCACAGGACAATTGTGCAAATCTCAGCTTCTAGGTCAGACATTGTTCCAGAGAGATTTAGGTGTCAATAAAATTGTGCAGGTGAAAGGAACCTGGTGACCCTAACACTTGAGCAGCTCTTTTGCTCTGCTGGTTTCAACTGTTCTCACCTTTTGCGGTTCTTCTCGGGGGATCCTGAGAACCTGCTTATTTCAGACAGTGCACGTGGTGCCAGCATTCACACAGTCGCTGTGGAAGGGCCCACTGTAAGGCTTGAGGACTTAGAACTTGAGAATACTGATAAACCACGAGAAGAAAATATATCCTGAGATGTCCAAATGACATGCAAAAAGTCCACATCTGCTTGACCAAAGGCACCTTTTAGTCGCTGCTGGCTGTTGGCCCATCAGTGTTCACAGTTTGATAGAGCAGTCTGTGCAGTTTGCAGGGTAAATTCATGCGTTTACGCTCTAGTTTTATTTGGTGATTTTGCATCTTCTCACCCTGTGCTCTTATATCTGCATGTTGCAGATCTTTCCTTCAAACTTGGTGACTGCATCACGACTCTCAGTGAAAGTGTCTCTGCCACCACCTAACTGGTAAAAGTGCCTGATACAAATGTCTCCAGATGACATCTCTCTTTCCTGGAAATCTGAAGGTTAAGTACAGATGGAATATGAGGCTATTCAACACCTACAGATCATTACCTGCATAATTATGCTCATTGTGCTTTCTTTGAGAAGTACAAACATTGTACCTGGAGAGAGTATAGCTAGACAGCACCTATGTCAAGAACCTTCACTGTGGGCAGGATTTCATCTGAAGTGGATGTTGGATACCCAGCTGAATTGGTTTCCCAGTTAGCAACCACAATGCAGAGTGTTTTATGGGCTTCCATGCTGATGGGTTGTTTATTAAAAAGGAGCTGCCTTGTGGGAGACTGCTCTGCTGAGACCTTGGTTGCCAGGGTTTTAGTCCTGTGAAACTCTAGTAGGACTTGATAATATGCTTGTACATTTCTAGAGAGAAAGCCATACTCCATAATAATTCATTTTATACCAGCAGTGTCTTCTTCAGCATATCCAGGAGTTCTTTTCTAAAGAAAATGCTACTCATAGGCAGAATGTACAGAGATTGCTTTGCATCAAAGATAATCATATGGTTGGTTTTTCTAAAGCAGAGATGTTTCAGTTAAATAAGATGGAGTGCACCCACCACAAATCCAGAGAGTGAAATGAATCCAGAGAGTGAAATTCTGTTTACCACGGAACTAGAATCAAAACTTATTTGGCTGCATCGAATTCTGTTTAATTGAAATTCTGATTATAATGCAGTCCCCTCTTAACTGAAGACATGAAGGGTTTAGGGGGATCGGCATAACTTTAAAAAGGTTTTTCTGTACTTGGGAAAAAAAGAGCGATCCCCTCTACCAAGCGTGTTATGTTTAATGAGCCCGTGGGCTGGCAGAAGTACCGTGTGTTACTGAACAGACTCAAACAGAAAACCAGAGTCAGGTTTCAAACTACCCTGTAGGTCCTCAGAAATGAAGAGGCAGCTGTGTTAGAGAAAAGCAGTCACACATCCTCAGTGAAGTCTGAAAAGAAAGAAGGGATCCCAGATGCTCTTAAATCCATTTGTGTGTTTTCCTCCTTACGATAAAACTTGGAGTTAACCTATTTGATTGGTCATTGGTGTGAGCAAGCAAAATTAATAGCAAATCTTAGAGTGGAAATCTTTGTTTGTTGGAGACAAAGTCCTCTATTTAGAAAAGACTGGAGTGCCAAGAACCTTGCTTGTGGTTCTCTCAAACATCAGTAGCCAGTTCCACCCAGCCTGGGAAAGCTGTATTCAATAAACAAAAATAACGCAGTGTTTATTGTCAGCATTTAACATTTCTCTTTTACTGCTCTGGCCTCTGTGTAGCACTTACTTCTCCTGTGAAATTGCATCTCAGAGGCTGCATCTTTGCTTTCTTTTAGAGCCGTTCCCAGGCAGGTTCCTGGATAGAGCATGAGTGAGTTTGTGGTTCCTGAAGGCGGGCATAAAACACCTTTTGGACCATATAGAAGAGCACACACCGGTGGTGTCCCACAGGTTTTAGATATCTGAAAAAGGTGTGTGAAGGTGGACATGGCAGACAGCTGGGACGAGGAGGAGGAGGCATCAGGTCCATACTGTCACCACCCAGTCTTGAAGGACTAAAATCAGTTGGCGCATCCAAGGTGCTCACATACGTGAGGGCTGGAGATGTCTAAGATAAAATAGCAATCATGGGAGCTTGTGTGAAGTTCTCAGTTGGTCAGGAGGGGAAATCTCAGTTTGCTGCCTGTCCAGCTGGAATCTGACAGCAGTTTGCTGCAGGTCTGCTTGGGGAATGAATGGTCCGCGAAGCCTGAACTGTGTCAGTACAAACAATGGCTTATTAAGGACATTAGAAAAAGCAAGCTTGTTCCTTGTCAAATGGAGGCTTAGGACTAAATAGAGAGCTTTGCTTGATCTGATTGTGGAGACTGCAGCGTTGATAGATTAAGGCATGAAAAGTTTGTTTAACATAAATTACTGGGAAATCTTCCTGATAGACAGGAACTTCCTTTTAGTCAGCTGAATCTACTCAAACCCAGATGATTCAAGGAAAACAGCCACTGAAATTCATGTGTGTAAAGAAATAAATAAAACTGGCAGCAATGGAGACCTGTTGTATCTTGATGCAGTGGCAGTCGTCTCTAAAACAAACCCAGCAAACAGCATCCTCTATAAAGAGGAGAATCAGCTGATAGCTATGAACCAGATCAGTGCTGATTGCTACGCTCCAGGACCTTGCAGAATCACGAGCGAGCAAGCTGTTTTAATATTAAACAATGGGACTACTGTGTGGTGCTCAAGTTTCCCAGAGTGCGGTGCAGCTCAGCTGGTGAAGTGCAGGCAGCAAGAATTTCCTCTGGGCCAGAAGAGTGGAGTACTTGTACTAAAGCGTCTGCCGAAGCTGGGGGGATGGAAAGTCAGCTGCAGCCTGAAATGAAAACACCTGAGGCAGCAGTGTGCAAATGACAAGTTCCTTTTTACTTAGACAAAGTTGTTGGTAAAGCTGAGGCTGGATGGTTTAGAGTGATACAAACCCCAGTGTATTTAATGTGCTGGTTTTGAATGTGTCTTAGCTGATGGTGTGCAAGACCAGTTTCTTCTCTGTCGTCTTGGTTACCTCATACATCTGGGTGGAGGGGTTTTTTTGACAATAGATAGGAGAGAACACTGAAATTTCTGTATCTGTGCTGGCATATGAGAAGTTAGTTGGTGCCCAGAGCTCTCCTAGCCAGTAGAGTAACCAGGCTTGTGTCAGGTGAGGGGAAAAGGGGAGAGAAAATAAATCAGCCTTTGGGAATTGCCAGGTTCACAGTTTTTATGTAACTGCCTTTAAAGTGTTCTGTGAGATAGTGTGGCTGCTTCTACTTGCAAATAGGAGAACAGAGCAGTGGCACAGTTGTTGGAGAACAAGGGAACAGCAGCTGAAACCCAGAGAGGTGTAATACCCACGCATACGTGCTGTCTGCAAGGTAACATCCCACACAGGTAATCACAGCCCTGATCTACAAGTAACAGCAGAATACTGAGGATGCCTGATTTGGGAGACCTTTGCAGGGTATTCCAGCTGGCCCTTGAACTTTGCTAAAACCAAATAAAATGTGGAAGTAGGTGCTAGTGCCTTAACGGTGATATCCTTTTACATCTGAAAAGGTTCAGTTCCTGCCTGTTACACATTTTATTACTTTTACCCTTAAGCTGGACTCTCCAAAAAGAGAAATGCCTAAAAAAATGCCTCTGACTTTGAACCAGCTGAAAATGCTTGCGCTATTTTTTTTTTGCTTTGATAAAAGCATCCACTTCTGCAATCTATGTATAGAAAACCCATTATTATAGGGTTTTAAAAATTCTTCTAAAGTAGAAGCCAGATCATTTAAGCTGCTGGTTTTCTCTTAGTGCAGTATATAACTACAAATGCTCTCCAGCATGTCCTCACCACACAGAAATATTTGGCTATAGTTTAGTGAGCAGCCCAAGGATCTGATGTGGGGCCAGAGCTCACAGCACCCAGACAAAGATCTGTGCCTATGTGGCCAGGCTGGAGAATGTCTTGAAAATTTTTCAGTCAGAAAGTAGAGACCTGAATGAAGACACCAGTGAGCCTCCTCAAGTCTTAAGGAGGTTAAGGTCTAGAATATTTTAAATTCAAGCACTTGGCAAAATGGTGGTGATCGTCACAATGCTAAGGGTACCCACATCTCTAGGGTTGTTGCACTGTGCACTTGTGCCCAGCCTACAGGTCTGTACAGGACTTCTGAATCACATGGATTCTGCAGCAAATACAACTTGCTGGACTTGACTACCTTAATGTGAGGGCTGATTTCCATTCAGCTTTGTTCTCTTGGACAGAAAAGCCAGTGTGGATTCATGAGATAACTTTCTTTTTCTGACTTGTCTTTGATTTATGCTGTCCTTGTTGGCATGCCATTCATTGGGAAGGAGGACGATTCTGGAGGTGTGTACTGTGGGATTTGCAGAGTCCTCTTGCTGGAGTTGTATTTGCTCGCTGTAGAGAGCTACAATGGCACTGCGGTTACTGAGTGGTAAAGTAAGTGGGGTTTGAATTCACAGAAACGGTTGACTTGTGTTTCTGAACTCAGTGGGTGATTTCCAGATATCAGCAGTTGTCAGATGGCCCCGATGTTGCCGTTGCCATTGCCCGCTGCTGTCTCTTGGCCAGGACCTGACTGTGCTAAGGCATTCCAGGGATCAGCATGAAGCGTATGTGCTCAGACCAGCTCTCTCCACAGTGTCCTGGTTCCTCTGAATGAAAACATGGAAGTGGCAACCGTTTCCCTCCCTCTTGAGATTTTGAGATCCGTGTAGTGGTGCTGTAGGCATGCAAAGTGATAATAACGTTTGTTTTATCACTTAAATTACCCTATCAAGAGCTAAAAACTTTCCACAAGTTGTTAGCATGTTCTGCGCAAAAGTTCTGACCTTTCACAATGGCAGGGACTCCTGGCTGCCTTTCTGTCCTGTCATACCTACCACAGCAGCTCCTTATCTGGGCCAGAGGAATTACAAATAATAACAACAACAATAATCATAATGATAAAGTAATTTGGGGAGAGCATCATTAGTTATTCCCCACAGAATGGAATGGTTCACTGTTGCTAGAGTGATGCTTGCAGCTCGATGCCTGAAATTTCCCGTAGTGAATAAGAGTATTGTGAATGGTACAAAAAAGGAGTTCTCAGTTGTGTCTGCAGTGGGCTAGAAGGCAGCGAGCCCGATTTCTCAACAGGATTGCCCCAGCTCTGTTCTGATTTAGCTGTACTTATTGCAGTAGGATACCACTGAAGAAATACAGTGGGGAATTAGGCTCCGCATGCCAGCGAGCACACGCACTATTGACTGGCATGTGCCGTGAGCCAAAAACCCTAAGGGTCCTACTCAGGCCTGAGAGAAGCTTGGTGAAACCAGGGTTGCCAGTGGCCAGCACTGTGTCGTGGCACACCAATGTCCCGGTCCCAGCTGGGACCTTCTGGATGGAGGACCTGGGTTAAGCTGAAACTCCCCGGCACTGAGCAGTGGAAGAGGTTCTGGATTTCAGGAGCAGTGAAGTTATTGTCAGTAACTGTGGAGTTAGAGAGTGGCTCTTGAGGCTGACAGGACCAGCAGCCTGACTTGAGAGCTCATTACGGTCAATAAAACTTGTATTCTTCCAAAAACCAACAAACTATCCATGTGACTACCAATGTGAATCAGAGGTCAGTTTGGCTCTCAAGAGCTCATTTACATAAACCTGCATCACAAATGGTACTAAAATGTAAGAAACCAACCAAGAAAAGAGGGGGGGTGTTATCCCACCACTGACACCTTTGTGTCATTACATGGCAGCAATGCAGATAATTCTTCTAGGAATCAATATAAACAGCAAACAGGCAAAAGGAAAAAGGTACTAGCAGAGAACCACAGGTAATCCTGCAGCCTGGTAATATAGACCTGAGTCTGCATTGTTGTGTTGACAGAGATGCATCAGTGGGAACCGGCCTGAGATTAATGTAAATGCTTGATGTTATCAAAGCAAAGTGCACTGAGTCAGAACGGTACATTGTGGACATTACTGAGTCTGTGACATTTGTCTCTATCTTTTGTGAAACAGAAACAGGAAAAAATACTGGGGTAGGCAGCAGTTTTGGTAAATTGTAATTGCTTTTTGCATCTCTTGTCTTTGTATTTTAGCAAAGAATAAACTGGCTACTTATAGTTTAGGGGTTTTGAGAGCTGGGCTAACCTTTTTCCTTGAATCTGTTGAGCAGAGGCAGAAACCTTGGGGACTTGGGGGTCCTGGTGGACAACAAGATGACTATGAGCCAGCAATGTGCTCTTGTGGCCAAGAGGGCCAACAGCATCCTGGGGTGGATCAGAAGAGGGGTGGTTAGCAGATCAAGAGAGGTTCTTCTCCCCCTCTATTCTGCCCTGGTGAGACCACACCTGGAGTATTGTGTCCAGTTCTGGGCTCCTCAGTACAAGAGGGATGTGGAGCTGCTGGAGAGGGTCTAGTGTAGGGCAACGAAGATGATAAGAGAGGTGGAACACCTCCCTTATGAGGAGAGGTTGAGGGAGCTGGGTCTCTTTAGCTTGGAGAAGAGGAGACTGAGGGGTGGCCTCATTCATGTCTACAAATATTTGAGGGGTGGGTGTCAGGACGATGGCACTGGGCTGTTCTCGGTGTCATGTAGTGATAGGACAAGGGGCAATGGTTGTAAGCTGGAACATAGGAGGTTTTGCATCAACCTGAGAAGGAACTTCTTCACGGTGAGGGTGACGGAGCACTGGAACAGGCTGCCCAGGGGGGTTGTGGAGTCTCCTTCTCTGGAGATGTTCAAGACCCGACTGGACGGGTTCCTGTGTGACTTGGTCTAGGTGATCCTGCTGTTGCAGGCGGATTGGACTAGATGATCTTTCGAGGTCCCTTCCAATCCGTAATGATTCTATGATTCTATGATTCTATGATAATTCAAACAACAAAAGAAGTAGCTGCATGAGGCCAGATTCCCATTTCATTTACACTGGAGTAAATCCAGCATATTCTCTTTGTATTTGGTGGGATTACTCTGAATTTTCCCTGTTGGTGACCGGGTTGGAATTCAGCCCATGGCCTATAAAATCCATACTGTCCTCAAGCAGTTGTGTCTTAGGAAGACCTGCTCAGCCAGCATTTTACGTAGCTTGTACCAATGTTGAGTTTGCAACAGAATGGTGCTGTCAAGGTCTGCAGGGAAGATGTTGACGGTGATGTTAAGTGTACGACAGGAAAGCTCATGGAAAATAGGAAGCTAAGTCTTAAATGCTCTGCCTGGGTAGATTTCCACTGAGACAGAAATAGGTAATTGACCATGGATTGGATTAGTATCATGATCATAAGGATCATTACAAAGAATAACTTGCCTAGTGAAAACCTATACCTGGTCCTGATCATGGAAACTTTCTTGCCCAGATATGTTAGCCACACTGAGTCACAAAACCCTGCACTCTTCAGCATGGTGCTGCTGTGACCTGGGTGGACTGTGTTGTGCCACTTTGTACCGAGTGGGTGATTTTCTAGCTTTTAGCATCCAAGAGGATTTGGTTTCTGAGAAAAGTTATTATCATGTATAATTTTAGTTTCTGCTGTTAGTAGGTCCTGAATCAGTTGGAATTTAAAATATGGTACAAATCTATGAGTTCATTTGAGCTTTCATTTCCAGAGTGATAAATCTCTCTGTAACCCAGCAGGTTAAGAAAATGGATATTTATTCCTTTTTAAAGTTCATTCCCTTGTTTTTCTTAACATAAATTGAATTTTGATAATTCTAACAGCCCTGTGGCTCCTAGCGTATCTTGACAATCAGTATTGTCATATCTTGCTGGGACGAGTCAGCTCACGTTGATTTATGTCATTTATCTATTATATGTGGAAAACAGAAGTATATCTTTTAAAATTACATAAAACACCTTTTTGTGGTATCTTAAAATATTGATCTGATTAAAATGCTGAATTTTGCTGGTCATAGTCCTTTAGGACCAACAATATAATCTTATGTCTAATGGTTGTATTTGTCTGTGCCATACATTAGAATGACTCAGAGCCTTGAGGTTGAAATCTTTAGTTGAACAGACAGTTATTTAAACTCCTGGCACTAAATGACTGTTTATCCAGTACGACCTTGATAGGCTGGAGAGTTGGGCAGAGAAAAACATTATGAAGTTCAACAAGGGCAGGTGTTGTGTGCAGAGTGCTGCCTCTGGATAAGAACAACCCCACGTACCAGTACAGAGTGGGGACTGACCTGCTTGAGAGTTGCTCTGGGGAAAAGGACCTAGGGGTGCTGGTGGATCGCAGGCTGACCATGAGCCAGCAATGTGCCCTTGTAGCCAAAAAGGCCAGTGGTTTCTTGGGGTGCATTAAGAAGAATGTGGCCAGTAGCTTGAGGGAGGTTCTCCTTCTCCTCTACTCTGTCCTGGTTAGGCCACATCTGGAATATTGCAACCAGTTCTGAGCAACCCAGTTTGAGCGAAATAGGGAGCCACTGGAGAGAGTCCAGTGCAAAGCCACCAAGATGGTCATGGGGCTGCAGCATCTTCCTTATGAGAAGAGTCTGAGAAATCTGGGGCTGTTTAGTCTAGAGAAGAGAGTGAGAGGAGATATTTTTGAGATGATGCTCATAAATATAGAAATAGTTATATATTTATTATAGGTATAAATATAATAATATTATTATTCTAATAGATATTAAATATTAGATAGCAGAGCAGGCTACCGGGCGAGGTTGTGGAATCTCCAACTCTGAAGGTCTTCAAAACCCACCTGGACATTGTTCCCATGTGATCTGCTCTAGGAGAACCTGCTCTGACAGGTTTAAGATCCAGTTCTCTGTTCCACGTGTTTTCATTTCCTCCAGTGCACTGATTCCAGCAGACCATGAACAAGGGAAAAACTCTCTCAATTTCAGTGAACAATTGATTGCAAATGAAGTCTTTCCTCTGCTGATCGTTGAGGTTCCACTCTGGGTTCCTCAGCTTCTCTGAGATTCCACATTCCCAGGGCTAGATGGCTGCCATGCCCAGCCCCGTGCTATGCGAACCTATCCCAACAAAACCAGAAAAGAAGAGAACAAGAAGCAGGAAACAGGAAGTTCCATACCAGCTGTACCAGTTTGAAGAGTTGCAAAAATTTGACCCGGTTGCTGTAGCAACTTCCCGGTGCTTCAGGCAAGAATCCAGCTCAAATCCAAGCCGCAACAAGAAGACATGTTTTTGCCCCTCCACAGCAGGAGTACTGCATGGGAGTTAATAGCCAAAGGATTTTTTTGGGGCTGACTCTGCCCTTTTAGGAGATTTGCTCTCCTCTCTAATTGGTGTAATGGTAAGAGAAGCATTTTGGAGAAAGCCATGATATGAGACCTCTAGCAAATAGGAGACCTGTGGGCTGCTTTGATGTGTCCTTCATGCCAGCCAGGCATTTTATTACCATAGGGAGCATATGGATCATACTGGCTTTACTTCTACCCTATATTCTTTTGTGCATTTATTTGTTGAGCAAGTTCATTTAAAGTTTTTCTAGCTGTAGGAAGGAAAAAAAACCCAACAACCCAGTAACCTTGAACAGATCATTCCTGTAGATTCTGTTCTGGTAAACTGTGAAGAATGACTCATAGCAAGAAGTACTTTAACAGGTTATATCAGGTCAGCATTGAGTTTGTTGTACTTTAATCAGATCAGTCATGGTTGTTTGTGTCTGTCTTTTTGAAGCTTATTTCAGTTTTTTTTATTTACCAAACATTTGCTTTTTTCTGGATGCTGGAAATGTGAAACATTTCTCTAAGCAATTCCAGTGTTTGCAAATTAGCTGCTACAACATGCAGACCAGTCTTAGGGAGTGTAAAGCTGCACACAGCAGTCAGTAGAAGACCTTCCTATTGACAATGATGATGTGTGTGGCTAATGCCATTGCCTGGAGACAGATCTTGCTTTGGGACAGGGCCAGGCCTGGTTCAACAGAAAAATAGGGTGTTCCAAAAAGAAAGGCAAATCTAGGGGAAAATAGGTGCTACCAGTAGTAGTTCAGCAGGTCAGAGAAGATAAAATGGCTGCAGTTGCTGTGTATAAATATTTAAAGTAGCCTGAAGTTGATTACGTGCTGTGTCTCTGCGCAGAGCATGTGAACTCTTGCTGATGGAGTCATTGAGCTGCTGTCTTTAACTAGCAGTTACTGAGCTGCAGCCGGCTACACCCAGCATCTCTCAGGACCTGGAGCTGGAGATGCTGAGCTGCAGCTACTGCAGAAGTTGCACTAGGACAGCTGTGTCAAAGGAGGTTTGCCTCTGAGACTTAGTAACTGTGGCAAACTGTTCAGGCACTTAGATGTCCTTGAGACCATGAGCCATGATGCCAGCCTGCTCTCTTGGGATGGTTTGAGTATGGTGCTGCAGGGAGGGCAGCCTATGCTGTCAGATTATCTGCAGCAAGGCCCCTTCCTACCCTCTGTTTGATTTGGTCCCTGGATGCAAGTTACAGGCTGGGCTCAAAGATGATTTGGACATGCAGGAATTTTCTGGACGTGCACGCCTGGTGAGGGTGCTCTAAGTGCCGTGGATTCGGGTCTTGCCACAGACGCTGTGCTGACTCACAAAGTTTGCATCTTTGGCTCTTCGGCAAGAGACCCAGTTCTACCACGGGCAGCTCTGGGAATGCACAGCTAGTTCTGCCTCCGTCCCTTCACATGCTTTCCTGCAGGTCTGTGCCTGCCTAAGTCAGGTCTGTCAATCTGAAAATGTATTTGGGATTTTGTTGTTCAAGTGGGAAAGAAATTTCAAGAAGTAGCAAAAAGCGTGAGTGGATAAAGAGGAGCTTGTCCAGTTCCTGTAGGTGTGAGGTTTGGCTGGGGTTGGTTTTGTTACCTGCAGCATCAGAGGTATCTTTAAAGCTTGTTTGGTGCACTGAGAGTTGAGCATTTCTGATAATCCTTGCTGAAGCTTTGATTTTGGACATGGTAATTTATCAGTGTGTTACCTCTCAGTGCTACCAGCAGCACACAAAAAGTTATTGAAATGATTAATGAAGTTATTTGAACAGATTTCAACAGGATTAAGAATTAATTGGAGTTAAGCAACATTTTCCAGCTAAGATGCAGACTGGGATTTTTCTTCTCTTCAGGACAGCAAGTTAACATGTAACACACCAGTTTCTCTCATGTGGGCAGCACTTTGAACTTAAATGGTGCATAAATTGATAGAATCAGTGCGGAAACAACCATGGGTTTCTGGCAGAAAAGTGTTTGTTCAGGCTCAGTCCTTTGAATACTTTGATGACTATCCGTTCACAACCTTTTTAAGAGAAGCAGTAGCTGGCAATACTGGATTTATTTCAACTGTTAAAACCCCCTTGGGACTGGGTCTGATAATCCAAGGATATGCAGACCCGGTAGACCCCCGAACAGCAGTGAAGTTCAGCTCACAGTTCAGGCCCATCTCTAGGTGGAACTGAAAATGCTGCATTATGCTGCCAGCTGAAGTGTACAAAATAAATGATTCAAAATTCAGTTTTAAATGTGGTTATGGTCAGAGAAGTGACTATGAAGAGGTATCTCTTAATAGATGTTCTCCTGCTGCGTCCTATGAGCACTTCTGCTGATGTTAAGTGATTCAGGACAAGTCCTGCTGTCAGTGCTGCAAAACCAGTGACACTGGTGCAGAGCTGGAGTCCCTCCTGCTATGTGCATCATCAGCAAAAGTATTTGCTGTTTTCTACTGTAGATTTTGTATAATTGGATCACAGGCCAAGAAGACAATAAAGCACCTTGATGTTTTCCAACTGAAGAGGTCTCAGAAGAAGAAAACATTGACTGGACAGTATTAAATTAAGCTGATGCGACTAGGATGACTGGGAGTAAATCTGAAACCCCTGCATGTAGTTTTAACACCAGCTTTTAGAGCCATCTGAAGTAACACAGGCAAACACTGATTCATGGCTTGTTTCTGGAGGCACTGTGTTGCCATTTTTCCTTGACTTGTGTTTCTGACATTTTTAATATTGCAATGGTGACTTCCAAGTCCATAAATAAATAAATCCCACGAGACACTCTGAGGGCTGAGCAGTGGAGCAGTAAGGTCAGAGAAATAAAGGAGCATGTAATTCTAAAACGTTTTTCTGTGGGACATGATGATTCTTTAAAATTAGTTACTGGGAAAATTCTAGGCTGTAAAGCTGTTTTTTCCTTGAAAAACAGCAGTGTGAAAATGGCACCTTTCTGCTCAGCAGGTCTTTTGTCTGCACATGTGAGTCCAGATGTCCTACATTAACTGCTATACCAGAACCTGTTCTGTTTTTTCACGCCCGTCACCTTCCAAGAGTCTGTGTAACTCCAAGGACCATTGGTTGGGCTCTGTTTCCCATTTTGAATCAGGGGTGTTGTTATTCTTACCTCGTAGTTTTCATTATGTGGCAAGAGAGGACAAATACTTAATCAGATGAAAGTACAAATACTTGCCTTGTGGGAGTTCCTAAGGAACCTAGCCTGTATAAACCCATTAGATTATTTAGACTTTAGAAAGTCCATCCCATACCAACTGAAGAGTCATTCACAATCAAGCTTGATAAAAGATTAATTGCATAGAAGAGAAACCATTGTCGTGAACAGCACTGCTGGTCATTGACCTGCATTCCTTGAAGAAACACGCGAGAGGAAAGGATTCCAGCTCATTTGGTGCCCCATGAGCTAAACTGTATGTCCGTGTTCCTTGAACAGGATCTGTGGGACTCAGGGGCACGCGGAAGGCATGACGTATGGCAGCAGCTTTGCGGTGTTTCTCAGAGCAGATTTGCGCGCTGAATATGTGCACCGACGAGTGAAAATATCGGAGGGGCAGGGTGGGAAGGAGGGAATGCAGCAAAAAGCTCTTGGTTAAATGAGATTTGTGTGTTTTTGTAGCACTCCTGGACACCTGTTAGATGTGAAGTTTGACGGGCAGAGTTGTATATTTTCGCCTTTCTCCTGGAGATTTAATGCTTTTTTGGACTTAAGGAATTTTTAAACACTTCCATGCTTTGCAGAACAGCTGGAGTGGCACAGAGGATCCAGCAAAATAACAATCTATCTGCCAGTCTTTCATGAGCAATCCATTATTTTATGTTTAAAATAACAATACAAAAATTACCTGAAGACTCTGGTTGATTTCTGACTGCGTTAATGCAGCTTAGCAGATAAATTTACAAGAGCAGAATAAGGCTCTCATGAAGCAGCAGCCTCATAATGAGGCTATATCATGAGACAGTGGTAAATAAATTGTTTCTTCTCTAACAGAGCTAATTTTTCTTCTTCCCTAGCTATATTTGTATTAATAAGATGCCTTCTTGTTTCTTCTAGGCACCAGTAACAGATGTGCAGTTCGGCCCTATGAGACTTCATAAAAATCAACTTCAGGTAAGGCAACAGTTAAAACTGAAGTTGTCATTTTTAAGACCTCAATGATGATAGCTTAAAATGTATTACTTAAAATGTATTACTTAAAATAATATTCCTTAAAATATTACTATTATTGTCAAGATATAGAGATCTTGACAGAGCATTTTTGTCAAAGGTAACATGCACCTTACAGGTTTAGTCCTTCTCCAACCTTCTCTCAGCTCATAAACATAGAGCTATCTGTAGTTCTTTTTTTGCTACCAGTTAGCTTGGAATCAGTTCAGTGTGTTTTACTGGTAGTGATTTCTTAATCATCAAAAATCATCAAAATGATATTGGGCCAAATGTGCTGACAGACTCTGTTGCACATCGTTATTCCTAGCGTCAACCACGTTTGCAGCGTCATCACAAGAACACAAAGTGAGCTGGACAGAATATGTTTGTTCACAGAGTGTTATAAATGAACTGTCACACATGTCTGCAGCGTCGCAGGTGACTATAACAGGAATCTGAACTAAATGACAACGAAGTACTTCATTCTTATGAAAATATGCACTAATGGAAATGTCAAGATTTTCTGGTAGACATTCCACCAGCCTAGTGCAAAGTGTAACTGGTGCTGGAACTCCTAAAATCAATCACCAGATAAATGACAGTGGGATGTGGTGCCAGTGACACATATGCCACATATTTGTCTAACCAAAGCATTATCAAAGCGTGGTTTGACTAAATTACTCAAAGATTGGTGTCATGGGAGAGCAGACCAAATGCTGGTGTAGTTATCTACCTGCATGTACTGAGTCGTGCACAAAACCAACGCTAACATAGTCGGCCAGTTTGAGTGTTCTTTCCCGCAAAAGAACTTCCTTCTACTAAATATTATCCTGGTACAAGGCACAGTCACATTGGCAAGAGTGTTCCTTATTAGACTTCTGTGCCTGGTTCAATCCTAGAATCTGATATAGGTTGTAGAAATAACTGGACCTTATCATACTTTGACAATTATGCATCAAGTTATTACAGAGCAAGTACTGGCCCATAGATATGACTTCCCATTCTGAATTTCAACCGCAGTAGTCGCCTCTTGCAGTAGAAATGCCATGGCAAGCTTCACATAGGAGTCACATGCTTTATATTTAGAGGTACTGCTTATGATTTCGGTCTCACGTGAATTCAGCTTGTCTGTAGTTTCTAGAAAGTCCATAGAGTGGCCTGCATCTGGTGAACTAGAACGAGATGAAAAGGAAGGTGTATTTTTCATCATGCCATTGAGGCATCATTAAATATTAATTCGCATAAGGTGAATCATGGTTTGGTGGTTTTTTCTGGAATATAATCGAGGCAATAACAATCCCAAGAAAACCGTTGTATGCAAGGCAATTTCAGAGAAGAAAGGTAGACATGCTGCTATTGTGCGTGCGCTGTCTGAAACAGCGGCACCTAGTCTCCATTGGTCTAACCTGTCTTTGTAGCTAGTGACGAGAGCCACTTCCCAAGCTTGTTTCTCTCATGTGGATATGAATGGCTCTGGCAGGCTGTTTCATTCACTTCAGACACCTCTCTACACAGGCAATTATGAAAAACAATGTTCTGTGGAAAGCAATTTCTGGAAAACAATGGATTAAGCCTTGGAAGCAGCTTTAAAAAACATGTCTTCACATGAGAGGTGCATTAACCGTGTTTAACGGTTCATTGTCTGTCTTGAACCCAGGTACTTTTAGTGTTTGCCAAAGAAGATAACCAGAGTAATGGGTTCTGCCGGGCATGTGAGAGAGCTGGATTTCGATATAATATTGCCAGGACACCCGAGGCAGCACTAGAATGTTTTCTTGATAAACAGCATGACATTATCATTATTGACCATAGACATTCCAGATACTTCGATGCAGAAGCATTATGCAGGTAAGCACCATTTCACTGTAATTAAAGCTTAGCTATATAGTGTAATGCATCATCAATTTTGGTTTTGCTTCTATATGACCTTTACATTTAACTTACCAAGCATTGATTTTGCTGGGGCAGATGTCCGCTGGTGGCATCAAATGTTACCTCCATGTTGTGTCTGATAGCTGCAGCGTTTTTGGTTGTATGACAGACTCTCTGAAGTGCAGTTTAGGGAACTCAGGGTTTGTTTTGTTAGGGGGTTTTTCTCAGGTACCCAGTTCCTTGTTTGCACATTAAATTAACTGCAAGGATTGTGTGTGCTGCCAAGCCTTTTAATGAATGTGTTCCCTTCCTCAGCGAGTTTGTTGAAATGTCACTTGCTGTTGAGTAACCCCACATGCAAATGGGCAATGTTTGGTGTGCACGTTGCCATACCTACGTTGGAAAATCTGTTACGAAGAGCAAAGTTGCAAACTGATTCCAAAAATACAAACTGCTGTGAAGTATGAAAAAAGGGGGAAAGGATTTGTCTTTCTGAGTGTCTCCTTGCTTCAGTGACTTTGCAATGAAACACCCCTTGGGAATGCGTCTAGACTAAATAGCAGTCTGTGGGGTGGGGGCGGCAGGGTCAGATTGTGTACCCTGGCTGAGTGTGGTGGGTTGAGGGCACTGGAACAAAGGCCCTTGGCCTTGCTAAAGTAGGTAAGATCTTTGTCAGGCAGAGAGGAGATATCAGCACTGTTCCCCTTGTTGTATTTTTGCTATTCTGTCGCAGAATAAAGTGAAATGCTCCTTAAATGAGTGAGGTCAAGCTCTTCAAACAAGTCCGTTACGTGCTGTTTCAGACAGGAGAATCTCCCTCACAGAAAGTAGTTGAAGTTTAGACTAGTGTCTGTTCTCTGTGTCTTTGTTTCATGAAGTCTCTGATGCTGCTGAATTTGTTCTCCTTTTTTAGTGGTCTAGCAGGCTCAGGATTTGATTTCTGTTTTGTTTTCAAACACTCCGCAGTGTCTTCACACAGTATTTTTAAACTCTTGTTTTCTGAAATGCGAACTTAAAAAAATGTTAAATGATCTTGCTTTATATTTAAAGGTCTATCAGAACAACAAAACCCTCAGAAAACACAGTCATCATTGGTGTAGTACGAAGGTAAGTACCCCGATCCTTACTTCCACGGGATCAGCACGATGTAAATCTTGGCACTGGAAAAGTAATTACTACATCACAGAATCCTGAATTAGAACTTTTGACTCTGCTTACACATGGTGTAGGACCATGTGAGGTTTGCACTCTCTTTGACTACAGGATTGGGACAGGAATTTTGACTATTCTTTAATTTTTATTAAAGAAGTCTTACCTTATAGCTGCTCTGTTTGGTTTTTCCCCCCTCTCCTGATCACCGGAGGCTTTGGGAGTGTGTTTCCTGTAACACCTGACACATCATATATATATAAAGAAACTACTTTATGACATCTCAGTAAAGCAGTGCCTGTGCTCTTTTCCTCTGCCCTCTAGAAACCTTACTCAAATATTGTAAAATAATGTAAAAGTAACAAAACTGCAATATATTTAAACTGAAATGAAATAAATTTACGATAATTTCCACAAAGCACAGTTGGGGGAATGTCCGTTTCTCAGAAAACTTTTCTTCTGAAACTTAATTCTGAGGTTTTGAAATTTCCCTTTAAAAATCTCTAGTGAGGAAAAGACTCTAATCAAACATTTCAGGAGATTTCATTAGGAGTATAGTCTTTAGAATGTTTTTATGCCAGGAAGTCTTCTGACTATGGTGAACCATTGTTTCTACAGTCAGAATTGTTTCTCATTGAACTAATATGAAAGGGGGGAAAAAAGGAGCAAAAGAGTGAACAGTAACTCAAGAGCATCAGAGCATCTCATGTACGTCAGAGAGAAAGGCACCTGTGGTTCTGTGGACCAGCAGTTCCTCTCAAAAGCTGGGCTTGCTGACTGGCAATTAGGAAATTGCTCAAACCCTTTTGTAGGGGTCTCCTGTAATTAATTTTTGTCTTTAAAAATGTGTATTGGGGCAAGATAATAGCTCCTGATTTGACAGTATCTTAGAAGCATCTCAAAACCTTTCAGATGTGTCTAGTATCCCTGGCTACTGGAAGCCTCAGAAGTGACTTTGCCTTCTAGTGGGACAGAGTTGACTGTGTTGAGTTCCCACATGCTAGACAAAAGCCTTCTTGCTTTGCCATTTAGGATTTCACAGACAGAGAACTTTCACTTATTTCCTTTCTTGCTGCATGAAGCATTTCTGTGAAAAAGCCTGGCGTTTAGCTGACAGCATATGGAGAGTCTTCTCCATTTTCCTACAGTTCAGTTCAGTTCAGGGGGTTGTGTTTTGGTTTGGGGTTTGCCTGTCCTCTTTCTTTTGTGCTTCTGAGAGACAGCATTACCAGATAGCTGGCATGAGGAATGGGGATGTTTTTGTGACAAGTGCCTTTAACTCTCTGCTTAAGCTTGGGTAAACCTTGTACTGTAGTAGGCATCATGTTCATAAGAAACAAGTGCATTGCAAACAAAAACAAGAAGTGCCAGTGTAAAAGCTATTGTGTTATTGGCTAGACTTGGCCACCTTCTATCTGTTTATTTGCAGAAGCTGAACTTAATGGCCTTTTTTCTAGATCCAGCCATATATTCACATGTGTTGGAGTGCCCTTTAACAGTTAATATAGCCAGGTTTTTCAAAATGATTCATCTCTCTCATGTTAGGGGTATGTCATTCCTAAATGACCTGCTAGAAGGCAGTAGGTAGGCACCACCAGAAAATCCATCCTCATTCAGGTATCTTGAGTGTCCCCCGTAAGCTTTGATATCATCTGCTAGCAAGTACTTTCTTAAACTTTGTCTGTGTAGACTTTCAAGTGCATCTTTGACTAGGGATGCATCAACAACAAAGAGTCCAGTACTAAGAAGAAAAAAGAATCTAACAATTTAGCAGGTTTATTTGTTTTCTTGACGCATTAATTTTCTGTGATTGAAGCTGCTTATTACATGCAAAAAGGAAAACAGTGTTTTAGCTTATCTGTGCCAAAGAGAAAAGCTTATGAAACCCACCAAAACCACTTTTTATTCCTAAATCCTATAAGAATATGGCCATTTGAGCTCTTAGTGTGACATCTGGGGTACAAGTATGTCAGTGGCTTGTGAAAGTGCATTATGGTTCCAGAAACAATATCTGACTGTACTGTCCTTCTGTGAAAGGCATGCAGATCGAGACGAGTCGTCAATATTGCCCCTGATGTACGCTGGCTTCACAAGGGTATGTGTGTTTTATGCTCTCTGCTAGGTTGCTTTGACATTCCCAAACTGTCATACGAGAAACTATTCAGAATTTTGGCTTCCAGTAACTGTTTGTGTCAGGAATCCAGCCTGTAAATCTTGTTCATGCTGCTCATGAGTGCACCCTCAGCAAGTCTGCCGACCACACCAAGCTGTGTGGCACAGCAGACACGCTGGAGGGAAGGGATGCCATCCAGAGGGACCTGGACAGGCTGGAGAGGTGGGCAAAGGCCAACCTCATGAATGTTCAACAAGACCAAGTGCAAGGTCCTGCATCTGGGTCAAGGCAATCCTAGGCACAAGTACAGGCTGGGCAGTGACTGGCTGGAGAGTAGCCCTGGGGAGAGGGACTTGGGGGTGCTTGTGGATGAGAGGCTCAACATGAGCCAGCAGTGTGCACTTGCAGCCCAGAGGGCAAACTGGATCCTGGGCTGCATCAGGAGAAGTGTGGCCAGCAGGTCGAGGGAGGTGATTCTCCCCCTCCACTCCGCTCTGGTGAGACCCCACCTGGAGCACTGTGTCCAGTTCTGGAGCCCTTATTACAGGAGGGATGTGGA